>BGNK01000191.1:251593-316895 GCA_003297005.1 Symbiodinium sp. clade A Y106
TGCAGCAAAAGGCGCGCAACCTCCAACTGTCCTTTCTCAGCTGCGATGAACAACGGCGTGGCACCATCATGCTGGACCTTGTCCTTGTCTGCACTGGAATCCAGCAAAAGACGTGCAACATCCACATGCCCTCTATGGGCTGCAGCGAACAAAGGGGTGGCGCCACCCCGCTTGGCATTGTCATGGTCCGCATTGGACTGCAGCAAAAGGCGTGCAACCTCCAACTGCCCATGTTGAGCNATCATGCCTGGCAGTGTCATGGTCCGCACTGGACTGCAGCAAAAGGCGCGCAACCTCCAACTGTCCTTTCTCAGCTGCGATGAACAACGGCGTGGCACCATCATGCTGGACCTTGTCCGCGTCCGCATTGGAATCCAGCAAAAGACGTGCAACGTCCACATGCCCTCTATGGGCTGCAGCGAACAAAGGGGTGGTGCCGAAATTGTTCACCTTGTCCTTGTCAGCCTGGGCTTCCAGCAAGAGGCGTGCAACCTCCATGTGACCGTGCCTGCAAGCCTCAAACAGCGGCGTCGGATCACCTAAATCTGGGTCTTGAGGCTTTTGTAGAAGTGTCTCCACGATTGATGTCAAGCCACTTTCTGCAGCACGCCGAAGCTCTTCAATGTGCCATGGAGATGCTGAGCTGAAATCCACAAGTGCGAGCTGAACGTCGACCGGTTTCAAGACGTGGTCGTCGTCACTGTCATTCAGCACGACACCGTCATCCAAGAGCACCAGCCGTTGCCTGAATCTTGGCTGATCGCAGATGCTATGCAGGTGTTGCTTCAGTGCCCGGACGGGATAGCTGCCTTCAGAGAGCGTGTCCAGAAAGCTCGCCAACTCAATGCTCACAAGGACCTCCCCCGACACTGAACAAATCCGTAACATCTGCAGCTCTGGGGGTGTAAACACCTTCAGTCGGTCGGCGTGAGGCTTGAGCCTGGAGATACCATGCGCCTCAAGACATGAACGACCACGCCCTAGGGCACTAAAACTCCGAAACCACCCAAACCCCAAAAATTCTATAGCACCTCGAAAACCTATATAAACCCCATAGCCAAACCTGCTACGGACCCCCAAAACCCACTAAACAAACCCCATAAGCTTGGGAAATCCGATAATCCCCTGTTTAAACAGCAAAAAGGTAGGGATGTCCCACCCAAACGTTTATGTTTGGGTCCTTGTTTGGTTCCGGAGTGACATGGAACGTGGGTCACGAGCCTTCCACGGGCATTGAACTGGGCTTTCCCGTTGCAAGTAATTACGCTGCAGCTCATCGGTATATAATGTGTGCTTATAGCTTAGGGAAGTTACGGCTTACCTGGGGATCCGAAGACCTTCTGCTTTGGGGGTCATATATCCTCCAAACCCTTCATTGATTTGTAAACAATGAAACAAGATGGCCCGATCCCAAAAGCCCAAACCCTCAAACCTTACGCCGTGTAGCACCCTTGTACAGTATCCCTTACAAAGGCTTGCTTTAGCAACCCTTGTACAAACCACTTTTCCATATATCATAGCAACCTTTCGAAACCCTTGACCCGACGCCCTAAGTCCTGTATCCTGAAGCCGGAACCTGAAACCCTAAAACCCTAAAACCTAAACCCCTAAACCCCCAAAACCCCTAACCCCCCAACAAAAACCTAAACCCTAAAACCCTGAACACTCAGACTCACGACTGAGAACCTAAACTCTTGAATCGTTATAAAAGCCCTGCACCATAATGCAGGGCCCTAGTCAAAACAGAGTATTGGGGCATACTGTGGTATAGTTTCAACACAGAACCCTATGGGGAAAATCTTGGTAGTCTTATAAGCCCTCGAGCCTGAACAAGCTCTCTCGCCAAGATACAACCAGCACCGAAATACTCAGTTCCTGGCACAAGCAGCTGTTCAGCGCACTGTGCCAGGCGCAAGCCATCGTTCTTGTCCAGGAGCCGAGCCTGCACCCATGGTTGGATTTGGAGTTGAGAGTTCAAGATTCGAGGTGAAGTAACAAAAAATAGCCTACCATTTCGGGTTCCTTAACATGACTTCCCTCTACGAGTCCCGAACTTTTGCTTGTCAGGGTTCAGCCAGGTATGACATGAGTATAGGGTTTTGGAGCTTCGAGCGTCAGTGCCCCAACTGGGAATATACTGGCTATCCCTCGAATGTAAGGGCCTTAATTGTTAGAATGGTCTTCGGGGGTATATTGTACCATATTTATAATAAGGAACCCCCCACAATAGTATTGGTAATTATTTAAGCATCGAGATTACTTGCCTACATACTTCGTCCCCTGAACCCTAAACCCTAAACCCGAAACCGTAAACCCTGAACCCTAAACCCGAAACCGTAAACCCTAAACTCGAAACCGTAAACCCTAAACTCGAAACCCGAAACCCTGAACCCTAAAACCTGCGCTCTAAAGCCCGAACGCAGGGCTGGAGGCCAAGACTTTAGGATAGGGTGTAGGGTTTAGGGTTTAGGGTTTAGGGTTTAGGGTGTAGGGTTTAGGGTTTAGGGTTTAGGGTTTAGGGTTTAGGGTTTAGGGTTTAGGGTGTAGGGTTTAGGGTTTAGGGTTTAGGGTTTAGGGTTTAGGGTGTAGGGTTCAGGGTGTTTCCCTAAGGAATCCGAGTACCTAATAATCATATACTCTCTGAAATATTGAGCTACATAACTACTATCCTAAACCCAAGTACCTAATTATTGGGCCCTTTGGACCTTAGTGTTTAGGGTGTGTAGGGTTTAGTTTAGGGATGTTCAATAACCAGGCGCACACCAAGTTCTTGAAACAGTTGTGTCTCAAGGAACTAAGACAGAAACCTGTAAGCTGTCCTTAAGGGTCCATCTGTCTATCTATCTAGCCATCTAGTGTATAAATATATATATATATACACATAACTATACATATGTATATATACATATTATCATTATGGAATTAAGTCCCAAAAGACAATCCTTAACATGGTTTTGGTGACCTGGTTCTAGAGACACCCAAACGGTCCAAGTCCCAATACCTACTTGTCGAGCATCCTGGGGAACCAAAGGTCAACGTTTGGGAGTGTACTGGGATTATTTTGGGATTACCCAGAGGGTCCATATATACTACCATTATGGAATTAGGTCCCAAAAGACCATCCCCATTATGGTTTTGGGGGCCCAGTTCCATAATAGTAGTGTATATGGACCCTCTTGGCTATAGTACCCCAAGAAGGTTAAAGGTTACCTACTCTACTACTAGGAATATAGTACGTTCTCATTGGATGTATGGTCCGTCAAAGATACTACGCTGTTACCTGGACCGTCTGGGCCAAAGGCTACGTCCGGCTAGGTAAGCAACGTAGTTTCTGTGATTGCTGATGTTTTTGGCCCCCAGATACACCACAAGAAAGGAGCCGTAAACCCTAAAACCCAGACCTAAACCCTAAACCCCTAAACCCTAGAACCCAAACCCGAACCCCAAACACCAAACCCACACGAACCCTACCCAAATCCGAGACCCTAAATCCTAAGCCCCGGGTTGAGGGTGGACGTCCGCCCCACGACACAAAAGATGCATGCTGAACGTGGGGTCTGATAGAATAGGGTTCCTTCAAGACTTGTAGGGGTCCTTGTAACGAGGATGCTACCATGCATGGTTCTATATCAGGGTCTATGTGTTGTTGTATAGATTCATCATGGAGACCGAGAATCCGCAAACCTGGATGCTTAGCCCGAAACCAGACCCCACAATATAGGGGCCTTAACAATTAGAACCGGGCTGCGGGGCCCATTATACTATAATTATAGTAAGGATCCCCCAAAATGGTATAAGTAATTATTTAGGCTTAGGCACCTATATAATAAGTACCCTTATAGATCCCTTATAGAAACCTTTATAGAGCGCCTTTAAGGGAACCCTAGGAACCCTAGGCCCCTAGAGAACTCAAAGCGCGTCGAAAGTGAACCTGGATGGCCGGAGACTCGACCATCCCGCAGCATTCGTCCAAAATGGCACGGCCTTGTACATTCGCAGAGGGTCCATATACACTGCCATTATGGAATTAGGTCCCAAAAGACCATCCCCACTATGGTTTCGGGACCTAGTTCCATAATAGTAGTGTATATGGACCCTCTTGGATTCTAGTGGCTACCCTTAGGCTCCATTGTAGTTCCTTTTTGTGGTTGGTATTTAGGATGCTGTAAGGTCCTCCCAAAAAGGAACCACAATGGAGCCTGTGGCTAATTAACCAATAACCCTAAACCCTTAAACCCTTAATTAATCCCTCTTTGCCCCAACCCGAGAGCTTGAAACCTAGTGGGGAAAGTTCCTGCAAGCCAGTGCACAAGGAAATGGGTACTTAGTTCTCTAAATCAGGGTCCCGTTGAGGGTGCCGTACTATTTTTGGGACCTAAGAAGGAATCCCAATTTGCAGAATTACCTCTATTGCCTAAACCCTAAAAAGAGGCCCTAATTTCGAGAACTACCTATATTCCCTAGATCCCCAAAAAAAACGAAAAAATGCCCCAATATAGAGAATTCCCTATGACACCAACAAAACCGAACAAATAACCTAATATAGAGAATTCCCTGTAGACACCAAAAACCGAGAAAATGCCCCTACTATAGAGAATTCCCTATAGACCCTAAAAAACAGAAAAATGCCTTAATTTTTGAACTACACACATGTAAAAAGCGAAGGATGGCCTGGCTTCAAAGTGGTAGCAAGCACCCAAAGGGCCGTAAGTACCTTTATGTATACATATAATATATATATATATATATAGCAGAATGTAGGGTTTCTATATGAGGGATTACGATGATGATTTGGGGAAGTATCCCCCATAGCAGTACTAGTTCATGGTTGGGATAGGATTATATTGGGTTTAAGTACCCATAACAATGTAAAATGTTACCGAACTATGACAAAGAGTACCTAGGATCCTTGGGGGCACTTCCCTGAACTGGATGAGCTATAGCATGGGCTATTACCCCTGAGGGTTCATGTCATACCTATCAGGGTTCCTTTTAAGGGGTTCCTTTAAGGGTACTATGGCGGGCCTAGGGATTTAGGGTATAAGGCTCCGTGTACCTTTGTAGTATGATTATACCTAAGCCTTAAAGGGGTTCCTATGTAGGTACTTGGAGGCCTCATGGGGGGGGATTTGAACATGGACGATTGAGGGTTTAGGGTGAAGGGTTTAGGCAGTGTTGAGTTTGGAGTTTAAGGAGCCAGAGTCGGGTCCCTCATCTTGCCAGGCTCGCAGATGCTGTCCTCCGACAAGAGTTCTTCCACAATGTAGGATTACATAGTAAGCCCAAAAAGCCAAAAGGTTACCTAACCAGCCCCGCAGCAAACTCGCCATCCCGTAAGCCTAAAGCAAGTAGAGAACCCCCGCACTGGTCAGCTTTAGCTCATGCTCCACGTTTACGGTTGAGGGTTTAGGGTCGACTTGTTGAGGCTTTCTTTTCTTTCCGCCTAAACGGCCTCAGCCCAGCACTGAAACATGAAAAGAACCATTTCGGCCTGTCGACGGATGCCACTTAGCCAGCAAAGCCACAGCCTCAGATAACTGGCGGGCCTTCATAACTGGAACGGAATTTCGGCGAATAATATACTATACGTACAACAAGGAACCCCGAAGGAATATGAGACGCTCAGACTGAGACCTGTTGAAGATAGATGTAACCCTAAGGGTGTACAAGGACCCAATAATTAGGTACTTGGGTTTCGGATAGTACGTAGTTACATAGGTTAGTTGAAACTAATTTTTAGTAGTTGGGAGAGTATGTGGGTCTGAACCAACAGCTCTATGCAATTGACATCCTTGCGCCTCCTTGGGAACCACATGACCCTGCAGGGGTATTACACCCTTGCACTACGAACACTTATATGGTGTATGAACCTAAACCCTTTTGCGGTTCATTTCATCCTACTTCAGGTTGGTGTAATTTCGGTAGTTAGAAACTGTCGACGTCGTCATTGTGGAAGCACCGGTCGTACTGACGATGAAACATGTGAGAGAAACCTCGGACCTTTATGCCAACATGACACAGCAAGCTTAGCCACAGCTGAATCTGAGATCGACTGTGGCGCTGCGATGGTGGCCTAAACCCTAAACCCTAAACCTTAAACCCAAGATGCGAAGCTCTAAACTCTAAGCCCTCCTTAAACCCAAAACCCCTGAGATTAATATAGGGGCCTAAATAATTACCAATACTATTGTGGGGGTTCCTTATTATAATTATAGTATAGTGGCCCCCAAAACCCTATTCTAATTACTAATGCCCCTGACATTACAGTACTCTTATATCCAAGAGCATTACATCTCCTCATAACAACCCTTATCCTGGACCTGAAAGAACCCGTTTAGAATCCCCACAGAACCCATTAAAGCAGCCCTCTAAGGGAACCCATCAGAAGCCTCATCCCTGCAAGACGTCCGAGCCGGTGGACGCCACATGCATAGGCCGCCAGCGGCGCATCTTTCGCAGAGATGCAATTAAGCAGCGCTTCCTGGCGGAGGATCCTATAAAATAAGGGCTATATGGGGTCTCTTTCGGGTTTAGGTGTAGGGCTTGAGGACGACATGAATGAACCTTAGAAGGGTTTAAGGCTCAGACACCATATAGGATTCATAGTATAAGGGCATAGAGCCCTTATCTTTTAAGGGCCACCTCAATCGCCTTGTCCTCGGAGAGGCCGTGGGCCACGAGGGTGGCTAAGTGCAGGATGCTGGCTTTGTGCTTCGGGGCTCTCATAAAGATGCCGAACTCTTTCGTGAAAATGCCACAGTCATGGCCGCGGTTGGTCTTCAAGCCCAGGCCTCGGCGTCCCCGACGATTTCGCCGGTCATCAAGGGAGCAACTGCACTCCAGTTCCAGTTCCCGTACTTGGGAAGTGACAAGTTTTTGTGGTACTTGTCGTGTTTGGGCTTGACGAATGCGCACCCGATGTGGGACTCGAGGTGTTCAGTGGCGCCGGCTTGCCGAAGGTTGCGGAGGAGGGTGCACAGGCTTCTCCAACGCTTCCATTGGTTTTGCGTTTGGGAACTTGATTGGGGTGGGCCTCTGGGCAGGTCCCTGGTCGCCTGCTGGGTTTGGGGCCGAGGTCTTTAAGGTGCAGCTAGCTGTATCGTTCGGGGGCTTTGGGGTTCAGGGCTTCAGGTTTTAGTGTTTAGGCTTTTAGGGGTAGGGTTTTATTTCTTTTTAAAGCCTCGGGCTGTAGGATAGGGCTGTAGAGTTTGGGGTTTAGGGCTTCGGAAATTTTGAGTTTAGGGCCAAAAGGCCATGAGGAGCTCCTACTGTATTCATCATCCACGGTTTAGGGTTTCGGGGTTTAGGGTTTAAGGCTTTAGGGGTTTAGAGTTTAGGCTTTATGGGGTAAGGGTTCAGGACATCTTCATCTGGGGCCTGGGCACAGCGTGCTTGAGCAAACTCATCCGGTGTTAGTTGTGTACCAATCCAGCACCGCAACAAAGGTGGGATGATCCGAGGAATCCTTATTCCTACCAGCCTTTTCTCCACGAGTCTGGGTAGTCGGGGTTGCATCCTTCTGGTTTGGATTTTCGGATCGCGATCGAAGAGTCCAAGTGCCTAGTTACTAGTTATCATATACTCTATACTCTGCCAAATACTTATCTACATAACACCTAAAACCGTCAAGCTACATAACTACTATGCTAAACCCGGGTAACTAATTACCTCCTCTTCCCCGAAAACGGAACCACCACTACGTGCCAAATTCCTTTAGCAGGCCGTCAGACATTGTCAGACGCAGAGCGCCCTTTCCCAACAGGTCCCTCTGTTGGGGTCATTGTAGTTGGAACCCGCAAAACTGCGGGGTTTTCTGAGGAAGTAGTCCCCATACTTTGGGGCCAAAATAGATACTATTCGGGTGCATAGACCCAAAGCCTACCTACACTGACTACAGGAACTCTTCAAGGAACTCTTAATCAGATAAGGAACCCTTAAACGAGTTCTTCTAGGCACCCCTGGGAAACCTAAGTTTATACTATTTGGGAACATGGACCGTTAGGGTAACACAGGCTTAAGAGTTCGGATAGAGTTACATAGCCACTACCCTCTAACTCTGACCCTTAACCGTATAAACCCCTAAACCCTGAACCCTAAAGCCTAAATACCGCATAAAACCTTCCTTTAAAAGGAACTTTTAGGGCTCCCTATCATGATTTCCTTATTTTCTGTCCTTAAAAATATAGGTTATTCGGGGTCCAGGTAAACCCTAAACCCTAAAGCCCCAACCCCCTACCCTTCTTATGGATCTCTTATAGATCCCTGAAAGGTCCTTTAAAGGAGCCCTAAAGCCCAAACCTTGTTTTGACAACCGCCCACATGGGAAGACTTGGGGTTCAGGGTCTGCAATGCCCAGACCCCAAACCAAAGTGCCGAGGTCACACGAAGTCCCCTAAACTTCCCTAGCCTTTGGGGCTTAATTAGGGTTTAGGGCTTAAGGTTTAGTAGCCTGTACAGTCTAGGGTTAGGGTTCAGGGCTTAGGGTTTTGTAGCCTTTACGGTTTAGGGTTTTAACAAGGTTCAGTAGCCTTTATACGGTTTGGGGTTTAGGTCCAGGATTTAGCGCCTGGACCGAAAGGGAGCAGCCCGACACACGGTGCCCGCCTTCCACTGCAAGTGTGCCGGCGTTGCACCTGCTGGTCCCAATAAGGATATTGATATGAATGTATGGCAAAACTTGGTACAACTGTTGGAGTATTGTGACACTCTTCTCGTCGCTGTATATAACCATACTGGGACTCGTGCTCCCCTGCTCCCCACGTTTCTGACGGGGAACCCAGCCCTAAAGAATCTGGAGTGGTAACATAACATAGCATAGCAAAATACAATCCAACAATACACAACATAACATGGCATGGCATGACATGACAAGGCAAGACATGACATGACATGACGACATGCCAAAGCAATGCAGGCATAAGATGCATCGCAGCAAATACATGCTACCCTGCTGTGTTCTTGCGACTGAAGCTTAGAGTTGCTCCTGCTCTGCTGATTCCAGTGCGAGGCTGTCATGATCACGACGGGTATACGGAATTCCGCGACCGTGCTTCTACGTCGCGCCAGTACAATCTGGTCCTCAGCATCGTTGCCGGCATCATCATGTTCTGCCTCGTGAACAAAATAACGATGGCATCATCTTTATCAGCGGCATCATTTGGTCATGCTGACAGCTTCTATCCTGTCCCTCCGATTAGGTCTGCCCGCATTTCTTTGTGGCACTTCTCCTGCCTGCGCAACGGTCAACCACACCTGCTAGCTGACCACTGCTTTTTGGTTGCACTTGCCAGGTCCTGCCTGCCCCGAGAACTACATCACAACCCTCCCTGAATCCTAGAACAAATCCAGTTTCCAGTGAAACCTCATTACAATCTTCGTCGGAAGCTGACTGAGTGACAACATCATGAGAAGCCTCCGTTTCAATGAGGGGAATCCAGACTTTTCAAGCAACTGCTGGTCTGTTGTAATGAAGTAATGACGGCGGAGGACTCTGATGAACAGGAGCAACCCTGCCATCTCCGAGACAATGTAAGGGAGGTCATGACTAGAAAGCCTAGGTGCTTTGGGCATTAGCATAGAAGGTTTAGAAGTTGAGAGTATGGAGCTTGTGCGGCTGGTTACTCAACCTTAAACTCTGAACCCTCAAAGCCGAAAGCCCTAAAATCTAAGCCCCCCCTAGACCCCCAACTCGAGACCCTAAGCCCTAAACCCCCTAAGACCCTAAACCCTGAACCCTAAACCCCAAGCCCCTAGACCCCCAAACCCTAAACCCGGAGACCCTAAACCCCAAGCCCCCAGACCCCAAACCGTACACCTGGAGACCCTCAACCCATGCCTTCCAATCCTCCAGATGCGATTGGGTCGAAGGCAGCGTACCTGCACCATGCCAGATGCTGCCGGAGCGTTCAATGAGCGGGCTTGTTTTTTTCTTTAGGGTTTTAAGGGCTCTATGGATCCTACCATTCATCATCTTCATGAATCGTCAAGCTTCAATACCTTGCCATTCGGGGCTTCCCCTCGCGGGGATGAAGCATGCTAAAATCCAGATTGCTGAACCAGGACATGACTCTGTTTCCTGAGGCAAGGATGGCAGGTACTCGCCCTGTCTCACTAAAGCCTGAAATGGTAGTCACTTTTTTGCAGTGTATTGGAAGAGCAGCCGTTTCAAGCTACGCTGATGGTTCGCCAATACAATACCATTTTGTTGTCCAGCTGCTACTATCATGCTTTGTATAACCCTGGGACTCTAAGGACTCATATATATATATATATACACGATCTGTTGGGCCCAAAGAACATAATATGTAAGGTCTTTGGGCTATTTTGAGCCCCAGGGTAAGCACACGGCATTGAATACTTATGATCTTACTTGGCCGAACATGTTAGGATACATGGCTAACTCGCAGCGACAGGCCTGCAGCGTAAGGGACCAGGTACTTACTCATGGGTAGTTCGCTAAATTAGGGTCCCTTGTAGTATTTTGGGGACCTAAAGAACGGACCCCAATTCAGAGAACTACCCATACATCTTCCACAGGGAACCGATTGTCTGCGTGCCCATATATTGTATATACTTTGACAGTAAAGAACCCATATAGGAAGTTCAAGGCCAAAGTATACTAGTACTATGTGGCTGCATGGACCCGCCAGGTTACCCTGTCTTCGAACCCCTAAACCCTAAACTCAAGAGCCGAGTATGCTACTTCGTTTTTCCGAATGCCCGCCGTCTGATAAAGGTCGTCGTCGCGATATCGCCGGGCGGTGGCAGGGGTGGGCTGCACCAGGGTTTCGAATCTAGGGTTTAGGGCAAGGCTTTTCTACCCCCTAAGCGCTTTACACGCACCACGATTGCATATCATCTCATAAAGCCTGCTGTATGACGCAGGCTTGTAATAGAAACATTATACAGCCCTTCCCCGAAGGGTCCATGAACTCATACGGTATATACATTGGCGTTAAAGTCGTCCCCATGGAAGTACTATGGTCGAAGTATATAATGCTATATATATGGACCCTTCTACCCTAAACGCCCTTAACTTACATCCCAATGGAACCCTTAACGGAACCCCTTTGAAGGAACCCTTCGACTTAGAGGAAGCTATGACAGACCCTCTTATGGTACCCTTACCCTAAGGCTGTTAGGACTCATATTTTCAGGCTTTTGAGCCGAAAGACCATACTATATGAGACCTTTGGGCTATGTTGAGCCTTAGGGTTACAGGAACCCCTTTAAAGAAAGCCTTAGAGGAAGCTAGGAAAGAAAGCCTTAGAGGAAGCTAAGAAAGAAAGCCTTAGAGGAAGCTAGGACGGACCCCCTTAAGGGTTCAAGTTCCAAACAATCATACACTCTCCAAAATAGGTCCTAACCGGTCCTTACCTACATAACTACAATCCTAAGCCGAGTACCTTATTATTGGGTGCTGTGGACCCTAAACCCTAAGCCCTAAACTCCTAAACCCTAAACTCTAAACGAACAGACCCGAAGCATACGAAGGAAGCTAGGACAGAACCCCCTTATGGTACCCTTAAAGGATCTCTTAAAGGATCCCTTAGAGGAACAAACCCCGAAGCAGAGGAAGGAAGCTGCCAAGCACCGGGCTCCAGGAAGATCACCAGCTGCCGCAGCCCGCCTGAAGGCTTGGACCCAGCGACTCCCAAAAAACTCCTTAATCCCATGGGTCCATGTAATAGGGCTCCGTTAAGGACTCCTATAAGGGTTCCTTTAAGGGTTTAGGGTTTATAGGGTTCTTTAGGGGTTGTATAAGGGTACCATAAGGGTCGCTATAAGGGGTCCTGAGTAGTATAGTCAGGACCCAAAGTGACCTCCCAGAGACTCCCAAAAGCCCCTTCAGTAAGGAATAGACCTTAAACCTAGGGTTCCTTAAAGGGCTCCTTAGAGGGTTCCTTTTAGGGCTCCTTAGAGGGATCCTACTCCTATTCCTACAACAACTACTACTACTACTGCTGTCTAGGGCAAGAGTAACCTACGTTTTCTGTTCTTTACCAGATTCTCATGCTCAGTCTCGGGCGTTCGAGGTTGGAGAAAGGCACAGGTATAGTGTGGGGTAGACTTTGAGCTGCAACCCCACAAAGAGACACGCTATCCTGAAGCCCCGAAGGATGTCCTTGTAGAGCTTAGGTTTAGGGATTCGGATACCTCAACAGCCCACACCCATAATGTAGGGGCCTTATTAATGATTAGAATGGGGTTTGGGGGCCCGTATGGGCCCGTTATACTATAATTATAATAAGGAACCCCCAAAAAATATAGTAATTATTTAGGCCCCTAAATTACCGAGCACCGAGCTCTGCTGCAGCACGATCGCAATCTCCTTGTTCTTGGCTGTGAGCTGCCGCAGCAACACCTGGAACTGTCTGGGCTGCGATTCCCCGAGTCCCAACCCACCCCAAACCTAACAGCCCAAGCACAAACCTCTACAATACTTGAAACCCAGAACCTTCAAGTCCAAGACAAGACTCCAAACCAGTTAGTTCATGAAGAAGTCTATGGACCCAAACAAGCGCCTAAACAAAAAGAACACAAAGTTGGCTATCCTAGAATACCCATTTTAAGTAATCCAATAAGGTAGGGATATCCCACCCAACAGTTTCTGTTTGCGTGCTTTTTGGCTTCTGAGAGTCAACCTCATTTCAGGATCACCCCTTTGGTTCAATTCTTGCTTTAACGCCGGTAAACTCAGAGGGATCAAGGCCTTCGACAATGGATTCCAAATTCCGTCGGACCTTGTTCTTCGTCGCCTCGACCACAGCAAATGAGCAGATTACCACGCTCACGTCTCGGTAAATAGGGGCAACACGAGGGAAGATCGAAGGCCCACCGGTGTCAATAAAAGCCGGTGTCTCCTGAAATCGATCTGGTACGTTGCCACTCCCCAACCAGTCCAAATACTGCGACGCAGTGCGCAAGCTCGCAGCGTCACCCTCACCCAAAAATCCAGCTGATGCTCGCAACTGCTCCAACTCAGCCTGGAAACCCCCAACTATTTTCAAGTGGAGGCTTCGGCGGACGTAGCCAGACGATCCACCTCCTCCGCGATTCGCGCGGTGCAAAATAAGTGCCAGGTGCAATTGTTGCCGGGCTTCAGCAGTGACGGCAGGAGAGCCAGAACTCGGGGGGGGNGGGGGGGGGATATCAAAGGAATTCCACAGGATGATTATCACGAGGAGCCCAAGGAACTGTCTTGCGCATTATCCTGGCAGCTGTACTAAGGGGTTTTGGAGGTCTCTGAACGGATCTCTGGCTATAGGCACTTTGACATCGCCCAAGCCAAACCCCAACACCCTAAACCATACCTGCAAATCCCTGCCCCAAAACAACCAAAGCTGGGCTTTGGCGATTCGGCTGGTTTTGATGGGCTCAGGTTATACTGCCGACACCAGAAACCCTACTTGCTGCATAATCCCGACGAATCCACCATCAGGGTCTGGAGGCAGGGCCTAAGCTTATAGGGTTTGGGGGTTTTGTGGCTTAGGGGTTTAGGTTTAGAGGTTTAGGGTTTATAGGGTTTAGGGTTTAAGGCCTAAACACAATAGTTTAGGATGTTGCTGTTTAGGGTGGGATCAAGGAACTGGAACGTCGTTAGTTGTGGAATTGCAGCTCAAGCCCCAAACTCTTATAACCTAAACCCTGCACCCAGAACGCTAAACCCTGATCCCTAAACCCCGAAACCCCAAACCCTAAACCACAAACCCCGAACCCCAAACTCCTAAACCCCGAACCCTAAACCCCAAACCTTAAACCCCAAACGCCTAAACCCCAACCCCAACACCATAAACCCCAGTTTCTGAGGAGGGAGCTCGGGCATCCGGCCGGATGGAAACGCCCGGCCTCCACCATTGGTGCCCCAAGGGATCGGGTTTTCGGGGTTTAGGGTTTAGGGTTTAAGGTTTAGGGCTTAAGGTTCAGCGTTTAAGGTTTAGGGTTTGGGGCTTAGGTTTAAGAAGGCGCCGAGAATACTAACCAGAATAGCATCTTGGGATGAGAGGAGTTTGGGTTTAGAGATAATACACTGTACCTATATCCCCAAGGGTCCAAGTGCCTAACAATCATATACTCTGCAAAATCCTAACCTACAAAACGACGATCCTAAAACCGAGCACCTAAACATTGGGTCCTGTGGACCCTTAGGGCATATGGCTTGCATAAGGACTGTGAGGGGATCGGGCTCAGAAGTTCCCGAAGCTGAATAAATATACGGACCTTCTTCCTAAATTAGATTCGGGCTTCGGTTTAAGGCTCTTTGTTTGAAAACTGATATGGGGGTTTCCGCAAAATGGGGGACCCAAATATAAAACCCTAAATAGTAGGATCCTGATTATAAGGAACCCCAACATAAGGTAGCCCCTATTTTTGGAAACTCCCATATGGAGGCTGGAGGACCTAAGGTCTATGTTTCTTGGATGCTCGTGGTGTACGGTTTGGGACTTAGGGGTTTAGGGTTTAGGGTTAAGGGCATCTGAAGGTCTGGTGTTCAGGCAGGGTGAACTAAAACGCTTTTGAGCCCTGCATTCACATCGTAGGCGGTTAACGCTGGGTCAGACATGCAAGCTGCTACTCACCCTAAACCCTAAACCCTAAGACTATCATCCGAAGAGTATCTCCAAGCCTGAAGTCTGATTTCGGCACGGACTATCTACGGCTCTGGGCTTACAGAGCTCATGTTCTTTCTTAGGGGCTGAGTACCCTAGCCCAAACAAAAAAAGGCTGACCTTTTCATTTATGGCAGGGATATATAGACCTCAAACCGTTAAAGGTTACCTACTCAGCCACTAAGCTTCTGTTGTCCCATAGAGCCAACAAGTCGATCGGTGTCCTGGCAGGCTTTTGCCAAAAACTTGCGAACAAGCTTCATAAAGGCCCAACCCTAAAAGCCATAAAATAGGCCCCATCGAAGGAACCCACTGAATGAAATCTCAGCACTAAGCCCGCCTGAGGTAGTGGGACGCAAAGAGGCGAAGGATGGCGAGGTGTGCGCGCTGCCAGTAGGTCAGCTTGTGCGGACATGTGACCTGCAGCAGGGCATGTGCTTTTCCATAGTTACCTATAGGCTCATACCCTACCCCTGTTTTAAGGTACCTAGTTCTTTAGTTAGGATCTGTTCTAAACAAAAGTAGGTTGTATAAACCCAAAGGGTCCAAAGTACCTATATAGTAGAATGTAAGGTTCCTATATGAGGAATCACTATTATGATTTGATTTGGGGAAGTATCCCCCATAGCAATACCTGGGACCCGTTGGGAAATGAATGCAAGCATTCAAGCACATGTGTACCTGCATGTGCATAGGAATGCGTATGTGTATGCAGAAGTATGTGAATATAGCGGTGCGGGAGAGAGACAGAGAGACTGGCTTTACAGGGCATGTTTGTGGACCTCCGTGTATTCGCCTGAGGCTTACCTGAATCGTTCTCAAGTGCACAAATGATCGCGCTCTAGATACACATCCCAACGTCATTTGAGAGCCTAGCGGACCTAAAGTCCTACTACCTGCATGGTGCTTGGAGAACCTGTAGCTAGGCGAAACCCCAAGGGTCCAAGAACCTACATATACATATATATATATATATATTGTGATATATAATGATATATAGTGATATATATATATAATGATATATATATATATATCATATACTCTTCAAAATCCTAACCTACATAAGAGGGACATCATGACGGAGCCGTCGTCGTCGGTCGCGGACTCCTCGCCGGGCAATTCGACTTGACTGCCTGGTAAGCCCGACATGAATGATGCTTCATCGGATGTGGGGCTTAGGATAGTGGGATGCTGTTCCTCCAAAGCCCTCACAGGGTCCCCATGAGTGCTTTTAGCCGGCTAATGTAGAGGCCTTAATAATTAGAATAGGGTTTGGGGGGTATATTATACTGTTATTAAAACAAGGAACCCCCAAAATAGTCTTGGTAATTATTTAGGCCGGTATAGTAGCCTCTCTGGCTGCAGCAACGACTTTCGACTCGTCTGTTGCCGGCACGATCAGCTTGCCGCGGCAAAAAACTCCGATCTAGCTGGAGCATGCAGTCGGTCAGCAGGTATGCTGAGGGAACCTGGTCATTGCAGAATCAGAAAGAGCCCAGAAATTCGACTACTATCTAAAACCGAGTACCCAATTATTGGGCCCTCTGCACCCTTAGGGTGAGATCTGAAACCATAAACTCAACAGTGAAGCCCGGTCCGGACTTAAACCAGCATGTCCAAATCTCAAAGGGTTCCACGGCGGGATGAGAATGGGTGAGGAAATCCCAAATCAAAGGGCCTCTATCTGTATCTACATGCGTATGTATACATACACAGTATGTGTATATGTGTATATACATACATGCACATATGAGCATACAGAATATTACCTGCCTTCATCATGGTCCCTGACAATCAGAACCAAATAGTCCAGGGACCAGAGATCCAAAACATGCTCCAATACCACTATCCTAAGCCCCACATACCCTATTACCATGCTCCTTTGGGCCTATGGGAAAGCCCTAGCCGTTACATGTTGGTTCTTAGGATCCTACCCATACCGTCTGCTATCAACAAATTTAAATGGGTGCTATTTTGCCTTAAAACGACATGAACCCTGAAAGGGTTCAAGGTTCAGACACCATGTAGGGATCCATCTTACTTTTAAGGGTCATGTCGTCTTTAAGGTGTAGGGTCTTGGCATGGCGCCTGGCCTGAAGCTGATGAAGCAAGCGCTCTGCGTCCACCACACAGTCCCGCGGTAGCTGGGGCCCCTTGAAGGGTTTAGCGTTTAGGGTTCAAGGTTTTAGGGTTTAGGATTTTAGCGTTTATAGGGTTTTGCGGCGATGCTTCAGGACTTTAAAGGCTTTACGGTTTGAAGGGAAGTCTGAACAGGCTCTTTGAGGATTTCAAAACGGGTTCAACAAATCTTACGATACGGGTTCTATGAGGGTCCCTTCTAGAATCTAGAATCTCGAGTGTAACCGCGACCAGGAATCATTAAAGTCATAAAACAAACAAATCCTTGAAGGGACCCATATACAGGCAAAAACCTTAGACCCGAAACCCTTATACAAAGCCCCTTCACGGGACCCTAACACCAGTAAAACCCTGTAGAAGCCTCGAGCAACCCAACAAAAACCCACAAGGCCCTAATAAAGGAACCTGATTAAGAAACTTAGGGCCTCTATTACTATCTTGGGCTTGCAAGCCCAGGGTTTCTTAATCAGCAATAGAAACCTCAGTGGCTGAGCTCTCAAATCTAGACTCTCCACAGGGAGGAACCTCACCAAGATCCTCGAAAACCCTTTGGGGTCCCTTCAGAGAACAAACCACCTATAGTCTCCATTGTGATTGCTTTTTCTGGCTTTTCCAATTACATATGAAGGACCTCAAGAGGTGACCCAGAAAAGGAACTACACCAGGACCCTCCTTGTACCCTCAAATAGGGGTATATGGTCCCAAATAACGGGCACCTAGGGTCCAATAGAGGGTAGATGGAACGTCTAGGCAATGGAGACTATAGGCAGAGGTTTAGGGTTTAGGGTTTAGGGCAGAGGCTAACCCCTGCGAGCCTCTATCTCCTCCTGGCCGAGCTTGGGCACCAGAAGCGTCGAGACCTCAAAGGGCCCAAGGACCCAGCGGTTGAGGGTTCAGGTTCCCAGAGACTCCAATATCCCTTAATTAAGGAATAGACCTTAAATTATAGTAGGATCCCTAATATGATTTAAGGAATATTAATTTCTTAATTACGGGATATTGGAGTCTCTGGTTTATGGGTTTAGGGCCAATACGTAGAGGATCTTGGGGTTACATAACCCAATAAGCATAACCCAATAAGTAGCTACTTACCTCTGGAGGTGCTTAAGGCTCTAGAACCCGATAAGTAGAGGTCCTTAGGATTCTCTAACGGTTCTATGCAGGTTCTACGAAGTTTTTTTTTTCATAAGGGTTCTATAGAGGCTAGCCCTAGTGCCTTGGCGGCTTAGGGCCTAGGGTTTGCGGGGAGCTTATAGCCTAGTTAGAAACTGCCATGGTCGCCGGAGTTATCTAAAGGCCCAAATCATTACTTCGGCTGGGTTTGGGGATCCCGAAGGACCGCAAAAGGTGATTCGATGACAACTGGGTACCTGGACCTTTAGGGTTAGGGTTTAAGGCGGGCTCGGAGTTTAAGTTTAGGGTTTAGGGTTTTAGGGTTTAGCGCTTTCATTGTTCATAACTTTGGGTGTTAAGGTTGTAGTGCCGTGGGTTTAAACTTCAGGGTGGAGGCTCGCGGAAATCATCTGGTGTCTATTCTTTGTTTCTCAAATGTAAGCAGCCCAGTAAACCCTGATAACAAAAGAAAACGAAATGCAAAATGCTTTTTAAGCCCTCATAAAGATCCAACGAAACTCCTTGCACAAAATGCTTCTGCCCTCACAGTATATTGAAACTAACTAGCCTATATCCCATGAAAACCACATGAAACCCAACAGTAAGAGCCCTCTACGACAACAGCTCTAATAAAACCCTGAACTCTTCAAACATCTGAAGACCAAAGGCGGAAACAAAAAACTCATAAAGCGCCTCTAACCGCCTGAAAGCCGGAGGGGTCCATGTACCTATATAGTAAGTATGTACTCAGCCGCAAAAGAGCATTCCTATACTATACAGATACTTCAGGGACACAAAGTAAGCACATAATTCTGGGGACATGAACGCTTCCATCGACTGAATTACCCGTTTGAAGTAATACTGCCCTATGCCCTTAGAATCTCAATGTGGTAATTGAACTTAAAGGTGGTAGGGGATGATCTCTTCCTTAATTAAGGCTTGCATGGGTATAAAGTATCTAGGTCCCCCAGCAAGCCCTTCATAATAAGGAGACCCCAGAATAAAGAGGGCAAACGGGTACTACTCAGGAACCTAGGTATAAAGCCAGGACCCTGGCGGCATCGCGGGCCAGGTAGTGAAAGCGCTTCTCGGCGCAGAATCGTGGATCGAGGAGCATGGAGACAACGAAGCGGAAGACCTCAACAGCCCAGAACCCGTAATGTACCTTAAAGTATAATAGGATCCCGAATAGGATTTAAGGTATAATCTTCAGTTAGGATGGAGACAATATAATTATAAGTATCGGGTCTCAGCTTCAATTTTTTGCGTGATCGTTTAAAGAGCTTTGCAGCGGCTATACCGACTGTCCAGTCTTTCTCTTTCTGGAACTTCAGGAGGTCGCTGGCCATGTTGGCCGTGCTGCTGCTCTCCACGCAGCAGATGGTCTACTGCGGGCCATCTCCTCACGGAACCAGGCAACCCGGCCCGCAAGCTTCACCCAGAACCTCCAAAACCCCTTAATTAAGGAATATACCTTAAATTATAATAGGATCCCTAATATGATTTAAGGTATATTCCTTAATTAAGGAATATACCTTAAATTATAATAGGATCCCTAATATGATTTAAGGTATATTCCTTAATTAAGGTATATACCTTAAATCATATTAGGGATCCCTAATATGATTTAAGGTATATTCCTTAATTAAGGGGTTTTGGAGGTTCTGGGCATCTTCAGCAGCGCAAGCCGGGCCTGGGTTGCGAAACGTCTCTCTTTCTGGCCTGCTCCTTGTCATCATCACCCAGAGACTCCAATATCCCTTAATTAAGAATATTCCTTAAATCATATTAAGGATCCTACTATACTTAAAGGTCTATTCCATAATTAAGGGATATTGGAGTTTCTGGGCATGCTGCGGAACCTCGCATTCCTGGGCCACTAAGAACCAGACAGATGAAGGTAGGTGGGATATTCCCAATTAAGAGTGCTTATATAAGGGATCCTTCATCCTACCTACCTTCATCCCACCTTTTGAGGCCTCCGATTCTTGCCTGAAGCAGGGCTCTGCGCAGCGGCTGCTCGCACTTCTTGCAGAAAGGACCCTGTGTGATAGTTTTTGTACTAAGGGCAGGGTCTTCTACGATGTGGTTCTATACAGCTTGTTCAAGGACTTGCTTGTGGGATGCCATGGGGTTCTGCTGGTTTCTGTAGGGTTTGATAGGGTAGAAGCCTGAGGGTTTACCTGGACATCGCAGACTTTGAAGTTGGGGTTCAGGCAGAGTTTAGGTCTGAGGGTTTGGTGGATCTAGGGTTTACCATTGAGGCTATAGAATTTAGGGTTTTAGGGTCGGCAGTTTCGGGAGTATGACACAAAATGCTACCTAAACCCTGAACCCTAACCCCTAAACCCGAGGATTTACGGCTTAGGGTGTGTTTATAGTCTTCGACCCGAAGGCACCTCCACATTTTTTCCCATGAGCACCGGCTGTAGCAGCTCTGCCCGGTGAACCTTGCTTGCAGTTTATGGTTTAGGGTGTTATAGGGGTTTAGGGTGTAGGGCTTTGGGTTTATAGGGTTTGCGGTTTTATAGGGGTTTAAGGTTTCTGATGCCCAGAGGTTGACGACTTATTGTAGGATTACAGGTTCACAACTGCCTGAACCCGAAACCCTTTATACTCAGTAAACAGGGTTTCAGAAGTGGCTTACGCTTGAGGCCGCAAGGATAGGGGAGCCTCAAAAAAAACGATTTCACATGTCACCAACGACCCCAAACTACACACCCTATATGTCGTCAGCCTGAAAGCAAGAGGTTGATCAAGTCTGATGCAGTACGTACTGTCGCAACCATGTTGCTCATGAACCTCTGCGACCATGACTAGTTCATGCTCACACATATATACATATGCATTGACATATACACATAGAGACCCAGAGACTCCAAAACCCTTTAATGAAGGAACATGCCTTAAACTATAATAGGATCCCCAATATGATTTAACGCATATTCCGCAATTAAGGGCTTTTGGAGTCTCTGGGGACATAGAGACACATTGCCCAACATATTAATTCCACTTCAATACGCCAGGGTGCCAGTACTCTGAGCACCAGAAGCCGCAGCCGGAAATCTGCGGATGCACGGTCGACGATGCTCAGCAAAGGATACAGCCAGCTCATCCCTGCCAGAGAGAGAGGCCGTTTTTGATTAGGGTTCAGGGTGTTGTGGTTTAGTAGATAGTAGGGTTTCCTCCGAAAGTCCATGTCAGAATGTGGAACATCTTTGGACCCAAAAGTACCTTGAAAGGAGAAAGGCTGGGATTTACAGTTTGAGAAAGCATTTTCCTCGGCTGCCCGTCCTGATTGATCGACGTAGGGGTCAGACACCCCTTCCAGGCATGCATAAGGCTCAGGACCGAATGACACTCACAGCACGAAGAGTTTAAGCCAGCTAACACGCTCCAAATTCTTTCTCCCATAACTTGCCAAACCGAAATGCTCTTCTGAACTGGACGCGCTGCCTGCCTCTCTGGCTGAACCGCTCGCTGAGGACGTCCACGGTGCGAAGCAAGATGAGGAAGAGCGTCCTTACAGCAGCAGTTCTGTATCGTGATAATGTCCCTGCATACAGCCGGTCCGGAGGTGAATAGCTATAGCCTTTCAAAGCTGTATACAACAACGAAATACACAGATGGAACAAGCACGAACAAGCAGCGATGCGTGTTGGCATTTTTAGTGCATGGGACTGGTTCATCTAAGAACTGACAGGACCCGGAATAGTATTTCGTCGGCCTCCCTTTCACTCACTGGCACGCAGAAGGCTCCCTCGACACCCTTTTGCAATCAATGCGGTGTGCTAACTGTTGTTCGCTGTTGATCATGCACGATCCGATACAATCTTCAGCATCATTTGCAGCAGTCGGGTTTCACTTTAGCGCTCAAGGTAATATCATCAAAGCAACCACAGACTCGTCCTAAACCGTATAATTAAACCCTAACTGAGCCTTGAACCTTAGAGCCAACATGTAATATTGTAGGGGGCCGAAACATGGAACAAGAGTTTAGGGAGAGCTGTTTATGCAATAACCGTACTAGGAGCCGTAGACCCAAAAACCTTGTAAGGACAAGTACTACTGCTGGTCATGCAAACCATTAGATCATGTCCCCACTATGACTATAGTGGGGAAACCCAAGGCAGAGTATGACTAGTTGTTCAAGCCCCTAGATTCCACCTTTCACTTAGACAGCGGGAAGCCTTTTACTGCACGGAATCAGACTACCAATTTTCCGACCGGTGTATCAAAAGGAACCCTGAAACCCTTAAAGGAGCCCTTATAGGATCCTATTAAAGGCACCTTAGGAGGATGCCCCAGCTAAAGCCCGTAGCTTCCATCACATGGGTTTGGGCTTGGCGAGGGTTTGGGGATTTGCTGGGCTCTTTTCAAGCCTCCTGCAACCAGATCAGGTCTGAAACCCTGAACCCAAACCCTACCTGATCCCAATAAAGCCTTCCTTCTCGGGTTCCCTATGCAGATTTAAGTCTGTATGAGAGTAGGTTGTTTGGGGCCCGGGCACAGCATGACGACTGCCAGACCACAAATGCTTCTGGTCAGGGCTGGCAATGTGGGTTGGGGAAGGGCCGCAACGGCTTGCGACTTAACCAGACACTCCAAAACCCCTTAATTAAGGAATATACCTTAAATCATATTAGAGATCCTATTATAATTTACTGTATGTTCCTTTTTTTTAAGGGGTTTTGGAGTCTCTGGGTAACCCTGAACCCTAAACCCTCGGCCTGAAAAAGAACCCTAAGCGTGGCCCAAGTGTCAGAGATGTGCTTTCGGAAGGCCCCTCGACGAAAAGCTTATCGTCATGCTCCATCCATTCCTGAGGACACAGAAGCCACCACAGGTCTACCTACTCTAACCCTGAACCCTAAACCCCCAAACCCTCAAACCCCAAACGTAGTTTTGAAACCCTAACCGTAACCCCAAATAACCCACCTTCTCAAGCACTTGAAAAAGGAATCATCATAGGGAACCCTAAAAACCGAAGGTTTTGTAGGATCCAGGAAAGTCCTGAAGCCCTCCGCCCAGAAACTCGGAATCCTGCCGATTCACAGGCAGCCCCAGCTAACCACTGGGGCCCCAAATGCGATTTCTCGTGTCAGAGAAGCTTTTCCTACTTGTCTCAGCATCCCTGGGAACTGAAGGCTAACCTTCGGTTTAGGGTTTAGGGTTTAGGAGTATGTATATATATATATATTGGGACTATATAGGGTTATAATTATAGAATCCCAACCAAAAGTTTTTAAAGGTAACCTACTCATTTACCATGTAATTACAAACGGAGAGACCCCAAAAGTACTACATTTCATATTTGGGATCCTATATCATACAGGTAGCCAGCAATGAAAGGAAACCCTGCCCTGTATTTACGTAGACCCCCCAACTACCCTCTAATATACCCCAAATGCCTACTATTAAGGGCCATTCGGGCTCCATTAAAGGGCCATTGGGGGTCCTTGTAAGCCTTCAACCCTAGGGCCCTAAACCCTTTAAACCCTAAACCAAGCCCAATGGAGACCACCCTAAACCCTAAACCCTCTAAAGCCGCTAAAGCCTTTAAAGCCTTTAAACCCTAAACCCTCTAAAGCGTTTAAAGCCTTTAAAGCGTTTAAACCCTTAACCCTTTAAACCCTAAGCCAAGCCCAATGGAGACCACAGGATCTACAACCGCGACATTCCCAGCCAAAACAAATTCGGGTTTAGAGCTATCACAAATACGTACTGTTACAGCATTGTGGGAATGTAACGGGACCCTGAAACAATTGCCAGTATCCCTTGTGGCTTTAAATCTCTCCCAAACTCTCCACATCGTGGAAGACTGAGCATGAGCCTTGCTGCAACTGCGCGCACTGATCCCGCAAACCTAAACTGCCAGATCCTGAAGCCACCGAACGCCCAAAGCCCTAAACTCTCATCCCTAAACCCTCAACCCTAAGCCCTGAACCTTAAACCGGAGGCCCTTGACCCTAAACCCTAAGCCCTAAACTCCGAAAACCTTCAACTCCGATGTAATCAAAGGCCAGCAGCCGTTTGCCAGGTACCCCCTTGGCCATCCGGATGCTCGCTTTGCCTCAGCTTCCAAACTCTTCGTGCACGCAGGGTATTCCCTAGGGATCAAAATAGCCCAACAGCCTTATATAGTATGGTCTTTGGGCCCAAAAGCCTTAATATATGAGTCCTTAGATCCCTCGGGATTTAGGGTTTAGAGCTTAGGGTGTTTAACCCAGAGGGTCCACATATACTACCATTATGGAATTAGGTCCCAAAAGACCATCCTCAATATGGTTTTTGGCACGTAACTCCATCATAGTAGTGTATATGGACCCTCTTGGCTACATGCTTTTTTCGTGATTGGCGTAATATCCTCTAGAGCTTTGAACTTAGCGGGGGAAGCTGCGGGGATTGAAAGACTTCTATCCAAGAGGGTCCATATACACTACTATTATGGAATTGGGCCCCCAAAACCATAATGGGGATGGCCTTTTGGGACCTAATTCCATAATGGTAGTATATATGGACCCTCTGGGTATTGTTTTCTTGCAGGAGTTTGTGGTGCCTCTCTAGGGTTTTGAATGCTTTCTACAGACCTTCACTGAATTCTTAGGCTTGGGTATCTTGCAAGTGTAGAAACCCAGGAAACTCACCTAAACCGGAATCCAGGCCCTAAGGCCCTAAGCTCTAAACCCTAAACCCCTCCAGCACCCCCCAAGTACCCTTTAATAGAGCCTTAATGGCCCTTAATAGTGGGTACTTAGGGTATGATAGAGGGTAGTTGGGGGGTGCTGGTAAACCCTAAGGCCCCTTCCAAGCCCAGGTGAGTTGCAGTCGACGCCCGGCCAGAACAGCCTGCAACCGCAAGGCCTCGCCCTCCTCGTCACCCAGAGACTCCAAAACCCCCTTAATTAAGGAATATACCTTAAAGGGCTCCTTAAAGGGACCTACAAGGGTTCTATAAGGGGATTAATTAAGGGGATATGCCTTAAACTATAATAGGATCCCCAATATGATTTGAGGTATATTCCTTAATTAAAGGATCTTGGAGTCTCTGGGCAGGTGGGGATGCTTTAAAGACGCTGACAAAGGGTTTAGGGCTGAGGGCTGGATGCCGGTAAAGGGACTCCGAAAACCTGCACAGTTGTCCTCACTGGGAGACAGATAGACCTTGCACCCACAGCCCTAAACCCTATATGTAGGTCCTAAGCGCCATACACTTAAACCCTGAAGCCCTAAACCCTAAACCATGAACCTTTCAGCCAGAAGCCCCAAACCTTCCCAAACCTTAGCCCCTAAAGCCCTGTAGGCCCGAAACTCGAAACCCAAACCTTACCTAGACGGTTTAGGGTTTAGGGTTTAGGGGTTCAGGGGTTTAGGGTTTAAGGGTTTAGGGGTTTAGGGTTTAGGGGTTTGGGGGTTTAGGGTTTAGGGTTTAGGGTTTACCGAGAACCCTGGCCCTGAATCCCCGAACCATAAATTCGCGGGTCCTCTCCAGGAGGTAGCGGCACACCTTCTCCAAGAGTCAATCCGTCGGAGGACCCGGTGATAGCGATGCTCATGACCTGCTGTTTCAAACTAAATCGTTTTCCGGCTTTCCGGGTTTTAAGAGCTTATTCGTGCTTTTGATACGGTTTAGGCCGGGTTTAGGGACCGAGGGTGTCTGTTGTTTGTCAAGCTGTTCTGTGTTAAGTTTTTTTCTTTGGATTAGGGTTTAGGTTATAGGTTCTCTGTTTTATGGGATGCCTCTTCAGGTTGTTCATGAGGATTGTGGAGGGCGTTAGACTGGATTCATGAGATTTTTAGGGGTAAAGGCTTTATCACCTACCACTCTATACTTGCCCAAGAACTACCCCACATTTGGACTATCCCAAACCCCCGGCACGGCTGATGAAGCGGGGGTCAATAAGGGCTCCTTGAGCCGTCATAGGCTTTGCAGCATCCCTGAAGAATATACCTAAAAGCGTCCATCTATACTAAATAATTTGATGGAGAGACCACCGAAGGTTTGAAGTTTGAAGCGTACTTCAATATTGGTAGTGCGTCTGTACCATCTTGGATAGGCGTTGGGACTGGTGGTCTTAACCCTAAACCCTAAACCCTAATCTGTGAGGCTCGGTGTTGAAGCGTTCCGGTTACCCTGAGGGTTCATGTGCCCAAACGGGGCCTGTAAGGGTTGCCACAAGGGGTCTGTAAGGTTTTTTAAGAATTGATTGTAATTACCTATAGTCTCCATTGTAGTTCTTTTTTTGGTTAACCAAACCAAAATCTCTAATATAGGATCCTAGCCATAAAACTGGTTAACCAAAAAAAGAACAAAAATGGAGACTCTTTGTAAGGGTCCATGTGCTCATATACTGAGTGATTGGCCTTAAAATTAGTCAGTATACGTGTATTTGGGGGGGCTGAATCATACAATATACGTGCACACGGACCCTGTAAGTCAGGCAAAGCGCCCTTACAGCAACAGTTACCACAAAGCGTTAAAGTCCTATCCGTTCCTCACCACACCTATCAAGTTGAACAGAATGTCTGTGGACAGAGATTTGTGGTAGTAAAAACTTCATGGAGTCCATGGAGCCAGTATCGAAACGGAACAGCCGAGCCCTAAACCCTGTAACACC
Source organism: Symbiodinium sp. clade A Y106 (assembly GCA_003297005.1). Taxonomy (NCBI): domain Eukaryota; class Dinophyceae; order Suessiales; family Symbiodiniaceae; genus Symbiodinium; species Symbiodinium sp. clade A. The sequence goes on from BGNK01000191.1 coordinate 278,073, forward strand.
CGCAAGACCCTATAAACCCTGATATTGAAAGCTTAACAAAAACCCGAAAACCACGAAACCCTAGAAACCTGGAGCCCTAAATCCCTCCAAACCTAAAGCCCTAAACCCTGGAAACCCAGACCAGGTCCCCGCCGCCTGCGACGTGGAAGCGGCAGTGCCTCGGGCCCTGCTTGCCGTGGCTGCAGCGAGCTTCCGGCGCTGCCTCTTCTTGGAAGGCTTGATACACTAAGCCCTAAACCCTAAGCCAAATCCTAAACCCTAAAGCCCCTCATAAACCCTAAACCTTAAACCGTAAATCCTACACCCTAAAACCCTATTTGTTTTTAAGCGTTGCTCGAACCCTGAAGCTCCATGTATTCTATACTTAGGAGACCTAAGTATATACAATATGGGCACATGGTTCACTGTCAGGCTCTTGATAGGTTCTATAGGGGCTCAATAAGCGCCCCTCAAGGATTTCTGGCTTTATCTTTGTACTTAGGCCTCAACGTAGCCCCTACATGGGTACTTTAAGGCTTAAGTACATACTATATGAGTACATGGACCCTTCAGGTAAGATCTTAGGATCATCTTCGGGTAGAGGGTGCAACATATCACCCAGGTTCGGGAGTCTAAGGTTTTCGACTGAGAGGTAGGCCAGAAAGGAGGCAACAAGCAATGTTCAAAGCCCACTACTTAGGGCAATTAGTTGTTTCCATTATACCTCTAAATACTGCTTCCTACTCACGACCTATTTGATAAGTCTCCTGCACCTTCAAGTAGGGCATGAGCTTTAGGGATATCCATGTTAGCGTGTACTTCCTTAGCCCAAAGCTCCGGCAACCTTCTCAACCCTACGTCCTCACCCACAAACCCTAACCCTACCCCAAGGGTCCAAGTACGAAATAAACATACACTCTCAAAAATCCTACATAACTACTATCCCTAAACTCGAGCACCTAATTATCGGATCCTTTGGACCCTTGGGGCTACAAACATGCACCCTGATCAGAATCTTCTCGGCCTTTCCGGCAGCAGCGTAGTCAGCTCCTGGCGATCTGGGCCCACTTGGAGGTTCATGGGTAGTTATACGTGGGGTTATAAGTGGGATAGCTCTAGTTATAAACCATATTAAGGGGCTTATTACCCTACTTATAACTACCCATGAACCTCCAAGCAGAGACACCAGCTAACGGCTCCGTGTAGCAACCGTTGAAATAGCCCTAATAGAACACGTGCAATTAGCCGTGTAGAACCTTTTTCACTAAAAAATCAGTGGCCTTTGTAATGAGAATTGGGTTCTGGGGAAAGCTGTTCACGACTTATATTGGGACTCTACCAGAATGACATCATTATGTACTAGCTAGTTAGAACAGACCACTGATAAGTAAACCGCTCTCCCTCTAGAAAGACTATAACCGGGATCCCCATATATTGAAGAAAAAATCAGGGGTCTACATTATGATGGATCGCCAGAAAATGTCCTTGAAACAGCTCATCATGCAAATCGTCCTAGAAGCCCAGTTGTGCAGAGCTCTTGAAGGGTTGTTTCCAAGAGGGTCCATATACACTACTATTATGGAGTTAGGTGCCAAAAACAATGTTGAGGATGGTCTTTTGGGACCTAATTCCATAATGGTAGTATATGTGGACCCTCTGGGTTTGTACATGGGTCAAAGAAAGTAAGCTAACATGTGCAGGCAGCTATTAGGGTCGAGCGATGCTTCACGACCTGGTACATGTCTGTTATTTCAAACCGACTTACATCTTCTTGGTGTCCGCCTGGTTGTCCCCCCAACTTCAGTTTCAGTGGCTGCATGGGCGAAAGCCGACCCCGGGATGCCAAAAGTCTTAAACCGCCGAAACCCTAAACCCCATGGGGTTGAAGTACCCCGGTTTAGGGTTTAGGGTTTAGTTTTTAGTACCCCGACAGGAGGATTCCGGGAAGTTCTAAATACCAAAACTATTCAGAGGATAGCACTTGGGACCTGAAACCCTACAATCTGGGCACCTGGACCCTTAGGGTATACCTTCCTGTAGTCTCCATTCTTGTTGCTTTTATGGGCTATCCTTTTGGGGTCCTTAATATGAAATTGGTTAAACGAAAACGGAACTACAATGGAGACTATAGGTAACCCCTATTCGGCAGCCCTAGGCCATCTCTAAACCCTACCACCCCAAACCCTACCCAAACCCCATCTCTACGGACTCTTAGGGTAGCCTAAACCCCAAACAGCTACCTTAAAATATGAAGCTGGTTAAACCGAAAAAGGAGCTGCAATGGAGACTATAGGTAAACCCCAAACCCTAAACCCTAACACCCCAAACCCTACCCAAACCCCATCGCTACGAACTCGTAGGGCATCCCTAAACCCCAACAGCCTAAAGAGCCCTATTCAGGCTCCTGGCTGGCTTTGCTTGCTGCGGCCCGGCCCAAGGCACCCACGCCGCCACCAAAGCCCCCAGGGCCCCGCAGAGATGCCTCGTGGCTTGGGGCTTAGAGGGCTGAGGCCTTTAGGGTTTAGGGCGTATAGGGTTTAGGGCCTTACTATAAGGTTTAGGGCTTATAGGGTTTGGGGCTTATAGGGTTTGGGATTATGAGGTTTAGGGATTACAAGGTTTGGGGTTCTTATTTGGGGTTTGGGTCTTGACTTAAAGTAGAAGCCAGAGAGTTGGAACATCTCCTCCTGGACCTGGGGTAAAGTAGATGTAGAAGTAATCCCGGCACGAATCATCAATAATCCATGTTCCACCTTTTTGAGTTCTGTATAGGGTTTATAGCTCATTACAGGGTTAAGGGCTTATAGGGTGTAGGGTTTAGTTAGGTTTGGGGCTTGTAGGATTTAGGGTGGCCTAGGTTCGGGGCTTATAATTGAGCGTTTTGGGTTAAGGGTTTAGGTTGTAGGGTTTATGGCTTACGTTTAGTATTGGGGGTTTTAACTGGGGCAGCTCTTTTGCGTAAGCCCCATACAAACTTGAACCCTAAGAAGGCCTGAACCCCTAAACCACTGGACCGTAAACCCTGCAAAAAGAAGACTACACCCTGAGTGGCACACAAGCCCTTAATACTAGAAGCCCAAGCCCCAACATATAAAACCTTACGGAACCTTTCAAGTGCTATGGACCCCTTATAGAACCCGAAATCCTGACCTGCCGAAACCGGGAACCTTCGACCCTCAACCCTAAACCGCCTAAACGCCAAACTCAAAATCCTAAACCCCAAAACCTATAAACCCTAAACTCTAAACTTTAAGCACCCTAAACTCTAAACTTTAAGAACGTAGCCCTAAACCTCAAACCCTAAACCCAAAGAAGGCCTCGGGAGCCAGCGTGGCCGCTTGAGTCAGCGCCGGGGTGGCGGCCCAGAGGCCAGCTCCCAGCAACGTAGCTTCCTGTGATATGCGGGCCCTTATATTTCGATAGGGGTGGCTTTTTTGGGTTTCGAAAAACCATACTAGCCTTCATAGTCGAAGAAAGTCCCTCGATTTAGGGTTCGGGGTTTGGGGGTTTAGGGGTATAGGGGTGTTAAAGCTAGAGTAAGGCATTAAGGGTTCTTATGAGTACTGACTGTAGTTAGAAGGCTTCTGAATTAGTTCATGTGGGATGTATGGGACTTCTTGATGAAACCTAGTATAGGTTGCCAAAACAGGACTGCCCAAGAATCTATACCCTAAACCTTAAAAAGGTCTCAGAGTGAGTGTTTTATGTAAATTTGGTATGTGGTTTCTTCGCATCAGGCCCTATTATGAGCAGTTATACTGTAATGTATATGCTCAGGGTTTCTCAGTACTTACGCACTTATGTTTAGGTTAGTATCACTGCAGGTATTTTGGGGAGTGGTACTTGCACCCCAATTAGGCTACTGGAAGGCTCTGATGCTGGTTCCAACAAACCCTAAACCCTAAACCCTAATCCCAGCACCAAAGCAATGAAGCCCACAGCCCTAGAACCCTAAACCCACATCTCCCAGAACCGCTCCTAGTGCCTCTTCTAGTCTTCTTCAATGCAGTTCGTCGTGGTGGTGACCTTTTAGTCTTAGGATCCACAAATAAAATATCCCTAAGGCTCAAAATAGCCCAAAGGCCTTGTAAAATATGGTCTTCAGGCCCAAAAGCCTTAAAATATAAGTTGCAGCCAGAGACGAACTGCCTACAACTTTAACCGGCCTTGAACCCCAAGCCTTTGACGGTTTGGGGTTTAGGGCTTGGGATTTAGGGTTTAGGGTTTAGGATTGACGGTTTAGGGTTTAGGGCTTGGGATTATGAACCTCGAACCTGGCGAGCACTAGTCACTTGCAAAGCTCCTGGCTGCCCGACAGTGCCGCCCGGCGCGCCGCAAGGCCCCGGCGTCCCGGAAGTGCCGCCGAGAGGTAAGCGAAGGAGTAGCCTGGGGTTCGTCTTGGAGGCTGGGCCTTCTGATGGGGTTTCCAGTACTGCTTCATAGGGATTCACCGTTTCGTTTTGTTACACTTTTGCAAAAGGTCAGGACCCTTTGGCACTGTGAGGGCTCGGGAACTCTTCACGTGGTGGCTTTTTGAAAACGGTCAGCTCCTTAAAAGGCACAGCCAACCATCACGGAAGGGCTTAAGCGACTTTTAGACATACAGCTGCAAGTTCGTGAACATGTTTAGTTCACTCTCAGTTCCATGACCTTGTCGTGTTGAAATGTACATGATTGCACGATCTTCAAAGCCATAAGCTTGACGAAACACGCGGTTGGTTNGCAAGTTCGTGAACATGTTTAGTTCACTCTCAGTTCCATGACCTTGTCGTGTTGAAATGTACATGATTGCACGATCTTCAAAGCCATAAGCTTGACGAAACACGCGGTTGGTTCATGCACGCGACAGTAACTTCATCACTCCTCCTTGCTTTCTCCCCGCGGGAGATAAGCACATCGCTTTACATTGGAGGCTGAAGATCCAACCGCAGTCAAAATGACTAATTTCTTTCTTTGTGCCTATGGATCCAAGCTGAGATATCTCGCCTTGTCGCGACATCAGACCATGTCAAGGTCACCCTGCCTTGCAGGTCCCTTTTTCTCCATAGGTACAGGACAAACCTCATCTGGCGTATCGTAGGTTGATCGATGCCCGCCCCAGGCTCAACATGGCCCAGCTGCGGGGATAGCCTTTGAATGAGGTCTTGCTTTATGCCACTCACAGGCATTCCCAGGTACCTTAGAGCTTCACGTAGTCGCTCCACTGTCATCAAATCCAGCATATCATGGATCACACGCGCTCTCTCTTGGTCATCAGCACTCCCGAGAGGAGTCCCTGCAATCCTCACAGGGGTTGGACTGGGTGTCCTTGGAACGTGCTCCGTCACATGTCGTCGTCGTGATGGCGTCCGGAAGGTAAGCTCTCTCCCCTCTGACCGGGCTACAAACCCAGTCGGAGAAGAAGATCGCTGTCTGCTCGCCTCCTCTGTTCGACTTCTGGTGACCTCCTCAACCTCTCGCTTAGCCGCCTCTGCAGCCACACGTCTGATCTGGTTGAGCTTCACGTTCTTTCGAGCACCCTTGTAGGCCCTCCATCCCAGCCTAAAAACATACTTGATCAACTCCCAGCAAGCAATAGCCGAAATACACAACAGCCCACTCACAACCAGAAGTTCATCCCAGCCCGAAACCTGGATGTTACTTCCCTCCTCCTCGAAACCTGCACCATCGACAGGGCTGACAAGGGAAATTAGCATCATCATGACTGCAATCACCTTCATCTTTGTTGCTTCAATCATCCTTGTCAGTCGGCCTCCAATGAAGCCCCAGAGTTCCAACAGTTGCCACAACCTTTCCTTCGTAAGCAACTTCGTAGCCAGATCGGCCAGCTGTTGCTCACCAGGGGTGTGGCAAACTCGAAGCTGACCATTCCTCACTGCCTTCCTTATGTACGATGCTCGTACTTTCAGATAGCGGGTCCTCTGGCTGCCCGGTCCTCCAGAGCACATGGCTACAGCACTACTGTTGTCGATTGCCAGGACCCTGTCAAACGCATTCGGCTCAATTTCCTGAAGAATTGCTGACACAGACTCCAAAAGGTTGTATCCCTGAGCTGCTGCGTACAACTCAGCTTCCATTGTCGACATCGTAACAAAGCTCTGACGCCCAGCCTTCCATGTCACAGGGGCCTGGCCATAGGTAATGACCGTCGCTCCATAACTCCGTGCTCCGAAAGGAGCAAAGCTAGCGTCCGTAAAGCAAGTCATCGTCCTTGGCTCTCCTTCAGCAGGTGCCCTCAAGACCAGCGTTAAGTCAGAAGTTTCAGCCAAATATGTCAACAACCTCTTGCCAATACGTGCTACTTGTAGTGGTTTTCGTGCAACATGAGACGCCATGGCATTCACAACATAGAGAATATCTGGACGGGTTTTGGTGGCTAGCCAAAGGGCCTCCCCCACCAGTCTTTGTCCCAACTTCAGATCTTCTTCTGTGAAAGAAAGCTCCTCTCCTTCCTCTTTCTCCAATGTTTCCAACCACTCACGCGGCATTGGAAGCAGTGTGTGCGCAACGTTCTGCATGTCGTGTGCACGCAACAAGTCTGCTATGTATGCTTGCTGGTTGATGCTGAATGCTTTGTTGTCCGGGTTTTGCTTGATCTCCACCCCGAGATAGCGAATGGCCTTGGAATCTCCAACCCACTCCAAGGTTGAGGTAGGCCACAGCGCCGCAATCTCCTTGTGCATCGCTACAATGGTGCACATATCTCCCAGGTACATCAGATCGTCCACATAAACAACCAAGATGCCGTACACATAGCCGTGCTCCTCATCCCCTTCCTCAACCAAAAGCCACAGTTCCGATTCTGAGACAAGCTGCTTCAGACGCAAGCACCGTCCACGTACAACAACTCTTATCTCACGTAGTTTTGCATTGCGAAACTGGGACCAAATCACCGGTGATTCTCGTAGTCCATATAGTGGTCTCTGTACCATCCATAGGCTGTCATCATAGTCACCGGAGTCCTTGATGATTCTGGGAGGAGCTAAAGCATATCTTGGCATACCGGTCGGCCACTCTGCCAGCAAGAAGGCTGTGGTGACATCCGCAATGGCTGCGATCCATGCCCTCGTTGAAGCCACACTCAAAGCCAACCTCAGTGCATCCGTGCTGGTACCTGAGGCATACAAGCTCATCTGTCCATCAACGTCATCCTTGTTGATAAAGTTCCCGCAGATCACCATCCGGCACTTGCGTCGGCATTTTCCGCCTGCATCTGCAGGGGGTTTTAGCGTGAGAACACACTTCGCCGGGACAATCTTCAACTCACCATTCTGCTCCATCTGCCGCACTCTTTTGCAGGAGATCTTCACCAATGTACCAGAGTTGAAGAGTGAGTCCACTTCCTTCTCAATGGCTTGGGTCCAGCGTTGTAGAACTCGCCGCACCTGTTCCAGGGGAACCGTGTGAATCACATCTAGATCTCCTTCTAGCTCTTCTAGTAATTTCTCATAATCCACCGTGGCATCACCTCCTTCACTGGGTCTTGCTGCCTTCAGGTAGATCTTTTCACGGATCCTCTGGAACTGCATAAGCTGTTTGTGCACCTCATCCAAGTACTTGCAGACGTAGTCTCTAATGTCTCCCAAATCCTCGCGGATCGTTCGGCCCAATCTGCTTGCTTGTTCGACCATAACCTCCTCCTCCTCAAGGAGATCTCGTAGCCGTCCTGCTCGATCTTCCATGTCTTGAATGGCGATGTCCAGGTCATTGTTGACAACTTCCAAGTCCCGAGCTTCCTTCGCAGTTGGGTTCTCCCTTTTCTCCTTATTGATATGGGTCTTCACTTCCGCCTTCATCATAGCAAGTCTTGGAGCTCCATTTGTAGTATCTGGTGGTTCCCCTTCCTTAGAGCGATGACGAGGGTCCCATTCAAACCCCAAATCCTCCAAAAGGTCAATTGCATCCACCTTCAGCTTGGCACTGTCCCGGATTGAGTATCCAACCAGCATCCAGCTCGTACCCCTGGTACACGGTGTAGTGTAGTGCTCGCTGTGGGGATTGAAGCGTTGTGGTCCCTCACTGACTCTCAGTTTGATGTCTTGTCCTCCTTCTTTGACCACAATGTCACAGCCCTCAAACTCTGACAACGGTACCACCACATTCTCCCCAACATTGTGTGCATCTCGATGGGGTTCTGCTTGAATACACTTGAACACTGCAATGCTGTTGCATTTGACGCCCGGGCACTGCTGTTATTGAGGTAGTCGAGGAACACCTTGGTGGCTCTGGGGTACTTCTTTGAGTTGTTCAGAACGCCAACGACTCCCCCATGGACAAAAGCTCCAGAAGACCATACCACCTCATCGTCGGTCTTGTCCCCAAACCGCTTCGGCTTCGCTCCGTCTCCAGGCAACAATTCCGCCAAAGACTCCACAAAGTCTCTTTCGATCCTTTCTTCACCAAGAACTGCTCTTGCGTACTCTTCCACCGGGTCCGTAGGGTCATACACCACAGGTGAAGCATTCTCCCCATCTTGTTGTGGTAGATCAGGTAAACCCTCATAGTCCACAGGTCTCAGAGCAGCCTTCCTTCGCAATCTTCTCGCCGGGGTCGCGACTAAAGCATGGTAGTCCTCCAGCTCCACCTCCTTGTCTGTATCCACGAGGCCTGGTCTCATGTGCGTCGTTGTAATGAAGTTGCCCTTGCTCATCATGATGACGCTCCCCTCGTTGACATCTCGGCTAGGTCCCAAATACTGTCCAACCTCCCATCGGCTTTCTAGGTCATACTTTCCACCGGTTCCATAAACCTTCTTCTTGACGTGCACACGGGTACCGAACGGTATCAGCACCTTGCTGGGATAAAGTTGCCTTTGCATTTGGGACCACATTGAGTACTGAAGTGCCATCGGCCACATCTTGCCATCCAGATTGGCCATTTTCAGTAACCTCTTCACATTCGACTTGGCAAAACGAACTGCTGACTCTGCACGCCCGTTGGATTGAGGAGATTGACCCTCCGTATACGTAGTGTACGTTCCTCTAGATGCCAACCACTTCCTCAAGGGCTCCGAACGAAGCTCTCTCGCACGATCGCTGTGAACTCTCATCACTGGGCATCCCTGCGCCCGAAGGCGCAAATAGAGGTCTTGAACCGCAAACAGCACGTCCTTTGTAGTCCTTGATCGCAACGGACTTGCCAAATAGATCACCTGATAGCCGTCCACGCCCAACTTGGCAGAAAACCTCATTGAACTCTTCCATTGTCATTCCAGCTGGTAGTTGAAGCTCCTCCTCAGTTGTGGGCGCCGGTACCATTTGATCATCAATGAGTTCTCCTTCACGCCAGTCTCGTAGTGGACCTACTCCATGACCCGTGTCCTCGGTCCTCCACGACCTCTGGTTCAAAGTCTCCACCATGGACTGGTACGCCGTGATCGCTGAGCCTCTGGCAACTGTTTTCTGGACCCCCATCTCGTACTTCGCCTTTGTGTGGACCCCCATCTCGAACTTCGCTTTCGTGTGGACCCCCATCTCGAACTTCGCCTCTTCGCCTTTGTGTGGACCCCCATCTCGAACTTCGCTTTCGTGTGGACCCCCATCTCGAACTTCGCTTTCGTGTGGACCCCCATCTCGAACTTCGCCTTTGTGTGGACCCCCATCTCGAACTTCGCCTTGTAGCATGGGAATCACATACGCTCCAATGAGGGCGTACCTGTAGTCTGCATGGTCCGGGTCAACACCTCGCTGCCGGAAAGGTCCACAAACATCCAAACTGAGACAGTAGCTAGACGGTGTTTTGATTTTCACATGCCGACGACCGGTGCCACTTGACTCCACACACGTCTTGCAGTTGCGATGGTAGGGTTGGTGGTTGTTGCGAACGTGAATCCTCCATTGCTCAAGCTCTCGGTCCGTCAGGGAGCTAAGGAAGTTCCCCGCGTCCATTTTGGCCAACCATCTCGTAATCTGTCTCATTTCAGGTTGACACCTCCACCGTTCGATGGCTTGAATAATAGTCTCCTTGAACCTTGTAGTCCACCTTCCTTGCGCGGTTGTCGTAGATGATGTAGACTCGCCAAAATCCAGATTTGTGACCATCGTCTCACCCTGCCCTTCCAAGAACATCACGTCCGTAAACTCCTTCCAAGGCCTCGACAACTTATTGTTCACCAGGTTCTCCTCCTGAGGGTTGACATAGCTCATGAGCTTAGTTCCCTCAAACAAGACGAACGGGGTAGTGACGCCATAGTAGTTGTTTGCCGCCTTCGCAACGGTAGAACACCACATAGCCTTGGCCACCAACTCTTCATCTTGGGTTCCCCTCAACGGTGGTGAGGCCATGATACCTCCAATCCTGCCCGTCGCCGCTGCCCACATCAAGGCACGGAAAACTCCACCTTGCTTCCTGAGATCAAAGGCCTTGGAACGGGTGATGTCAATCTCCACCCTTGCAAGGTGCTCCCTTGCCCTTACTTGGTGACCCATCACCTCCAGCGCCCTCAGTCGCACTCGTAGCCGCCGTAGCCCCAGCTGTAGAAGTAGCCGTCATTGCCTTCAAGGAAGTTCCCGAGTTCGGCATTTGAGACTGTCGAGTTCTACCACGGAAGGCCACCTGCTCAAACTCCGAAAGCATGGCGTGATGCAGATCCTCAACGGCCTTCTGGGTGGGCTTCGAGTCTACCTCCAAGGTGTACCTCATCATGTTCATCCGGAACTGAATCTCCGTGTGGTCCTGAAGCGGCTTCTTGGTGATAGTATCCAGTCCTCGAAGCAAAACACTTGCGTCTGGGCACCTTAGTCCAACATCCCCTGCTCGCCGAAGCCATCTCGCCCATCGTCTTAACATATCCACCGACTCGGCTGCTGAGGTAGCTGGGGATGGGCTTTCTGGCGCCCTGAGGATCTGCTGTCTCTCCGCAGCACTCCCAGGACGGTACAGGACCATGACTCGTCCCAACACTGCCAGGGTACCCGTAAGTCTCAACGCCAGAACTTCAGCCCTTACTGCTTCAGGAAGAGCGCTGAGGATCATCGACGTGGCCCGCTTGTCCACTCTGCTCCACTTCTCCTCCTTGAGGTACGCCGTGGCGAAGGTCTCCGGCTTCAGGCTGAGCTTCACGATGTTAGAGCTCTCAAGGTAAGTGTTGTAGAAGCGGTCCAAGCACTGAAGCAGCTCCTTCCACCAGCCTGTTGAGCCATTGCTCAAGTCCCCCATGGGACACTGAAGCGAGTGTACCCAGTCGCCGATGTCGATACACGAGGTCTCTGACAGCTCAGGGAGCTTTGGCAACTCTGAGATCCCCGGTTTGACCACCTCCAGTTCTTGAGCCTTGTGCACTAAGGTGGCGTTCATCACCGTCTGAAGCTGCGCAATGCCTTGCGCCAGCATACCAAAGGCATCCATCGGCCCTCGGCTTGCTCCCTTGTTGCCGCCATCGCTGGCGGCAGCACCTTGCTCGTCAGGTTCCATCTTTGCATCCTGACTCAATCTCGTTGTCCCACCAACAGCTTGCGCTCTTCCTTTCTGGCCATCCGAAGGTTCATCGGCGCACTCTTGCCCTTGGCGTGCTCCAACAAGATCACCCCCGCGTACTTCAAAAGGTCCGCGGTGACCTCCGCTTTCGCCTTCACGACCTTCCAGTCCTGGCGGTGGAACCACACACCCTCCACTTTCACTTCCTTTCATCCCATTAGTCCGCGACACCGCAGGCTCCTGTAGAGGTCCACTCTGCACCTGTCCCTGAAGTCCACTTCCATGAACTTCACCACCTGGATGTACAGGAGGATTGCCTCTTCGTAGGTCGGGTTGAAGGGTGGCTTCAGGCATTGGACCCTTTTGCTGTAACACTTGCGCTCGCAAGCGTTGATTCTCTTCCTCCAACGCTCTCAGTTCTTGCTGGTGTCCTTGCATCGCCCTTTGCACTTGTTTGTGCACCTCCGCCAGTACCTGCTCCTGCGTCAAGGATCCCGAAGACGATGGGGGATCCCGAAGATGCTGCTGTTGTGGAGGAGGCGGTAGTTGTGGATGTCCTTGAGGTTCTCTGCCATGAAGCAAAGGAGCTCTCTGCCACTGCTGCATCACTTGCTCGGCTTCTGGAGTGAACAAAGCCGGTTCACGAGAACCTCCCCAGCTCGCGGGAGGTGAAGGAATGGCCCTCACAGACCTGCTCGGCCTCTCCAGAACCGGGGCCACTGCCGCTGCTGCCTGAGAGACCCGTCTTTGGAAAAACTTTCCCAGTCTGAACATCCACGTTGCGTGGGTTCCTCCAGGTCTTTCTGGGTGTACGGGGAAATCTTCAGGTGGAGAGGTAGTAATAGCTTCTGCCGTCATAAACTGCACAGATTCGTCTCGAAATCCATGCTGGTCAGAAACTCTCCCTCGCACATCTCCATGCTGTTGCACATCACGAACATGTAGGGTTGCAGGTACTGGTTGCTGCTGTTGCGGAGCACTCGCAGCTACTTCAAGGAAATCTCGGAGAGGAGAGGGCTGCTGCTGCGGTAGTTGCTGCTGTAGATTTTGCTGCTGAGGAGCTGTGGCTTGTGCACGGATTGGATGTGGTTGTGCGCGCAGGTCGCCCGTTCGCGCGCCAAGTCCGGTCTCCTCCATCCGTGCAGGTACCGTTACCGGCAAGCCACTCGCAACCTCTGAATCTATCAACTCTGATGCTGCAACAGCCTCTCTACGAGCATGAACCACTGAGCCATCGGCCTCTCTGCCGTTCAGCAGTGGAGCCGAAGGATCCCGGCCTGCTTGTCCACCCGCATCGTTGTACGATGGGCCGCTGACCTCTCCCTCCAAGACACCTTGTGCTTGGGAGCTCATAACCTGAAAACGGTCAGCTCCTTAAAAGGCACAGCCAACCATCACGGAAGGGCTTAAGCGACTTTTAGACACACAGCTGCAAGTTCGTGAACATGTTTAGTTCACTCTCAGTTCCATGACCTTGTCGTGTTGAAATGTACATGATTGCACGATCTTCAAAGCCATAAGCTTGACGAAACACGCGGTTGGTTNGCAAGTTCGTGAACATGTTTAGTTCACTCTCAGTTCCATGACCTTGTCGTGTTGAAATGTACATGATTGCACGATCTTCAAAGCCATAAGCTTGACGAAACACGCGGTTGGTTCATGCATGCGACAGTAACTTCATCACTTTTCTACGGGCTTGCTTAGGATGGAGGCCTCACTAAATGTAATAGGTTTTCGTTGCAAGTTTCATTTTGCTATAAAACATGGGGGCTGTATGGGAATGTGCTATTAGTCAGTCTTCCGACATCTATACCCAAATGCACCTGACGGGGGTCGCTATGTGTGCTTGAAGGCCCAAGTATATAAAGGAAACCACTTAAGGAATCCGTGCACCCTACACCAAACTCATCAATAACATGCATATTGGGCTATTGGGCTCTCTGGGTAACGCTATACTGACCTTGTGGCCCTTGCAAAAATTATGATTGCAGCTGTTTCTTAAAAGTTACAGCAACCAAAAATTCAAAAAATATTAACTCTAAACCCTAAGCCGTTAAACTGTATTTTCAAGTACCCCGAAAAAAGTCTATGCGGCTTCTCCAAGGAGCCGGGTCGGGGAAATGAGTGGTAGCTCGTGTCCGGCGTCAGGGACGACAGGTCCTGGACATCCGTGGGTTTAGGGTTACCTAAACCCTACCTGGACCCCCAAAGTAGGCAGAATAACAGCGTTTTCTAGTTGTTGGGCCACTATTTTACCTACTATTGGGGGATAAGGCAAACCCTAAAGTGCAAACCCTGAAGTCTTCGCGCGCGTTGCAGTTCAAAACCATGCAAGAGTCTGTACATAACCCTAAGGCTTTGAGGACTCATGTTTTTTGCCTTTTGAGCCTAAAGACCCTATTATAAGGCTTTTGGGCCGTGTTGAGCCTTAGGGTAACACGATACCTAGAGGCTCATATCCTAACCCTTTTTTTGAATACCTAGTGTTATGGCTAGGATCTGTTATCTTAAAAAGTAGGTGCCCTAAAAAAGGGGTAGGGTATGAGCCTAAAGGTAGTACCCAGTATAAACCCTAAACCCAAAGGGAAAGTCTAAACCCTAAGCCTTATTCGCCCAAAGGGAAGCCCTAAACCCGATACAGCTTGACCTGAACAACCAAGCACAATCCCGGGCCACCGGCTGACGAAATCCAGGAGGAACCCTTAAGAAAGCCGAGGGTAAAGGCATGAGGGTTTAGGGTATAGGAACCCTTAAAGGAACCCTATAGAAAGTACCACCGAAACCCTCAAACCCTAAACCCTAAACATAAAATCTAAAACCGTAACCCCTCAACCCTCCAAACCAACCCGAAATCCTAAACCCTAAAACCTTAACCCCTAACCTAAACCCTACACTTCCTAAGCCAAACCCTCCAAGCTCCCTCCGAACTGGATCCGTTTAAGGAGCCTATTAAGGAACCCTAGGTTTAGGGTATATTCCTTAATTAACGGGGTTTTGGAGTCTCTGGGAAACTCCCTAAACCCTAAACTCCCTTAAACCTTGAACTCCCTAAACTTCCTAAACCCTCAACCCTAAACTCCCTAGACCCAAAACTTCCTAAACCCTAAACCCCAAACTCTTAAACTCTAAACCCCTATACCCTATATACCCCCTAAACCCTAAACCCTCCAAGCTCCCTCCGAACCAGAGCCTCCAAAACCCCTTCATTGAGGAATTTACATATTCTAAATACAACCCGTATAGATCCCTTTAAGGAACCCTGGGTTTAGCGCATATCCCTTACTTTTCGGGGCTTTTGGAGTCTCTTGGAAGGCCGAGGGTCCGGTTTGCGGAGCTCCCAGGGCTCCACCATGGCGTCGTCCCAGGTCACTTTCTCAAAGAGCCATCCGGAATACATCTCCTGCTGGGATCTTTGTTTTTTAAGGTTTAGGGTATGGGGTTTCCGGTTTAAAGATTTGGAGTTAAGGGTTTGATTACGGTTTGCGTTTGCGACAGGAGGGATATTTCCCTAGCCCAAAAGCCTTATATAGTATGGTCTTTGGGCCGGAAAGCCTTAATATATGAGTCCGTAGATCCCTAGGGTTTAGGGCCAGTGCTGTTTTAAGATTGGAGGAGGCCTTGGACGGTTTTGGGAGGTCAGAAACAATACTGTCTACCCAGAGAGCCCAATACCCCTTAATTAAGGAATATAGCCTAGGGTTCCTTTAAGGGTTCCTTTAAGGGTTCCTTTAAGGGATCTATAGGGTTTAGGGTTTAGGGGATTCTAAGACCCCTTAATTAAGGAATGTAGCTTAAATCATAGTATGAATCCCCTTATAGTTTAAGGTATATTCCTTAATTAACGGGTATTGGGCTCTCTGGGTAGCTCGCAAGCACTACACAAGTCCCGAAGAAAATGTAGCTGCTCAGGTCGCGGCAGTAAACTGTAGATACTAAACCCCTGTTTAAAGTCAAAACCTCTAAACCCCTAAACCTGAACGCTGAACCCAATACACTACGCTGACCAAAGAAGAACTCTTGCGGCTTTGAAGAGCTCTGTCCTGAGGGCTCAAGTACCAAATTACTATCTGCTCCACCAAGAACTGACCTACACCACTATACTTCCATCAAAACATCCACTATGTATCTGAATATTGGATCATTTCCTTAATCCCTCAAATGTCTGGGGTTGAGACAAAACATACTGTGCTCGAATGGTTGCTGGTAACATCTAAAGCTCTGTTATTTGGGATGTGAGCCCTATACCTTGAAACTCCAAAGCCCCTTAATTAAGGAATATACCTTAAACTATACTAGGATCCCTAAACCCTACTAGCTGGGCACCTGCTCTCTGAGGATTCGCAGGGTTCACTGTCTACAACTACCCAGAGACTCCAATATCCCTTAATTATTGCCTTAATTGAGGAATCTACCTTAAATCATATTAGGGATCCTACTATGATTTAAGGTATATTCCCTAATTAAGGGATATTGGAGTCTCTGTGTACTGTAAAGGCTTCTCAACGTCTTCGGCCACTCAAACCTTAAACTCTGAACAGTCGTCCCAAAGTCTATACCCGAATTCACCTAAAGCCCCAATGCAAAAAAAAAACACCCGTATAAACACTGGCCCTAGCCACCCCACACAGTAATTACCCTTGACATAGATGCATGCAACAAGAACTGTGAAGCCCTGTCTCACATCGTGTCACCCGTCCTGCTTGGTCTGTGTTGCACAGACGGCCGCAGAGAGCGCTGCATAGATGCGCAGTTGACAGCGGCGCAAGAACATCATCTCCACCTTTAAGCTTGAGGGCTTTGGGCCTACAGGGCTCGGGTTGAGGGTTTGGGGCATGCAGAAGTTCGGGGTATTCGGGGTTTACGGCTGAGGGTCTGTAGATCGAGGGTGTGTACAAGGCCTGGTGTCTACAGGGTTTAGGAATTGGTGCAGGGATTTAAAGTTTAAAGTTTGCGCTTAGAGGTTGGCTTCGAGGTTCAAGGCTGCATAAGCTTAGATTAGATGCAGCTGTAAGACAAGTTTCCATGTGGCACCTATAGGAAAAGTTGAGCAAAGCGAGAAACGGAACAAGTACATAGCAAGGTGCTTTAACTCTAAACCCTAAACCCTAAACCGTAGCCCCACCTGCGGATCCGAAACCCTG
This sequence comes from Symbiodinium sp. clade A Y106, assembly GCA_003297005.1. Lineage (NCBI taxonomy): Eukaryota > Dinophyceae > Suessiales > Symbiodiniaceae > Symbiodinium > Symbiodinium sp. clade A. The sequence goes on from BGNK01000191.1 coordinate 294,608, forward strand.
TTGTTTTTTAAGGGCTGAACCCTACCTAGATCTCCATTGTAGTTCCTTTTTTTGGTTAACCAGTTTTATGGCTAGGATCCTATAATAGAGATTTTGGTTAACCAAAAAAAGGAACTACAATGGAGACTATAGGTATGATCGTGGGTCATGACCCGCCTTCTTGTGGGGTTTGGGGATGCACGCACATCTTACCTGAGGGTCCATGTACTGCATGTACTATATATGGGTACATGGACCCTGAGCGTCAGACATCCCTGGACCAAGTTGAACCAAAAGACTCGTTCCCATCCGGTGGGCTTCTTCAGCGCTCGCTTGGCGATCAAGATGATGTCCTGCTCAACTGGCTTCGCGCAGAAGCTAAACCACAAACCCTTGCTGTTTGCTGCACTCGGCACTTCCCCAAAGCCTAAACTGTAAACCCTACACAGCAGAGGCTAAACCCTAAACCCCAAAACCGAAATCTTAAACCCTAAACACCAGAGGCTAAACCTTAAACCCTGAACCCCAAAGCCTAAACCGTAGCCTCAAACCATGAACACCAGAGGCTACAGTAAACCCCATAAAGTTGGAAACCGGATTAAGGCCAAATAATGCTGGGATTCCCTATACACTAGTCTTAAGGATTGAGGCTATGAGGTTTCCAACTTTTGGGCTTCTACTGTAGAAGCATTTGTGAGGCCTGTCAGGATTCAAAAGCTGCTTTCGGGACCGCCGGAGCCTCCATGAGAGTCGCTGCACCCCTAAACCCCAGACGCTTTAAATACTAAAATCAAAAATCTTAAACTCTGCCTGAACTTCAAATAATTATATACTCTTATTCAGCCTTATTCCTCGTTTGAGGATTTACGCAAGGAAATCAAACAAAAAACCCTTGGGCTATTTTGATCCCTAGACACCCCTATATTATAGAACCCTACTCTAGATCCCTTATACACCCCTTTAAGGAACCCGGAAGTCGGGTCCCTGGACGGACTGGCGCCGCCCAGCGCAGGGACGATCTGCTCTTTCAGCACGTCCGGCGGAGTGCGCACGAAGAGAATCTCGAATCGGGGCTTAGGTAGGTTCCTTTAAAGGGGAACCCGAGAGTTACGGTTTAGGGTTTTGGGTTTAGGGGTTTAGGGTTTAGGGAATCGGGGTTCTGGGTTTAGAGGCTTGATGTTTAGGGGTTTAAGGGCTTTCTTGAATCGGGGTTCTGGGTTTAGAGGCTTGATGTTTAGGGGTTTAAGGGCTTTCTTGAATCGGGGTTNAATCGGGGTTCTGGGTTTAGAGGCTTGATGTTTAGGGGTTTAAGGGCTTTCTTGAATCGGGGTTCTGGGTTTAGAGGCTTGATGTTTAGGGGTTTAAGGGCTTTCTTGAATCGGGGTTCGAGGCTTGATGTTTAGGGGTTTAAGGGCTTTCGAATTTCGGGCAGTGAGCTTATTCATCTGAAGGCTCCCTTGCATTGCTGGTCTCCGGCAAATGACCACAACCTCACTCTTCAAGACCCCCAACATCTGCGAGTCCTGTCTACTGGGAACGGCCTTCATGCAAACACATTCGGCTACCCGGGTTAGTTGCTCAACTCCTTGGCTACAGCCAACCCTACCTTCTCAAGGACTTATATAAGGAAATCATAGTAAGGAAGCCTAAAAAGGTAGGTTCTTCAGGGTTAAGGTAGGCCCTAAGTGCCCCAGAATGCCATGATTGAGACCAGACTCTAGGTTTGAGGCCAGCTCGCTGCGGAGCATATACCCTAAGGCTCCAAGGACTCATACGGCTGATGGACAAAATCCTGCATGACCCTAAGGACCCTAAACTATGGGAATTATGGTATATTCCTTATTATGGGTCATGCAGGATTTTGTCCATCAACCGTAGTTTCAGGCTTTTGGGCCGAAAGACCATATTATATGAGAACTTTGGGCTATTTCGAGCCTTAGGGATGGGATTATTGTCTACTTTGGACCGTTGACCCGGAGTCTCAGACTGTCTATAGTCTCCAACGGAGTTCCTTTTTTTGGCAAATGATAATTACATCACACTTTAAACTTCGTTAAACTCAAGAACTACAATGGAGACTATAGCATCTGGCTTTCACAACGAATCTTTTTGGACACGGCGAGAGCCTCGATAACGCCATAGATGCACGTCATTTCCTGGTGCCACACAGCTTGCAGATTAGAGGCTTCGGATTACCTAGGGCTCTTGAATCATCGGACGGCTTTTGCCGCTGAAAGAAGAACACAATTGAAACGTGTCTCAACTGAAATCCAAAGAAGCAAGCCTTAACCCTTGCAAGCCTGAAGCCCCCCAACGGTCCAAGTACCTAATAATCATACACTCTCCAAAAATCTAAACCTACATAACTACTATCCTAGAACCGAGCACCTAATTATTGGATCCTTTGGACCCTTGGGGCTAAACCCTAAACCCCTAAATAAACCCCTAACCCCTAAACCCCTAACCCCTTGTTACTCTTGGGGGGAGGGGGGGGCCCTAAACCAAATCTTGGACCTGGAGCCCTGAAAGCCGAAGCCCCTAACCTCACCATACTTGCCAAAACCCAGACACGTTTAGGGGTTAGGGGTTTAGGAATTTTACGGTTTAGGGTTTGAATTTAGGGTTTAGGGTTTAGGGGATTAGGGGTTTAGGGGTTTACGGTTTAGGGTTTAATTCGGATTTTTAGGGTTTGGGAGATTAGGGGCGTAGGTTCAAATCCCCAAACCCTGAAACCCCCACCGGCATGCTGAACCGTCCTGGATCTTCAAGTTCAGCGCATGCACATCCTTCCTTGGCTACCCGAAGCCCCCGTCATCACGAAATTTTACTAAGGCTTATGGAGCTTCAGGTAATTTTTGATGAAGGAAGGTACAACTCTAAGGGTCCATGTATTCATTGAGTATACATATATATATATACATGTATGTATGTATGTATGTATACATATAAATAAATAAATATATATATATATACATACATACACACACGTATACCCTTAGGGAAAGGGTAGTTCTGAGAGACCTAGCTTCATGCGCAGGTTGGCGAAGCTGATATCCGGGTCCGCATGCTGAAGCAGCTTGTGCCAGTGTGAGATCCAGACCTCCTTCAGGGGGTTCTCGTCGAAACCTAAAGAGGTTGAAACTTCAGGGTTTGGGGTGCTGCTGCTGAAGCACGTAACTAGCGAGGTACCATAGTAGGGAGAGCAAGGAAGATTAAGGAAAACATAAGCCTCGATCCTTCGGGCTTTAATACTCTTTAATATTGAATTGGGTTTCTAAAGTAGATCGGCCCCGTGCAGCTTGAGATTCCAAAACCCTGCAATCGTTCATCCCAAAGCCTGCGCCCTCAACCCTTCATCAGGGGATGCTGAAGTGTTAGGGCACCCTAAACCACTGAACCCTAAACCCCTAAACCCCAAGCCCTTAACCCAGATTTCAAACCCTGAAAGAGAAGGGATGCTGGACTCAGCAAAACGGCCCATAAGCAAAAACTAGGGTAGTGATATCCCATATTAGACCCCTTACAATGCAGCACGATAAGGTAGGGATATCCTTGTAAAACGCTTATGGTCATGTCCGTTTCCGTAAACTCTAAACCCTAAACCCCTAAACCCTAAAACCCCTAAACCCTAATACCCCAACACCCTAAACCCTAAACCCTAAAACCCTAAACCCTAAAACCCTAAACCCTGGTTTTAGGGCGCCTTGCAGTTCGACGGCGATGCCACGTACTCCCACAGCAGCGGGAGGGCCAACTTCTCCTGTCTGGGAGAACTTCAGTCCAATGCGCTATACGGGAGCTTCCGAAAATAAGGGGTCCGTTGAGGGGATCTACAAGGGCTCCTTAAGGGATCTATAAGGGTTCTATAGAGGGTTTAGGGTTTGGAGTTTCCGAAAAGAAGGGGTACCTTATGTTGGGGTTCAGGCTCCAGGTACAGGGTTTCAAAGGGTTCCCTGGAGTACCTGCATAGTGGAAAGTAGGGATTTCTGTTGTAGGAACTACCAACATGGTTTGGGTGTGAGTATCCACCATGTAGCTACTTCGGACCTTCTGGGTTCGCCTAGGGGTTCAAGGAACCCTAAACCCTAAATCCTGTGAGAGCCGAAGCTGCTGGGAGAACTTGGCCAAGGGGTTCAAGTTTCAGGCTTTGGGTTTAGGGCTAATTCAAGGGATCCGCAAGGGTTTAGGATTTGGTGTCTGGGGTTCTATAGCCCTAAGGCTCGGCACAAACCATACTGTCCAAGGCGTTTGGGCTATTTTGAGTCCGAGGGTAAGGGTTCATGCGGCTACAGGATCACAAGGATTTTCAAGGCCTTACTTTCGGGCTTAAAACAGTTTAATTAGACGGCTGAAGCCAAGGCAAACCCCAAGGCCACAATCCCGAACATGGCGTATAAGCGGCAAAAGGAGCTGGAGGGCTTTGGGTTCGATACCCAATTCCAAATTCCAAAATTACCTAGAGTCTCCATTGTAGCTCCTTTTTGGTTAACCAGTTTTATGGCTAGGATCCTATAATAGAGATTTTGCTTAACCAAAAAAAGGAACAATGGAGAATATAGGTAGCTCCTTGAGAAAAGGGACTCCGTTGGCCTGTCGCTCAGTCCGAAAACCCCGACAAGGGACCAGCCGTTCAGAAACAAAAAAGCAACATCCCTAAACCCTAAACGGGGAGTCACAGGCCGAGTAGCCATGATGGCAAAGCGCGTGTTATCCGTCAACCTGGCTGGCGTGCATGGCTGACAAGCAAGCTTATAAGGGCCTGGGATTCGGACTTAAAGGGTTTAGGGTTCGCTTGCACATACGCCGAGGCCAGCATACCCTAAACCCTACTCTACGATATTAGGGTTTCGGCTACGGCTTGGGTTCAGGGCGGATTAGGCTTTCACGGCAGTTTCAAGGCGAGGGAGGGTTCAATAGCGAAAGCTCAATGAAGCAGTGAACCTGAACCCTGAGCCCGTACCGAACTTCGACCCCACTCTCCCTCGCGAGAACCTTAAACCCTAAACCAAACTAACACCCCCAAACCCTAAACCCTATAAGCCCTACAAGCACTAAGCCTTAAACCCTGAAGACATGGATAAACTGATATGATAACCATAGCAAGGCACTGAGGTTTGGGGATTTCCTATGGCTCTATTTCGCAGAACCCAGATCTCAGAGATCTTTCACTGAAAAGGTGGGGTTCTAGGGTCTATAGGGTTAGGGTTTGGGGAATGAGTGGGTTTAGAGTGTTAGGTGACATCACGGGTTGAGGATGTTAAGCGGTTTCAGGGTTGAGTAGCAGTTATAAGGTTTAGCGAAAGCCTACACCCTTAAGGCACCAGCGTAGAGCGCAATCTGGGGCCTGTCATCCAGAGACTCGTCCAGGAACAGCTGAAACAGCGCATTGAACCTTGAGAGCTTGACTTTGAGAAAGGAATCCCGTGCCCCAACCCCAAGGGTCCAAAGGACCCAATAATTAGGTAGTCGGTTTTAGGATAGTAGTTATGTAGGATAGGATTTTGGAGAGTATATGATTATTGGATACTTGGACCCATGGGGCAAGAAAGTGTTCGAGCTGGCAATACAAGTATGTTATACCTATAGTCTCCATTGTAGTTCCTTTTTGGTTAACCAAAATCTCTATTATAGGATCCTAGCCATAAAACTGGTTAACCAAAAAAAGGAACTACAATGGAGACTCTAGGTAGGATTTCGGGATCCTTGACTCAAGGCTTGGCGGTTTGCAACCCTTTCAATGCGCCTAGATCTATGAAGCCCTCCAGAATCTTTTCGCAAACCACTCTTGGGAGAACGGGAAGGAAATTCCTGGGGAAGGGGCTTTCAAGTCTCTGACCGTAAACCCTAAACCTCTAACCACTAAACCCCTAAACCCATTTCAACCCAAAACAAAAATGAACCCTAAACCCCGAAACCCAAAACTCCTCAACCTCTAAACCCGAAACCCATAAATCATAAACCCCTATAAACCCTAAACCCTCAACCTAAACCCTAAACCCTTGCAGTAGAGTAGCATCTCTAAGGCTGTACTTGTGGACGTCGCTGCAGGGCTCTCCGCACCGGACTGCAACACGTGACGTACCTCGGGGATTGACAACTTAAGTCAGGCGAAGGGAACCCCGAATAGGGTAACGTAGGGGCCTTGATACTCAGAATAGAGTTTTGGGGTCCATTCTACTATGATTATAATAAGGAACCCCCAAAATAGTGTAGGTAATTATTAAGGCCCCTATATTGGGTTTCTGGCCGAAGGTAACCCAACTGCCTTCAAGCAAAACTCTCCGGAGGACTCCTCCCCCTACACCTTATAAACCTGAGATATTAAACCCTATACCCTGAAACCCTAAACCCTGAACCCTAAACCCTACTCTAAGTACTAAGGCCCCTATACCAAATTTTGCTATACTAGACTATACCGTTATAGTAACCCCTATAATAAGCCCTTGCACCTCGAGCCCCGACAAGCGGCGAATCGTCGGACGAATTCCCGCAAGCGCATTGCCTCTCGATGGTCGGACACCCGCCTGCTGCTCAACTTGTCTACCCTAAGGCTCTAAGGACTCATATTTTAAGGCTATTGGGCCTATTGGGCCTAAAGACCATATTCTGTAAGGCTTTTGGGTCATTTCGAGCCTTAGGGTTAGGGTTCAGTGTTTAGCATTCCGGAGATTTGGGTTGAGGGTTTAGGGTCATAAGGCTCAGGGTTGGAGGTTTAGGAATTGGGGGTTTGGATTCACGGCCCCGCTGCTGGTATGTGCCATCATAATCATATTGCAGCTTACTCTCACTACATATCCCTAATATATAGTTACTGCAGATGTTCTCAGCAGGTTTCGGGCAAAGGGGCGAAGATAGATAGTCTCCATTGTAATGCCTTGTTTTTGGCATCTTGTTTTTAGGGTTCGATAAGGTAACCCAAGAAAGGAACTACAATGGAGAGTAAAGGCAGGGCTTAGGAATTCATGAGGCCCCCTAAACCCCAAGCCCCAAACCCTATTCCCTGCAGCTTTGGCACCCGAAGACTCTAGGTCGGCTTTAGTTGCACCCTAAACTTGCCCTAAACCCTAAACCGTAAACCTCTAAACCCTAAATCCCTGACCCCGGAACCCTCAACCACTAAACCCCAAAACCCCAAGCACTAATCATAATCCTTCCAAGACTTTAGTGCTTGCAGTTGAAATTTTCGGGCCAATTCTCCTAGGATGAAACCATGGGCCCCTAGTATGGGCCCTTAAGCCTGGGACCGCTATATACCTAACACATACCCTATTTGTACCGTTTAAGGTCCCTTAGAAGGGCTAAGGGCCCATACTAGGGGCCCATACTTCTAACCTTAGAACTTCTTCAGGGCCAGGACTTCGCCCTAGGATTTCGTGTGGGGGCACATATCAAAACCCAAAGAAACTTTGGTGAACCCAACCCCAAAGATCCATGTACCAGGACCCACCTTGTACCCTCAAACAGGGGTATCTGGTCCCAAATAAGGGGCATTTAGGGTCGAATAGAGGGTAGATGGAGGGTCTAGGTACCTATATGTTATGTACTTATAGGCCTTTACTCACAATGAAATCATAGCAAACACCCCCAGCAAGGTTGATTTTGCAGGGTTCAGGTTGGCAGGTTTTTCGTGTGTAGCTCTTTAGCCTTCAAAGAAACAGATCCTACATGCCTCAACCCCTAAAGCCCTAAATCCATAATATTGGGGCCGGAATAGGGTTTGGGGTAGATTACGACACACATGTTCAGGAACCTGAGGGAACAGTGTTGGTAATGTATGTAATTATTCACGCCTCTACATTTTACCCCTGATGCGTTGGCTGCCGCCCCGGGACAGAGTGCTGTACAAAGCAGGAAGCAGACGAATGGAGGGCGAGCTCCTCTCCTTGGATTCAGGAGCAATCGGCTAGCCCTGTACTTCCACATAGGGTTTCGGGTGTACTTGGAGGATCATTGGACTTAGCATGTACAGTTGTCCGTACCTTAACTAGGCTTATAACGCATTGTAAGTATAGTTACCATCATATGTATAATATATATATATATATAGAGATAGATAGATAGATAGCCCTAGTTACTACGTCCCACGATCCTCCAGGTGCGGTTTTCCTTTTTACAACCTCAAGACTGCTTGAGATGAGAGTAGAAAATGCTTAATCCCTACTTGGAGGATCATTGGACTTAGTAACTAGGGTTATAAATAAGGTAACTGTACTTATAATTACTTGTAACTCCAGTTAAGGTACTTATAACCCTACTTAGTAAGTCCCATGATCNTACTTGGAGGATCATTGGACTTAGTAACTAGGGTTATAAATAAGGTAACTGTACTTATAATTACTTGTAACTCCAGTTAAGGTACTTATAACCCTACTTAGTAAGTCCCATGATCCTCCCAGTAAGTTACTCAACCCAAACCCCATGAAACCCGTTTAGATAGAAAGCAATAACATCTAAATACAACCCTGAAGCAAAAGTTGCCGAACTGCGCACAAGGTTCCAGGGCACGGAAAAGGCCTTCCAGAAGGAGAAGATAGGTGGAATACTCCTTCGTCTTGGCTTTCGGGCTTTGTAGGGGTTCAGAGTTTGGGGATAAGGAATATACCCACAATATACTAAACCAAATTCTCCTAAATCATAAATCCTAAACCCTATATCATAAACCCTAATCCCTAAGGGTCTCGCATTCAGGGAACCTAACCCTGATACCGTAGCCTTAGCGTATACAGGCACCGCCACCCTATAGAACCAGAACCTCCACTTAGGATCCTCCTGAGTTCCTTCCTCGAACGAGTATTGGGTTTGAAACTTGAGATAGGGTTTCGGTGTAAAGTTGCTGGCTGGCACGACTTCAGGCTCGAAACACCAAAACTCGACAAACCCGCAGCATTAGCCTACACAAGACAGCACGGGCACCAATGATTAGGATACGATTTTGAGAAATATTGTGGTGCGAAGCTGCTACGAGTAGTAAAATACAATTAATAAGGTAATGATAGGGAGATCTCACGGAAGCTGGTTGAGTGAGCCCACAATATCACTTTCTGGTGTTCAATGATGGAAAAGGGAGCCCCTGAACCAAAAGGAGAAGGGTATAGTACTAGGGAGCCCGGTTTGGGTTGGATTTGCGTATTTGGGGTGTTCTAGGATTCCGCCGAATCCCGATCTTCTGCCTGAAAAGTGTTCCGGAACTACAACGGGGTTGCAGGAAGGATTTAGGCTAAGTGAACAGGGCTGCAGGAAGGGGGGATTCCAGGAAGTTCCATGGACCCTAAATCCTCAACCCTATAAACCCTAAAACCTAGATCCTAAACCTTAAACCACAAACTGCGGTTCCATGGACCGAGGCTCATCCGTGTTCCTCTGGTACTCACGTGAGTTCAGTGGAAAGTAAGAAGTCCTTGGCTGCGTTTGGCGGCTTGCTGTAAGGGATGCCTTTACAGGTACTATCCTTCCTTGGAGGGATTCTAGGGTACTATAGTAGGGTTTAGGGTTTAGGTTTTCAGGGTGCTCTCAGAATTACAAGCCTCTCCAGCCACATCATACTCGCCCCTTAAAGCCGTGAAGTATTCTAAACATGCTTTGCTCAAAACAACAGACCTATCCAAAGCCGCAGACTGGCAGGGATTATCGCTTTTGGCCGAGATTCATATGGGTTTAGGGTTTAGGATTTAGGGAGCTTTGTTCAACAAAGCGGAGTACTGAGTAGAGTTATAAGTGCTCCAAGCAAGTCCGTAGCCCCAAACCCATTTTAACCCAAGCAAGTCCGTAGCCCCAAACCCATTTTAACCCTAAGCCCTAAACCCCTAAACCCTAAACCCCTAAGCCCTAAACCCTAAACTCCTAAACCCCTAAACCCTAAACCTTGAACCCCAAAATGTTTGTGTGAGCCGGGCTTCACGAGGTCCCGCACGGTGGCCTCTGCTGCGGAGGCTGCACCCAGAAGTGGGCCCGGAGTGGCTCCGCTGCAGCCAGTCGCGGAGGAGTGTACCTGACAATTCTAAGTCCTAAGCCCTAAAACCCTAGACCCTAAACCCCAAACCATAAACCCCAAGCCCTACAGCCCTAAAACCAAAGCCCTGAACAAGTATCGAGAGGCTAAGGCTGCATGTACCCGTCTAGTATACATTTAAGCCATAAAGGGGTTCTTATATACCCAGGCCCCGGCGAGGATCCAAAAAGGAGAACCCCCACTTTGGGACTATATACCTAAGACTGTTAGTTTGGACGATAACCTAGAGGGTCCACGTACCCAAATAGTATAGGGTTTTTGGTTCCAAATATTATCCTCTCAATGGTTTGTGATATTGGGTACTCGGACCCGTAGTACTCAGGGTCATGTTTTACAAGGGATGGAATGCCGAGCTTGAGGGCTCATAGCACTATAGATTCAATTGCTGCTGCAGCCTGACCCGGACACATTGAACCCTAAACCCGAGAACCCTGAACCCCAGAACCCTATACTGAGTACCTACCTAAAGGCTCCATAGGAGTTCCTATTTGTGGCTCATAAATAGAATCCTATAAGGTAGTCCCAAAACGGAACTACTATGGAGCCTAGGGGTATTGCCCGAATCCTACACCGAAACCCTAGAGCCGAACATCTGCACTTGAGCATAAGCAAGACTTAGGATAGGGATATCCCATATAACCCCCCCCTTATTATAATGAAGCCCAATCAGGTAGGGATATCCCTGTAAAATGCTTATGCTTATGTGGGAGTTTCCGGAAATAGGGGACCCTAATAAAGTACCCTAAATAGTAGGATCCTCATTATAAGGACCCCCAAGTAAGGCACCCCTAATTCTCGGAAACTCCCCTGTGCTGTTGGGGGTCCCTGACCTTCAACCCTAACCCTTTAAGCTAGCCCCCTAGGGACCCCTTAAAGGAACCCTCAGAACCAGCCCTTTAAGGGGACCATACTTATGTGCTGTTGGGGGCCCCTATTGAGATCTCAAGCAACCCACATTTTCTCGGCCTCGGCCCTGAGGATCAGCGGCGGAATGGCTTCCAAGAAGAGGCCCTGCCAGGCGTCGAACCGTCGGAATTTAGGGTTGAAAGGGAGGACACAGGTTTAGGGGTTCAGAGGTTTAGGGTTTAGGGGTTTAGGGTTTACAGGAATTTCGGGATCAGGCGGGTAGAAGCGAGGGCTTTACCTTAGTTGATGAGTTCATAAGCCCCCAAAAGTGTACACTTTCAGTTTTATAGTGGGTAATATTATCCCAAAAAGTGTAAAGTGTATCCAATCAGCTACTAAGAAAGGAAGGAGCTCGAAACATGACACCGTGAAGTAGGTCTTGAAAATAGACCCTACAGATAAATAGACCATACAGAAAGTCTTGCATAGCACCTTCCCCTAAACTAAGCCGTCCATGACGCAGGGTCGGATGTGCGGCCTGCTGAGGGCTGTAGACCGTTGCAGTTTACTGATCTACGAGGCATGGAGAAGAATAATAGATTCAGGATTTGCGAGTGGCTTCTGTAAGACATGAAGACCCGACGACCCAAACCCTTCACCACATAGCTGATTCAAAAGCCTGGTGGAGCTTGGAACGAACACGAACCCTAAGACTCAAACTGGCCTGAAAGCCGTATACTGTATGGTCTTTGGGCCCAAAAGCCTTAAATTCTAAGTCCTCGGAGCCTTAGAAAAATCGAAGATGGAGTTGAGCTGAGCTTTTGTAGAGGGCGGGTAAGCCCAGGATTCAAAGTTTAGGGCTAAACCCTCATATCAGGATGTGGATTTGTAGTTATCCCTAAGGGTCCATGTACACATATAGTATATATACTTGGGCCTATAAGTACATACTATATGGGTACTTGATCCTCCGCATGTTGCTTGTTGTCACCGTACAGCGTGGGTTTTTGGGTGTACGGGTTTGGGTTCAGGGCATTAGGGTTTCGGGGCTAGAATGTAGGGTTCTCAAGGGGTCCAAGTCCAAGGTACCAATGTAGTAGGATATGGGGTTTCTATGTTAGGAATTCTTATTATGATTTGGGAAAGTATCCCCCGTAACAGTACCTAGGACTCTTTGGGTTGTGAGGGCTTAGGGTGATCACTTGGGCTCCAAGTAGACTTACACTTCAGCTCTACCCAGAGACTCCAAAACCCCTTAATTTAAGACTATAATTATCTTAAACCATAATTCGATCGCTGACATGATTTGAGGCATCTTCCTTAATTAAGGGGTCTGAGAGGCTCTGGGTAAATCCTAGATACCCTAAACCCTAAACCCCTAAGCCACCAAATCCTGATCCTAATCCAAGATACCCAAGGAATGCTCTTTTTTCACCCACCTTCGTCCTGGGAGGAGTATGCTCGCTGCCTCCGACGGTTGGATGCTCAGGAAGGAGCTTCAGAATATGCAACTTGGGCTTGGGGTTTCGGGTTTAGGGTTAATTACCATAATTGGGACTTGTAAGGGTTCCGGGACTTGCAGGCATCTCCGGGAGCTTCAGCTGGACGTCTGTCTGGGTTGGATATGGGAGTTTCCGGAAATTTCGGGGACTCTAACATAGTACCCTAAATAGTAGGATCCTTATGATAAGGACCCCAACATAAGGTAACCCTAATTTTCGGAAACCCCCCATATTGATATGGGCTTCATAAATTTACAGGTGCAGGCTCGGAGGCATTTTGCAGCAGGTCTGGCTCCTAGTCATCAGATGAGGGCCTCAGGGTTTGTGAGTATGGTTTAGTGGGGCCAGGTTTAGGGGTTTTCGGGTTTAGGCTTGTATGATTTGTATGAGGACGATGAGGGAAGGGTGTGCGAGCTACATGGAAGTCTAGTTCACAAGGCAGCTGGAGTATATATGTGATCCTCGGGTTACAGGACGCAAAAAGACTGTAAGACAGACTACAGTATTGTATTGCAGCATCCCCCCAAGAGTGTAGAAGACCTATAGCCCAGTTTAGCAGGACCTTTCCGACAACAGCCCTTGTCCGTCCACTGAGTGCGCGGCACAAGGCCGCACGCAGCAAGTCCGAAAGGAAGGCACAAAGCCTTGCCGAGGGTTATAAGGGTCTAGGGTTTGCAATACTTTTGAAAGCTCAGTGTGGTAGATAAGGTGGGATTTACTTACCTTTGGTTAGTAGGGAATGGAAGAATGGTAGTACTACTAGTTTTAATTTTACCCCATTCCTCCATTCTCTACTAACCAAAGGTAAGTTTAAGGTCTCTAGACAGCGCTAGCCCCGAAGGGCTTTAGGGTTCAGGTTTGGGGTTTAGGGTTCTCTACGGCCCCTATGTTTATGATATTATGTGCTTTATTCTACAGCCCCCCTAGACACATAATAAAAACATGCTTAATTACAGGTGCGGTTCTGCTAAGGGGAGCCCAGCCCTATTCATTCCACAATCTACGTACTTTAGTGGCCTTAATAATTCGAATTGGGCCTCGGGAATATGTTCAAGTATACTAGTTGCGTTAAGGGGCCGTAAGGAGTAGCATTATAGTCGTTATTCAGGCTCCTGTATTACCCCGAACCCTATGTACACCCTAAACGCTCAACCCTAAACCTTATTCCTTGCCGTAACCTTCCCATATCGTGCCTTGTACTAACCCTACCGCAACCTTGTAGGCCTTATGACACCCCTATAACCCTCTGGAACCTATTAAGGAACCTAAACCCTAAAGCCTAAATCAAAACCCTAAACCCTTCAAGGAACCTATTCTAAGCTTGGAGAACCTCTGGCCAACTCAGCCTGTGACGCTGCGTGCCCAGACTTCAGGGTCGCAAGGACTGCATCTACCTGAGAAGCGCTTAATGCTAAACCCTTACACCTACAGTAGCAGTTAGGGTTTAAAAATGCTCTAGGTCCCAAATCAACCATTCAAACTCTTTCCAGCAATGCAGTAGTATAGAGCCCCACCCAGAAATTCAACGAGGCCGAAATGAAGAACTAATGCCCAACTTGTAGCAAAGTAAGAAGGGCTACATAAAGGCTTTTAGTGATCAACATATGGTATCCTGAGCACTGTCATTAGGGTCGGTCTTTTGTTTTGCATCTGTTCCTTACGCGTTCAAGGGTTTCGGGACCATGACTTTTTGTCAGGTTTGCCTGAACTCCAGATAGGTTCCGCTGTTTCTTTAGGGGACGAGGAAAACGACATGGAAAAAGGTAAACCCGAAACCCTAAACCCCCCAACTACCGTCTAATATGCCCCGAATACACTCTAAGGGGCTCCATTGGAGGGTACTTGGGGGGTCCTGGTAAACCCCAAAGTCGAGGGCCCAGGTGGACCCATAAACCCTCCAGCGCCAGTCCAGCAATTTCCTTCTTGACCCTAGAGCCGTCAATCCGATATCGCCACGCCCGATAGGGTTTAGGGTTTAATGTTGAGGGTTTGAGGTAAATGTTCAGGGTTTTGAGGTTAGGGTGAGCCGCACAGTCCCATGCATAGATGTAGAACCAGGTGTCTACCTGGAGCAAATTCAACAACTGCCTGTTTCATGTACACTCCCTACTTTTGCTATATACTTGGGCTCGCAAGAACCTATATAGCGACTACATTGAGGCTTAAGTATATACTACTATATGGGTGGTTGTCAAAATTATGGTCCCTTTTTGGGTCCTTAATATAGTACGGCACCTATTATTTAGGGTACCCAAGAAGGGACCCCAATTTTGACAACCACCCATATGGCAACATGGACCCATTAGGTGGAACCCTTACGCCTGACTCCCCTAGGCGCTAAACGCTACGAACCTAACATTACCGCTCACAGCAGTACGACAGCTTGTAGCAGTATGACAGAGCTTCCTCTAAAGGGTTAAACCCATCCCGTATGGCTCGAATCAACACAAAGTTCGTACGTTTAGGGTTTAGGGTCCAAAAAACAAGAAACATGAGAGTCCTCAAGGTAGGTGACATTCAAGGTTCAGTTTTTGGGGTGCTGGAGACTTTCCAGATCCCGTAGCTTATAACCCGAGGATCTAAGAGTTGCTTGCCCAATCTTGGGCCTTAGGATGAAGGCGCCAGGGCACACTACCTCCTCAAACAACAGCATCATTCGGGATCTCGGTGAAGCTTCATGCCTATGAAGATCCTGTGTAAATGTCTCCGTAGATGTAGTGGGGTGTGGATATGGATAAGGGTTTGGCGTTTCGGGACAAACGCCTCATGTAAGATATCTAGGGACCCCCCCCCGAATCCCTAAAATTAAAACCGAAAACCTCTGAACTTCTCACCGAAGGCTCAAAATGGCCCGAAAGCCTTATATAATATGGTCTTTAGGCCCGAAAGCCTTAAAGTATAAGTCCATAGAGCCTTATAGGGTTATAGATCCCCCTAAAGGAATCCTTAAGAACCCCTTATGGATCCCGTTAAGATCCCTTTGAAGGAGTCCTTAGAGCCTTGGGGGGTAAGATCTCCTAGGGCCCGGGCGGCAGAACAGCTTCTCAAGAGCAGCGCCAGCTGGTAGAGTCCTGGATCGTCCACTGCAAGCTCCAAATGGGATGCCCAGGTTCATTGGTTTAGGGTTCAGGGTTCAGTGTTTAGGGTTCACTAGTACTGATACATGTTGGGGATAAAAACAAGCATCTTGCACCAAAATTGTTGGGTTTTAGGCCCGAAGCACTGACGTCGGAATGGTGTTAGAATCTAAAACGGGCACTTGCACTCGCAATCCCGAACCCCTCTAGAACCCCCACCAGTACGATAAGAACCCAAGAAACACTGATACTATTTGGGCACTTGCGCTGGGTACAACACAGACTCGTTTCCTGCTGAGATTACTCGACCTACGTTGGCCCTTAAAAGCCTCTTAAATAGGACTTTCTTAGAAAGTTCAATGTTAAGGTGCAGGGAGCATTGAGCATGTCAAAGCAAGGCTAAAAGCTTTACGTGTATATACGTACCTACAATATGAGAATATGTTTGTGGAACGTTCACATGTCGGGAGGGGCTATATGCCAGGCCTATGTAGGTGTGGGCGGGTTCAAGAGACGGCGCAGGGGGCGAATGTTTTCATGCACAACCTGCCTGGTTTCAAGACGACAACGCCCAAAGCCGTAACCTTGAACACTATAGTTATGACCCGTATGGGCACATGGAGCCGTATGCCCTAAACCCGTATGGTACCCCTAAAGGATCGCCTGAAAGTCACCTGGACCATGAGGGTAACAAACCTTAAACCTCAGACCGAGACCTCAGTGTCCTCAAGCAAAAAAGAGCTGTTGACCACTAGATCTTTGGTCAAATCGAAAAAAGCAAGGGAAGTTGCGCACTTCACTGGCAACGGCAAAGCTCTGCATGGAATCGCGCTCCTGTTGATCTTCCGAACTTCACTCAACGTCTTAAGATGCCGTCGCTGATCTGAAAAAATTCACTGACAGAGTCTTGACACCAGCCCTCCAAAAGCTGGGTCACTACGCTGCAGCTCAGATCCTGCAAATATCACTCGCTTCACTTGGCTTCACTCACAGCCAAATAAGAAAGGCTCTGCGCCTGCAAAGAAGGAGCCAAGTCGTTGCTTGTGGTGCACGAGAAGCCTCATGGCCCGAGCGGCTCTACAAGACGCAGCATGTCCTCCAGGAACTGTACCGCATGGATTGTTGGAGCGAGCGGCTTCAGCATCTTCACAAATTGAGGGTTGAGAAAGACAAAACAATAATCGCTCAAGAACTTCCCAACTCTCCAAGTGTGACCGCCAACGAGACAAAAGAGCTCGGGGCCCAAACTTGGCTGCCCTATCAGCACCACAACACGGTGAAACCCAAAGAAGTCGTTCTCTGAGATGTCCGGTTCGTATTACCAGCGTCCTAGGCCTGTTCTGGGCCCCCGACAGTAACGCCAGTAGCGCGTGCGATTCACGAACGACACTCCGAACAACTCGTCTGGACAAAACACAAGATTTTCCTTTGGAAATTCCACGTAGTTTTTCTCGTCCATGTGCCAAAACTGCAAGGTATGAGGAGTCGATCTCCAATAAGAGTAGAGAGAGGCAAGCGGTTTGTTTTGTCGCAACCACTCCTGAAACTGTGCCGTGGCGTTGTCACGATCAGCAACATCCTGTGCAAGACCATGGACACCATCCTTGGCCAAACTCACGTTCTGCCCACCACCGATCATCAACACTGATCTCTGCGTGTTATTGACGATAACTGTGACATAGTCGCTGTTAGGGTCGACCCACATGCGAAAGACATAGGCCGCTCGATCTTTTTTGTCTGCTCCTCTGTTGCCAACAACGCCGCCGTCCTGGTCATAGTTGTTCATAAGCACCTCATAGAAGGGTGTTCGGGGCGGGAGCGACGTGCAGTACACACCTTCACCGTACAAGGCATCGCCATGCTTGACGACAGACGGGCGGATGGCACCGCTCCTCACAATGCCATCGTAGCCCTCCTTGTTGGTGTAGTGGTAGACAGGCACCAGTGTGGAGCACGGGTCTGATGGGAAAATACGTGGTGCCACCATCGCCAGCAAGGTGGTAACCACCATGACCCGAGTCCTCGAGCGACGCCCACACGCCATGGGTGACAGGCTGTCGGCCAAGAAACTTCGTGCCCGAGGCATCTCGAACTCTTGACGTCAACTTGACATCTGGGGCCGGGATGTTGCAAGCAGGTTCTTCGTGCCACAGGAACTCCTAAGGAGTGTCTTGTGTCGAAGAACTTTCCGGTTTAGTTTCCTCTCACTTCTAGGGGAACTCCGGTTTGCCTCGTAGTTCATGCATGGGGCCACAGGCAAGGAAAGACAACGGAATGATGTGCTCCAGGCTTAGGACTAGGAATTGACGAGGGGCCCGATGGGGATGGTTAGCAGCTCGGAAGAGCTTCGCTCTTGACGAGTTTTCGACGCTTCGTGCATTCGGGGTTTTGGAGGTTTTGCAAAAACCGCTCTAAAGCTCTATGAACTCGGGGCCTGTTCGGTCGGCCCGTGCGCGCTTCACCCTCGCCAGGGCTTGGTTCAGCTGGCGGTCCTTGCCTCGAATGCTCAGTTTCTGCCGTGTGTAGTGTAGCTAAAGCGTTGCTTTTCACAATGTGACTATGTTTATGTATATACATAAGTGCCTGTGTGTATAACGTACATACATACGAACTATACGTACATGTGCATGTGTGTGTGTGTGCACTCATGTTTTGTCTGAAGGGACCAGTTTCCCACTGGTTGTTGATGTTGCTGCTTGCTGTGTTGATTTTCCTCTTTTGGTTCGTCGACTTTTGATTTATCAGTTCAAATTCTGGAAGGTCAGGATGTGCAGCACTTTGGTTGCGCTGCAGGGCGTAAGGATTTCAAGGGATTGCTTTAATCGACGAGCTATCATAGTCACCTATAGGGCTTTCAGGATTCTGCGGCTCATCGCCTTGGGTTTACATACGGCTGATGAGGCTTCAGTTGGCAGTGTAGGAAAGGTTTTGGAATTTCATGCAGTTAGAGTTTTGAACAAAGCTTCCCCTTGAGGCACCTTTAGAACGTTATACGGCTGCGAACTCGACAAGAATTTTCTCCCCAGGGTTGTTCTGAAGCTCACTGTAACTACTGTTTGCGATCAGGCTTGATCATGGGAAGCCCCTGCAAATAGTGGGACCCTAGTTTACGCCTAGTTTAGGAAAAGTTTTGCATGGGACGCAGGGGTTGAGTTTCTGGACGATGCGAAAGGAAGGGCACGTGGTACACTGTTGTCGTTAAGACAGTCAGGGGATCTGAAAATGATGGCATGAGACCACCTTGCCAAAACAGCCGGCCACATTCGGCACAATCACCGTACTGCGCGAAGCCAAATCCCACACCCGAAATCTCACCCTCACCAGCGACACACAGACACAGAGACACAGACGCACGGACGGACGGGCAGACGGACAGATGGGCAGACCGAACGGAACGGATCGGACAGACAGGACAGACAGGACAGGACGGGACGGGACGGGACGGGACAGAGGATAGGACGGGACAGAGGATAGGACAGGACAGAGGGGAGGACAGGACTGAGGAGAGGACGACAGAGGAGAGGACGGGACAGAGGAGAGGACGGGACACACGCAGACAGACAGACAGACACACACACACACACATATATATATATATATATATATACACACACACATACACACATACGCACACACACACACACACGCACGAAATACTGCACGAGACCATCATAAGACCAGGAAGACATCTTTTCAAGGCCTACTCCATCAGCTGGCACTGCACACCGAAGCAGAATAACAACAATGATCTTGATGAGACTGTCGGAATGATTACATAGTAGCCGAGGAAGCAGTTAAATGTGTAGCAACTAGAACTGACAAACCCCTAGAAGCACCAAAGTTAGCGGAATTTGTTGAGATCGCTTTGAAGGAACCATGACAGATCCCCATACCCCAAGACCCCCAAACCCTGAAGCCCTATACTTAGAGGAGCGTTTAGAGATCCCTGTTAAAGGAACTCTGAGGGATCGATCCCCTTAAGAACTGGGAAGCCGATCGCCGCTTGGCCGGTGGTTGCGGAGCATCCTGGCTGTTCCCGGAGAGCCCAAGAACCAATGCCCATGTAGTGTTGGGGTTTAGGGTTAAGTTTAGGGCATAGGGTTTAGGTTTAGGGTTAAGTTTAGGGTTTAGGGTTTAGGGTTCTTAATTGAAGAGATGCTTTAAGGCTAAACTCTAAGGGTTGCCATAAGTGTTCCAGGCTTAGGGCTTAAGGTTTGGTGGGCTCAAAGGTTCCAGGGTTGAGGGTTTAGTCCCGAATAGGGTCCATGTACCCATATATATATACACATACAGTATATACTCCGGCCGCAATGCAATCCCTCCATAGGTGCTTGAGAGCCCAAGCACACACTCCAGGAGTACAGGGACCCTCGGGGATGACTGAAGGAATGCTTTAAGGAACTTACCAGCACCCCCCAAGTACCCTTTAATAGAGCCTTAATGGCCCTTATTAGCGGGTACTTAGGGTATGATAGAGGGTAGCTGGGGGGTGCTGGTACTTTAAGATGCCATTGCCATATAAATGGGATCCATCGTAAACACTTGGTTTTCCTGATAGATGTCAACTTAGAGAAGTTGCTCTTAAGGGTTACGATAAGTGTTCCACGGTTTAGGATTTACCTTAACCCCGAATAGGGACGCATGTAAGGAAATCTTAACTATAAAGGAACCCGAAACAGGCAGGTTCTGTCGGGTCCAGACAGGGTTTAGGGAGTTTAGTGATTCGGGAGAGCCTAACAATCCCTTAGCTAAGAGGTCTTAAGCAGAATTTTGGAATAGGGTAGGGCGTACGGTTTATAGTGTTGGGGTCTAGTGTGAGGGGGAGTCAAAAATTAGGGTAGGGTTTGGGTATACCAGGGCATAAACCTGCGATGTTGCTATTCATTCCGAGCCCAACCCCAGAATGTTTGCAAGTCTTGGGTTTAGGTGGCTGCAGATCTTACCAACGGGTAGCTAGTAAGCACCCACCTAGTACAAAGTACGGTCTCTACATGAGGAATTACCAGCATGATTTCATGCAGGCTTCCACTTTGGTGATGTTTAAATCTAACTTACCTTGAAACTTAAAATGACTTAAAGCCCTACGAGTACCTAGACCCTCCATCTACCCTCTATTAGACCCCAAGTGCCCCTTATTTGGGACCATATACCCCTATTTGAGGGTACAAGGAGGGTCCTGGTAGGCTGCCGCTCTACCCTGAAGCCCTTACCTCTTTCAGGCTTGGGCTTGGGCTGTTTCTCTTGGAGCGGCTCAGAGAGTCACCTGTGGCACCTTAAGTTAGGGTTTAGGGTTTAGGGTTTTTAGGGGTTTAGGGTTTAGGGGTTTAGGGTTTAGGGTTTAGGGCTTTAGGGTTTTAGGGTTTAGGGTTTAGGGCTTTAGGGTTTTAGGGTTTAGGGGTTTAGGGTTTAGGCCTTTGGCTCTGCGTCCCCGCATGGATTGCAACTCAGTAAATGTAAACTCTCGGTCTGCGGGGACGCCGACGCCAGTGGAAGTTTTGGCTAATCTTAGAAGCCTTTCTTCGAACACGCCGGAGCTTACAATGTACACAACACCCAACAGAAACATTCAGGAGCCCAGCCCTTTGAAGAACAACTGCCTTTTCAGGGCTCCTTAATAGGATTTCCCTTTTAGGTCTTTAATGAAAAGGTAGGCTGTTCCCTAAACCCTAAATCAACCTATGTAGGAACCCCATATTATATCTCGTTGCCTCATCCTCAGCACCTCCGTGCGCTGCATCTGACACCGCCCACTCCTTTGCAGAGCTCGTCCGGAAAAAGGGTTGTAGGGCGGCACTAAGCTGCCTTACCAGGTTTGAGTTTAGGGGTTTAGGGTTTAAGGTTTGGGCTTTAGGGTTGTGGGGCCCGGGTTAGGGGATTCGCCTGGAGTTCATGGAGTCTTAGAAGGTTTTATGGAATCCGTAAACGCTCGACTTCGGTCTGAACGTTGATTGTGAAATACCACATAATGCCACTGAATGGTCACAGCTGACCAAGTTCGATACAGTATTGCAAAACCTGCCTAGCCACCAAATTCATAAGCCGTAGTGTGTGATGGGTGCCCCTACCCTAAACCCTAAACCTAAACCCCTAAAGCCCCTGCAGTAAACCCTAAACCCCTAGACCCCAGACCCTAAACCCAACAAGCCCCTACCAGCATCGCGCAACTACCCTCTACTATACCCTAAATACCAACTATTAAGGGCCATAAGGGCTCTATTAAAGGGTACTTGGGGGGTGCTGGTAAACCCTAAACTTATAGGGACCCTTAGGGGGGTATCGGGGAGGGGGGTAGGGGACTATACTTCCTTAAATAAGCCTTATTAAGTCCTTATTATGGGCATTAAGGCTCCCTACCCCCCTCCCCCCTACCCCCCCCTAAGGGTCCTTATGATAAACTCTGGCTGAGCTGGGACCGGGACATGCCATGCCGGCAGCTCAGCGAGGAGCCTCCACAGGGCAAAGGGAGGGGCCTTGATAATCAGAATAGGGCTCCTTTAAAAGGAGCCTCCGGAGGGAGAAGGGAACGGCCTTAATAATTAGAATAGGGCTCCTTTAAAGGGTACCTTACAGGGATCTTAAAGGTTACCTTACCCCAAGGGTCCAAGTACCTAATAATCATATACTCTCCAAAATCCTAACCTACATAACTACTATTCCAAAACCGAGGGGTCCTTTGGACTTTTGGGGTTACAGGGATCTATAAGGAGCCTATAGTATGGGGCCTTGATACTCAGAATAGGGTCTTGGACTCCTTCATACTGTTGATGCCCAAAATCCTGCATGACCCGCAACATCCTACATACTCCACATCGTGCTACCCACTTCCCCGCAACCCCTTAATTTCAATGTTGCATCTCCATGAGGTCATGCAGGAT
>BGNK01000192.1:0-18365 GCA_003297005.1 Symbiodinium sp. clade A Y106
TATATTATAACTATATTATTTATATTATAAATTATATTAATTATAGTATAGCTATATTATAATTGCTATTATAATGACTAATAGGGGGGGGGTTCTGCAGAACCCCCCCCCCTTCTGCGAACTTTGGTCTAAGGGGCAACGGACCCTCCGTCAAACTCTTACCCCCATGCGTGCGGCCCTGATTAAACATGCAAGTTTCTGAGGGTCCAGGTAGACTTTGCATCCTTTGGGAAGGGCTCTTGAGATGCAGCGCCTCGTCAATTCCAAGGACTCGAGGTTACCTGGAAACTCCCCCAAAAGCCTCTAAGGGCCGCCCTGGCCATATAGTACATATGTATATATATATATATATGTAAAGAGAGAGAGAGAGAGAGATACTTAAGCCTTACAGTGATCTACTATATATATATATATAATGTACTGTAGGGCCAAAGTATATACTATATGGGTACATGGCAACTAGGGGTTATGAGGCCCAAGATAGACCGTCTGCAATTCAGCTTCGAGGAGTTGGGATTCAAGGGTATTCGAGCTAAGGGTTTAGGGCTTTTAGGGTTTAGGGCTTGGTGAGATAGGGTTTGGGGCTTAGCGAGATAGGGTTTAGGGCTCAGGGTTTAAGCTTGAAGGTGCGGGCTTGAGTCTTGGGAGTGCAGCAGTAGGTGACTGGAAGACACTCTACCTCTGCGAAGTACAGCCTGAGCCCTAAACTCTTTTAACCTCACCCTAAACCCCAAACACATCCCTTCGACTCTGTCCGACAACTCTGCCAGCTTGACCAGTCTAAGGCTTGCTGGCCAATGCGCACCCAGGGCTCGACGAACTTGGCAACCTGCTTCGGATCGATGAAAGAAGGCACCATACATATCTATATATACGTATATGACATATATATATATAGATAGCTAATAATGTCTATATGCACACAATTATGTCCATAGGGTTTTCGAGATATATAAAAGCCAGAGCTAGAGCCTTGGGTCGAGGGTTGTGGTTTAGGAGTTTAGGTCTAAGGACTTCGAGGCCGCGAGCCCGCAGTCTCAGCATCCACGCTCTTTTGTCGCATGTACATGGGCAGGAACCTCGAAGTAGGGGTCCTTAGGCTTTAACGGTTTCTTAAAAGGGTTTAGGGTTGAGTTTAGGGGGTTCCAGAGAGTCTAAGTACTCAAATAGTAGGGTTTTCATTTTAGATCGCAAGATCCATACTCTGAATGGAAGTTGGACCTCGAAACCCTACCATTACCTGGACCCTTTAGCGTGACGGGAACCACTTTCATGCCCAAGCACAAAGTACTTAGCATCTCCCAACAAATCCCTAATATAGAAACCCTGCATTCTACTGTATAGGTACTTAGGACCCATTGGGAACATGTATTTACGGTCTGCGGTGCCTGGTGTAAGTGTAGAGCTTCGGGTTTCTGGCTCGGACTTTCTGCGCGGAGGATGGAGACGTTTACTATTGAACATGTATATCTGGCGGTTTCGGTTTAGGGTTTAGGGTTATTGTCTTGGATTCTCTTAGTGGCCTCGCAAGTAGGCTCAGCCCTAGACCCAGAGGCTCCAAAAAACCTAAATTAAGGAATGCATATGAATATATACATAAGTATCTCTTAAATCTTATTGAGTTACTATTATAATCTATATGGTATATTCCTGAAAAATCTCTGGGGACCCTAAACCCACCTCGACGCGCTTCGCCGGCACTTTGGTGAAGCCCTCCGCCCAGCGAACCACACGCGCAAGGACCTGTCCCAGGTGGAGAGTTTAGGGTTCTTGTGGAATCTAGGGTTTACTTGTCGTCTCCATTGAAGTTCTTTTTTCTTGGTTACAAGCTCTTTGGGTCGGATCCTACTGGATCCCATATTATCAATTTCGTCAACCAAAAAAGAAGTACCAAGAAAACTAGAGGTTGGGTCGGGGATGAGGGATGATTGAGGCCATGGAGTGGGCGCTTCGGGCTTCTACGGCTCAGAGTTGCAGGGCTTTTGGTTCTAATTCAAATAGCCCAAATGTAGGGCTTAGAGGTTACGACCCGTCGAAGCATTGAAAGTTTAAACTCGGGTTGACAGACTGTTGGTTGAGAGCTTTTGTTGAAATCGTTTACCCATGGCCGCAGTGGCAGCATGAAGAGCGACGGCTTAGCTGCGCCATTATGCGGGTGGGACCTGGCACAGATAACAGACTTGCCCTAAAGCACACCGATGACCACCTTCCTTGATGTCAACAACAGATGTGTCAGCATCGGCACCACCAGTTACGCCATCATGATCGTCGACTCGTTCTTTTCTGTTACCATCACGATAAAGAGTAGCAGCCACGACAATCATTGACATCGGCAACAACATGACCACAAGCATAGGCACACGACAGGATCACCGTCATGGTTACCATGACCATCAAAGAAACAGTCGCCATCATCCATATCATCATCACGATCATCATCGTCATCAACACCATCAGATCTTCGCCATCGCGACCGGCGCAATTACATTCCCAATCACATTGGACTCTGCGCACCGATATCACACCCTTACCAGCGCACCTACTGCCACGAACCCGCTCATGGTTACTACCCCTGTGGCTCGGACGACGATTTGAGGAAAAGCGGGTTTAGCATTTTGGCTTAGGGTTCAGGGTTTGGTTTAGGGTTTAGCTTAGGGTTTAAGGTGTATTGAAAAAATGCATCGAGGGCTTTTAGGGTTTAGGGTTTCGCCGGCCTCCTGCATGGGTGGCCCCGCCGGGGTCAGCCAGTGACTTTCGAAGTTCCACAAGATCGTGGCGTAGTCCTGGGGAATGAGGCTGCGAAGGGTTGCCAGAGGGTCCTAGGTACTGCTATGGGAGATACTTCCCCAAATCATAACCGTAATTCGTAATAGAGAAACCATACATTCTACCATATAGGTACTTAGGACCCTCTGGGGTTGCAAGATTCCATCACGTGGCTACTGATCTTGGCTGCAGGGCGTTTGGCTTCTGCAGTGCAAGAGGATGGCCTAAGGCGGAAGGCAAAAAGACACGTCACGCTCTGGTTTCAGTTTCCTAAACCCTCCTGCTCTACGATTACAACAAGCACGTGCCCATTAGAGTTTCTTCATGCACGAACGCGCGCGCGCACTCAGATGTGCTATAAGAAATGTGCAAAATGTATTAAGGCTCCTAGAGTAAATAGAGTTTGAGCAAACTAAATCCCTAAAGCCCTAAAGCCTACCTAGAGGCTTATACCCTGCCCCTTTTTTAGGGTACCTAGTGTTATGGTTAGGATCTGTTATATAGAAAAGTAGATACCGAAAGGGGTAGGGTTTGAGCCTACAGGTAAACCACTACAAATGCAATAAGGAAGCACCAAGATAGTATAGGTAATAGCTAAGGCCCCTATATGGGAGTTTCCGAAAATGGGGGACCCTAATATGGTACCCTAAATAGTAGGATCCCTGTTATAAGGACCCCCAAATAAGGTACCCCTAATTTTCGGAAACTCCCATATTAAACCCTAAACCCAAAAGCCTAAACCGGTGCCAGGCCTCCGGGTCTAATTTGCCTAGGCTTTCCAAGTCCGCGCGGACCGCAGCGGCCACCTGGCAAGCCGAGAATTCCCTAAGAAGTGCTTTGCGAGGTTTGTGGTTTAGGGTTCGGTTTAGGGTTTAAGGTTTAAGGCAACCCGAGAATTCCCGAAGAAGTGCTTTGCGGCTTTATTTGGGCTTTTAAAAGGGTCTTCTATGTGCGAGGTTTTACCGGGCTTTATAAGGATCTTCGATGAGGTTCTATAAGTTTTATAGGGTTTTCTTTTCAGTCGCACGGATTCAGTAATTAGGAGCTTGAAACTCGGGTTCTATTTGGGTTGTGTACCGGATTTGCAAACTTCAATACGGGGTTTCAGGTTCCTAAGTACCCAGTGTGACATAGGGTAGTATTTGGGTGGCGTTTAAGGCGATTAGGTACTTGGACTCTTTGGATTCCAGGGCCTACCCAGACCCACTCAAAATCAGAAAAATCTTGAGCCCGAAAGCCTTACACCTGTCAAAGCCTAAAATTTAACACCAAATTACCTCAAGCCCTCAGCCAAGAACTTCCTGCGAATCTAACGCCCTCGAAAGCGTCAACCCGCCTAAGCCCGGTGTCCTAAGCCCTGAATTCCGGAAAGTCCAACATCGCAAAATGTCTTAAGCGGCCATGCCCAAAGACTCTAAGACCACATTGAACCCCCAAGCCACCCTGCAACTGCCAAACTCAGGACCTTATAACAGGGCTACTATTTAGGGCCTTACGTATCTATTTCATAAACATTGCAGCTGTGACTGAGGGGGGCGCAGTATACAACTTCTGCAGAGGGGGACCCAAATCTTCGCTTTGGGTTGCGGTATAAAGCCTAGGTTGCCCAGTGCCCCCTTAATAAAGAGAGTTTGGGGTTTATGGGGGTTTAGGGTTTAGGGGTTTAGGGTTTAGAGGTTTAGGGTTTAGGGGTTTAGGGGTTTAGGGGTTTAGGGTTTAGGGTTTAGGGGTTTAGAGTTTAGGAGTTTAGGGGTTTAGGGGTTTAGGGCTTTGGGCAAAAGGGTACTACTGAGGAACCTAGAAGCCCCAAAAATAGAAAAAAATGGGCTCTCTAGAAATGGGAGTTTCCGAATATAGGTATAGGGGCCCTAATATAGTACCCTAAATAATAGGATCCTTATTATAAGGACCCCAGAATAAGGTACCCCTAACTTTCCGAATCCAAAACCTCCAGAGCCTATTCTCTCATCCCCTATTCTCTCATCCTAAAACTCTTCTACTGAACCCTACCTGGACCCTAAAGAACTGACCTTCTTACAGTTCCTCAATACGATTTACTTACATGAGTCCTTAAAACGGTAGGTTATTTGGGATCCACGCAAACCCTAGAGACGACAATAAGATCAATTCCCCGAAGCCACAACCTGAGATAACACGTAAACAAAAGAGCCGTGAGCGCCCACACACTTCACGACATCCTTGTGAAACCAAACCAAAATCATGCAAAAGCTACTTGGAGGGTCATGGGACTTAGTAAGTGAGGTTATAAGTACCTTAATTGGGGTGATAAGCAGTTTTAAGTATAGTTACCTTATGTATAACCTTAGTTACTAAGTCCCATGACCCTTTAAGTATAACAGCCCATAAAGAGCTGCGCAACCCCAGGAGCCGGGAACCCTAAGCCCAAACTACGGTTGATGATATAAATCCTGCATTACCTTAATGACCCTAGACTATGGGAATTATGGTATATTCCTTACAATGGGTAATGAAGGATTTATATCATCAACCGTAGGCGGTCTGAATCCGTAGTAACTAAAACCACTCTTTAAGGCTCGTAGAGCGATACTATGGTGTACCTCCTTCCAAAATGCGATTCCTGTTTGTGAATAAGGCCCCCATATCCTCGAACCCGTATAGAATAGTAACCCTTTACTAAACATACAGCGTGCCTCGGGCTCCTGCTGGACTAACGCCTCGAGATCTTCGTTGAAGTAGAAGGTGCCCTCCGGGGAAGGTGTTGGGGTGTTCATCGTTTCCGTAACTATTGAAACAGGGTTTTATAGGGTCTTATGTGAGAGGGTTGAAGGGTGGTCATAACGTCTCTACGGTGTCATAAAGTGTTTCTATTAAGCTTCCAACTAAAAGGGTCCTTTTAAGGTTGTTGTAAAAAAGGGTCCTTTAGGGTCGTATTGAGGTTTGGATGTTTAGGTTTACAGTGTTGGGTTTAGGGGTGCAGGTTTTTTCAGGGCCACAGGGCGTTATAGGAATTCATGTGGGTTCTTGCCTTCTAGGGATATGGGCAGTTTGTCTAGGGTTCGTGTCTAGGCCTCTTGTAGGCTTCTCATCGGGTTCTTATAGGGTTCTATAGGTGTTGTCGTGTCTCTGGGCTTGGGTGTTCACGGGCTTGGGATTTATGAAGTGATAGGGTTTAAGGTTGAGGGTAATTATTTGCTCTCAAGGTTCTTTGGGGGTTAGGTTCCAGGGTTGGTGGTTTCGGGCTCAGGAGGGGGTTCGACAAGGCCTTGAGGGGCTCCAGGCGTCTTGAGTTTGGGAATTTGGCTCCAAAACAGCGAAATGGGCGGCGCAATATGCCGACAGTCACAGGCCTGGAGCCTTTAGCATTTCTTGCTGCAGTCTGTAAACGGATGGATGGGGCCCTAAACCCCCAAACTCTTCAATAGAGAACGACGGTATAATGGCTTCAGTGCCCTCGGATAGGCGGCTCGGGTGTAGGTTTCTACTAGTAATGCTCGGAATTGAGGGCTGATTTGTTTGCAGAGGCTTTTTTGTGAAGTTTCGGGCTTGGGGACACTTTTGGCTTTAGGACTTCTCTGTCGCTTGGCTCTTTTGTGTCTCTGAATCCCCACGGGATTGTCGTCATGGGAATAGCCTGTAATTCCACTATGTTTCAACCAAGAATCGAAGCTCAGGGCTTGTAGGGCTTTTTCAAGCTTCCCCGAAACGCAAAGTCGAAGAAGCGGAAGGATGCTGCGCACCAAAAGTCTAATCTTCAATGCGCCACTCCTGACATTCCGTGCTCCTGCCCCTGAATCCTGTGCTCCTCATCCGAACCATAGGGGGAAACCAACAGTGCTGATTTCGGCGTGTCTTTGAGGCCTTATGCCCTCATAGTCCAGCTGTTAAGGCCCCTGCAGTAAGCAAAAGATCACAGGCCAGAACCAAACACCCAACGATGCCGTTGTGCCTTCCCCGGCTGCTTCAACAACTGGCACGAGAGGGATTCGGCTTGGCACGACATCTATGTATATATATATATATGTACATACATGTATACATATATATATATATATGTATGTACATATGTACATATCGAAGTCGGTATAGGTTTTCAACAACCCCAGAGCGTACAAGATCTCTGAACATGAAAGACAAGCTAAGCCACCTTAGAGCCGCTAGCATGTATCCAGTGGCAGAAAACCTTTCGTAACGGAAAACCCATCTCTATATTAACAAGAAAAAGCTTCGCATCAGACTAGTCGTGTACCAGAAAACTTATCTGTTCCTAAAAAACCGGGAAAGGGTTCTCCAAAACATGTCATACTTTATAGAAGTGCATGCTTGTGTGTGTACAAATGAAAGAATAAATGAAACGACATCCATGTGTGGTTATATATATAAAAATGTATATGAAGACAACGTGTACAACTGTGCAAAACACACGTGTATAACCACACACACACATGTGTATACGTGTATGTATATATATATATGTATAGATAGATAGTTAGTTAGTTAATCAGTCAATGAGTTAGATAACCAATTACTTAACTAATTAAGGAAGTAACCAATAAACTAATTAGTTCATCGTAAGTACTTATTTAATTAACTAATTAGATATTCGTGCGTGGGTAATGCGGCTTCAAAGACTTCATAAGATAAAGGCCACTAAGCATTCGAACCCTTACGGTTTGGGTTGGTAGCTAGACAACCGTCGAGAGCCTTTGGGCTTGTAGGCACCGGGTGTGGCAGATCATCGCAAACCCCGATGCTGAACCCCGAACCCCAAAACGTCCCTAAGGCCTTCAACCCTATGCTGGGTTCTAGTTAAGGAACTTAGTCTAAGTTACCGTAATAAGGATCTATATAGAAAAAATTAGTTCCCTATCAAATTACATTGAATCCTTTCACAAGAACCCTGTATAACCACAGAATACTTCCCCCATGTGACAAACCCTAAACCCTAAACCGCCCATGGCACCTTCGTCTCGGAGACTTCGCTCGCTCGATCGATTGCTTGTACGAGGGTGTCGTTCAAGCGGATGCCTGGTTTGACATAGGTCCTGGGCTGTAGTTTTCCCAGAGGGCCCAAGTACCCAAATAGTAGGGTTTTGGGTCCCAAAGTCCATACTCTGAATGGTTTTTGGACCTTGAAACCCTACTATTTGGGTACTTGGACCCTTACGGTTTGGCCCCTAAACCAATGGTACATTTACCCAGGTCCAAACCTACTGTCGGGCTCACCGGCCAAGTTTTCGCTTGTGCTAGGCGCCGGCCAGAGGTGTGAACAGTTACCGGATCGACGATAATGACTTAGGTAAAGGGTATCTTTATCGGTAGTAAGGGTTAGGGTTACGGTTCAGGGTGTAAATTTGGTAACTCGAATTTAAGGTGACTTGTATGCAGAGCCCATGGTAGGTTGGAAACGGTAGGGTTTTAGGGTTGAGGGGTTAGTTGCTAGGAGTTCAGAGTTTAGGGTTGGGCTATGGGTCCAGGATTTAGGGAGTACAAAGGGGTTAGGCGTTTGTCAAAGGTCATCTTGCTCTGCCAAGGTACCCGGTCACGATCGAGCCATTTCGCATGAAGTCCTTCTTGTTGATGAAACCTGGAAGGCTCATTCTTACAGGGTTGTAAAAAAAGGGCCTTTAATAATTAGAATACCGTTTTGGGGCCCCATATACTATACTTATAAGAAAGAACCCTTGAACTAGTATAGGTAATTATATAGGCCCCTACAGTATACGGTTGATTTAGGGGTTCAAGGTCTCGCGGCTCTTGCGCGGGTTGTGTAGGGTGCTCCACGGGCTCAGGGGTTTGGGCTTGGGTGTCTACCTATAGTCTCCATTGTAGTACGTTTTTAAAGTTACCTTTTAAAAAGGATCCCAGCCAAACTCAAGGTTTAATCAAAAAAGGAACTAAGTACAATGGAGACTATAGGTAGTACGAGACAAGGCAAGCAGCGAGATCTACGGACCGATCGAACAGGGGTCGCTTTGACATTTAGGGTGATCGAAAATTAGGTGTCGATTTCAACAGTCCCCAAAGTTATTCTCATTTAGGGCTCTATATTACACAATAAGGGAAATTAAAAACTATCCCAGATCGATACCTAGAATAGGAGTGGACGCCATCGACAGGAAGAAACCCTAAGGGTCCATGTACCTAAATAGTATGGTTTAGGGTTTAGGGTTTAGGGTTTGTATGTACATTGACTTTAAAGTACTCCCTATATAGGTACATTGGGGCCGAAGTATATGCTATGTGCGTACTTGGACCCTTAGGGAAGCATGGACATCCAGCTAGGGCCGAGGCTGTGAAACACCCGGCGGTCCAGCTCCTCTGAAACACGGCTTAGGGTTTAGGGTTCAGGGTTTAGGGTTTAGGGTTCAGGGTTTAGGGTTTAGAGGGATTTGAGAGGTTTAAGATTTGTTGAGGTTTTGAGGAGGCAACCTCAGAGTAAAGGCTTGAAGGGCTTTCAAACCTTCTTCGCAAGCAGGGGCTTCGCTTCATCATCACGGGGTTCTGATGACTCCAACATGATCTAGACCGAAGAGTAACCTAGGAATAAAAAAGGATGCCCTTTTTGGGTTATAAGAGAACTTAAGTTATTAAGTCCTACTAAGGGAATAAGGGCCTACTCTGGGTCCTAGCGATGCACTTGAACTGTTTGCTTCCACTGGCTGGGTTCAGCTAATGGAGTGCCTCTAACAGCCCAGCAACATCGTTGACAAAACCAAGCAAGCCTAACAGACGGGGAGTTAATGCGTCCCTTTTCGGTACCAAGATAGTACGGCACCCCTATAAAACGGACCCCAAAAGGGCCACATAAGAGATCCGATTGCTTTATAAAATACTCCTAGAAAGGGTTCATACAAGCGTTTTATAAAGTTTTATAGCAACAACCAGCAGCTACAGGATACGTACATTCATTTATGAAGGTCCATGGTCCCTCTATGGCAGTTCTAACCGCCCCCAAACAAGAACTAACCAGACCCAAGTAGCCATCATGGAATCCTGTGACCTTGCAGAACCTTTCCAGAATCCTTATAGTGATTCCCTACTTATTGACTCTATTGATGCCCTTAGGGAAGCTCTACAACTCCCTCACCCCCTACAAAACCCTTGAAGGATCCCTTCTCGGAACCCATAAACAGATCCTAAACCCTCAACCCGAAAAGGGCCTCTAGTCTACCACCGGAGCCCTTATATGCAACTACTGTAGGAACCTGATTAAGAAACCTTGGGCCTTTGTTAGGGTTCCTTATATGAATCCTACTATTTTGGGGTTACAGGCCCAGGGTTTCTTAATCAGGTTCCTACATTATCATAAACCCTAAACCCTCTACCACCTGCGAAGACCCTGCAAACCCCACGGATGCAGTTCCTCGGAGGGATCAAAATACTCCAGCTGAACCTTTGCGTGAGTTTTTGGGGTTTTGCGTATCCAACAGTGGGGTTCCATGAAGGTAATTCAGCGCTTCGATGAATTTTGCAAGTCTGTGAACTTAGTTTGCACCAGCTTAAAGCTCCAAAGAACATGCGCGATCCAATAGCATGTGTCCTTGGCTTGGGCAGCGGCAGCCAACCGTAAAACAGATCATTCCAAACAAGCTTGCCATCATGGCTTGTGCCACGAGAATTCCAATGATTGGCACACCAGCTTGCAAAGGCCTTTCGTAAGCTGCAAAAACATAGGAGAGTCCTCAATGGTCAACAGATGTTTCTCTGTTCATACTTGTTGCCAAAACGCTCGTCCCCATGAAGGTTCTAATCAACATGAGAGCCAACAGACTTTTCCATCAAACTTGCGAGAAGCATGGATCCCTTCCTGCTCGCAGAGGTTGCAGTTTCCAGATATCATGTTCGTTTTCAGGGCTGAGCTTTTGTCAAAGTGTGGTCCTGCAGAAAAGTCTGTAGCACTCCTACCGACGCAACGAAACTCTGCCGTCGACCCTGATGAGCTACTGTTCTCGTG
Source organism: Symbiodinium sp. clade A Y106 (assembly GCA_003297005.1). Taxonomy (NCBI): domain Eukaryota; class Dinophyceae; order Suessiales; family Symbiodiniaceae; genus Symbiodinium; species Symbiodinium sp. clade A. The sequence continues at coordinate 10,703 of BGNK01000192.1, forward strand.
CCAGAAATTAAGTTGATAAGGATGGAAGGGTGATTGAAATGCACAGAAAGATGACACAAACACTCATATAGGTGCCTTAATGACAAGAATAGGGGTTTGGGTGATAAATATCATAGCATCTGAACCTAAGGGAGCGAAACCGTGACAAAACCACAGATTGCTGCCAAGATGCAGGGCCTTCATGCCACTTCTTGGGCCCCTTGGTGGGGGCTGCCAGAGACTCCAAAGCCCTTTGATTAAAGGAATCTACCCTAATGCGGCCCTTGAGAATGATTTAGAGGCTATGTTCTTCCTGACTTACGGCATTTGGAGAGTCTCACCCTAAACCCGAAAAACCCTAAAAACACTAAAACCCTAAACCCTAAAAACCCTAAAAAACACTAAAACCCTAAACCCTAAAAACCCTAAAACCCTAAAAACCCTAAACACCCTAAGCAGAAAACCCAAGGTCTTCCACTCCAGCGACTTAGAGGAAGCCCCGCAGCAATGCAGGGCTTGGGGCGTGGAGCCCATGCCGAGGCATTAGGACTTAGGGTTTAGGGTTTAGGACTTAGGGACTTAGGGTTCACTGTTTAGGACTTAGGGTTTAGGGTTAAGGACTTAGGGTTTAAGGTTTGGGGAATTCGCAAGCTTCTGGAAAGACCACTTGCCTGCAGTAGCTTGCTGCCTCTGGGCCTGCCATGGCCCTTAAACCATAAACCCTAAACCCTAGTATAGCCCCCTGTATAGCTACAAGACAAGAACCCATCACGGAGGATCTTACCCCCCAAACCTAACCACGAAAACACCGTGGTATACCTTAAACCCTAGGCTCAACGCTGAACCATAAACCCAATTAAAATCCGAACCCGAACCCTTAGTCCAACCCTACCCTGAGGCTCCAAGGACTCATATTGTAAGGATTTTGGGCACTAGTTAGCCCTGATTAGGGTAGTGAGAAGCGAAGATAGAAACCCAAACTCCAAAACCCTAGGTCCGTAACTTCCCGATGAGTCTGCTGCATGCTCTGGAGCGAAGTCGCTCTTGGCCCCTGCACAGCTCTTTCCCATTCCGGATGGGAGTTTGGGGTGTAGGAATTTAGAGCTTCGGGTTTAGGATTTGCCTTTTTTGTTGAGGGCTCTTTTCCGTCTGCACGCGGGCACGGCCCACGGAAGCCTAGTAGAGGCGAGCCTAAATCGGCTCCCTCCAGGGTTTAGGGTTCGGAGAGTATGGGCTTGCGAATTTTGGGTTTAGGATTGAACGATTCGCGGTCTAGGTGGGGATTTTGGAGCATTTTTTCTGGGGTTTAAGAAATTGGGGTTTGCGGTTTAGAGTTTGCAAGGTCGATTTGGGGTTTAGGGCTCAGGGTGTCTGGCTTGCGAAGAGCCCTCGAAGCCACCTACGTATGCATGTGATTGCTACGGAGGAGCGTCATATGCTTTTCGCGCGAAATAACGGACCCTCATACCCTAAACACTAAACTGTAAATACCAAAACCCTAAACCTAAATCCTAAACCCCAAAACCCTCATACCCTAAGCCTTCAGTATTACACCACCCTCAAACCGTCAGACATTCTGGTGCCCAGAACTGAGCAGACCAGGGCCTCGTTGAGAGAAAACCGTAAACTCACATGCGCGGATGTCGGCTCGAGGGTTATAAGGTTAAGATTCTAGGGTTTAGTTTTGAAGTCGATCGACCTTTAGCCCTAAACCCTAAACCCCCGGGACCCTCAACCCTTTATACTAGGGCCAGTTCGGCTCTAGGATTTGCAGGGTTTAGGGTGCTTCAGAACTGCATGGTTTGGAGCTTGGCGTTTCCGATTTGCAAGATCGGGTTTGGGGAACCCGAACCTCCGAGCATACATTGGATGAAGCCCCTAAGTAGAGCTTACCTGGACTCCACGAAACCTACTCTTTAGGGTTCCTTAACATGATTTAACTTATACAAGTCCTTTTTCTGAGAAACCTACTTTTTAGGTTTCCTGAACATGACTTAACTTGTACAAGTCCTTTTTGAGGTTTGTTACTTGGGGCTTTGGTGGGGTCTAAACCCAGACCAGCTGTGCAAACAAGCAGCGAAACGGGTTCAGTTGTGTGTCGAAAATCTCCTTCTGAGCAAAGCGCCACCTGCATCCCATAACAGTAGCAATAGTAACAGTACCTATAATAGTAAGCGTAAGAGTAATAGCAATAGGAATGGTAATGCAGTACTAAAGAAGTCGAAAATGTTAGACTAATGAGACTAATGTCATTGTGTCGGGGTGATACGCAACTCAGGGAATCCGACAATAAAGTTTGGTAACACGTGCGTACGGTAGGGTTGTGGCAAGCTCAGCAGTGGTGGTTCTTGTTGGGAAGAAGTCTATCAGTGAAGTTTTCATGCGCGTGTAGTGTGCTGAACTTACACGTGACTTAAGTTGGTGCTTGTGACCTATAGTTCGGGTTAACAGTTGCAGTTCAGCATCCATGGCCTTTGTCACGCTACGATAGCTCACAAAGTACGACAAAACCATCCCTTTCTTTGAGAAGGCATCCTTTGGACAGGGCGCTACATGATCCTCGGTTGTTCTACTTGGAGAGTCATGGGGCATAGCAAGTAAGTAAGGTTATACATAGCTTGGTTGAGGTTAGAAAAGAAATCGGAGGTATAGCTACCTGGCTTATAGCCCTAGCTTCTGAGATTCTAAGTCGCATGATCCTTTACGTACCCCAAACCGCTCCCCTTATAGAACCCTTTAAGGAATCCTTTGAAGAACCTTTACCCTAAACCCTATAACCCCTAAACCCCCTAAACGGCCCGAAACCCTAAACCCCTTTTCAAGGGACCCTGGCGTGAGTAGGCTCCCCAGAGCGACTGACAAGCTCCAACAACAGAATCTGCTAGCACGAGCTTGAGAACTCCACTAGGGTTTGGTTTAGGGTTTAGAGGTTTAGGGGTGTTGGGGTTGAGTAGGGGGTTTAGCGTTTAGGGTTTAGGGGTTTTGGGTTTCAGTTTCGGGTGTAGGGTTTCGGGTTTCAGCGAAGGAAGCTGGTTGAACCCTAAGCCCGAAATTGTATGGGACATGATTTAAGAAGCCGCTGGATCCTCAACTCTGAAACCCCGTGTCGTCAGAGCCTGTCCCAGAAAATTGGGACACTGAAGTCGTGTCCACCTGAAATGCAGACTAGCCGAGATGCTTGAAGAAGTCTTTAAAAGAAGGTTCCTTCAAAGGTGGTCTGTTTGCATGGGCATCGGCTGTCATAAACATCCCTAAAAAGCGATCTTGGATTCAGAACTCGGGGGTTTGGGATGTAGGGCATCGAGGCTTAATGTTCGAAGGCGCTGTGGGCGCAGGTCTTGCACGTGCTTCGATCGTAGTCGCGTATCTCAGTTTGACCCTAGACCCTAGTTCTGAACCTAAACTGTGGCTGCGTCGTCCTGAGCTCCTTCTATGTGCCCGTAGTCTCCAGTGTAGTTCCTTTTTGGGGCTACCCTTTAGGATCCTTAATGTATATTTGGTTAAGCCAAAAAAACAACTACAATGGAGACCATAGGTGGAGTCCGAGACTTCAATCAACCATTGCACATCGCCGTGCCAGCCGAAGGCCACAAGCAGAGATCAATAGCGACACTCCGGCGAGGCTTCATGTGACAGAGTCTGAGCTTCGAGGGTTCGAGACGCTGACACCTCACAGAAACTAGAAGTGGTGAGCCATATCGCAGACCCCGTGCCTGGATAGTACGCCATCTCCCCGTTCCTGCCAACTCGGACGACCTCGGGTTGAAGTTCATGGTTTGTAACCGACACACAGTGTGTGTGTGTGTGATCGTCCGTACGATCCTAGAACCTGCTATTGTGCAGAGTTTCGAGTGTTGTCGCATTTCCTTTTGTTTCTGTTCTTTGAACATGCTACTCTGAGGAATCGTTCGTTAAATGTTGCTGGTGCCAGCAGGTCATCGCCGCTAGCAGCAGGAGGAGCATCGCCAGCATCAGCACCATCACGGAACAGGAGCAACAAGCTCCAAGTTCACCTCCTCATTATTGCAGCATTGCTATCATCATGATCATCATAAGCATCATCGTCATCATAATCGTCAACATAGACATCATCACCGTTACCCTCATCATCATCGTCGTCACCAGCATCATCACCAACACGATTATCAGTGGCCAAAGCAGCAGCAGGAGGATCCTGGGCCCGCGGCTGTGACGCCTTCGCTCTGTGCCGCTTCGATCATGGCTTGGTAGCCCTGGCAAGGGAGAGTACATGCAAACATACATATGCATTCATACATACATCCGTCCATACATATATATATATATATGTACATTTGTATTAGATACATAGATATGTATAAGTAAGGTTCTGTACGTACATATATATATACACATGCACATATACATATACATATACATATACCTTTTAAGCATGCATATACATAAACATATGCATATACACATACATGCATGCACACATGAATACATGCATAATGCATAAACATAAGTATATGTACACCTATGCAGACCACGAACGAACAGGTACACGAGCAAAGACAAGTAAACACACACACACTCATAGATATATGTATATATATATACATATATATATATATACACATATAGATGTATGACTTAACAGTCAGATAGGTAAACAAACAGTTGGAGCGATCTACAAGCAAGTTACGCAAAACAAGGCCCAAAGCAACGCACGAGCAAGCAAACAAAAAAAGCAAACACAACTATATACATTGATATATATATATATATATATATGTAAATGTATGTATATATATATATATATTAATATATGCATATGTATATGTAAATGAACATTTACATACATACACATTCAATTGCACACGACTACACATACATACATACGTACATACATACATACACACAGACACGAACATACGCATACTTCCACATAAATAAGCATACTCGCCAACACACATACATACACGTGCATGCACACACACACATGCATGCATGCATACTGACATACATACACACGTAGCTATAAGGTTTTTTGTACACCTATACATCTACATACATATGTATATACACATGCATATAGGTATCGTCTACAGGTGCATATGTATATATATATATACATACACATATATATATACATATTGACATCGCATATGTTGTTTTTATGTATCATGTATGGTATATCATCGCCTTCTCCTGCGCCATCAAGCAGAGGATGGAGCGAGGGCCTTTTACGCCGGATGTTTGTGCGGTACCATAGTTTGGTGTAGTGCTTTAGGAGTCTTCAGGACGTTTATGGCTTCAGGCAGCATCCCTGGTACTGAAGATGCGTTACTGTGCTAGACTTACAAAGGGACACTAAACTGCCACGGTTACGAAGGCCTAGTTGGGCCTGGAGGGAACCCAGAGACTCCAATATCCCTTAATTAAGGAATGTACCTTAAATCATATGAGGGTTCCAATTCTGAATTAAAGTATATTGCTCAATTGCGGGACATTGGAGCCTCTGGGAAACATGGTGCAGGGCTGGAGACTGTCAGAGGCTTTGTAAGAGGGGCGGTTCGTTACGAAGTCCGGACTCTAAAGTCTTGCGGGTCTAAGTGGGGATCCCTTATCTTCTACACCTACCATGCAGCCAACATGGGGGCCTTGATAATTCGAATACGGTTTCGGGAATATTAGAGTTGTAGCCGCCGCAAGAGAAATACTATTGGTACTTATTCAGGGCGCTATATTATAGTAGAAGCCAGAAAGTTGGAACATCATTAGCCTCATGCCCTTAAAGTAGAGTATAGGGAATCCCAGCATGAAGCATCCTAAATCGATGTTCCAACTTTCTGGGGTTCACTATAGTTGCCAGGCTGGATGGGTTCGAAGTTCCAGGGTCTCCAGTTTTGGAGATATCGAGCAAAAGCCGGGGCGAATATGTTTTGACATACCCTGCATCTCTGCTTCTGTTGTCTAGCTACACCCACAACAGAGATAAGCTAACTTCAAGACCTTACTAGATCAAGCGTCTTGAACCTTGAAGTATGGTTCCCTTCTGAAGGGGTTGAAGGGGCGTGCGGTTTATGTCTGAGCCGGAATTCCTGTACCGAAAGGCTGTATAGGGTTTTCGTTTCCCCGAGACCCGACATCAAAACCTCAAACGATGCTCTTAGAATTTATATAGCATTTTGGGTTTAGGCTTTACCAAAACCTCAAACAATGCTGTTCCTGCAGCCTGAACCCGACACTCTGAGTCGGGCACCACCATTTGCCATGATGTCCAGATGATGCCTGAACCTGGCAAGGAGATCTCAAGGGATGAGGCCTTCTCTTGGCGCTTAGTTCCGCGCCCTCAGAATTTTCGTGAATAGGTGATTAAAGACTATCATAAACTTAATACTACTTCTGAATAAACATCATACATAAACTTCAACCAAATACACATACAAAAGCCAGTAAAAAGAGGTATCCTGAAAGGGTTCGGGCTTAGAATAGGACCAAAAGGGACAGCAGTGGGAGCTTCGAAGGAGAACACGAACAGTCTAGAAGAAGCGCCGATGGTGGCCTGGAATTTAATAGGATGAAAAGCCCTACGTGCGAACTTGCAGGAGCTGCCGGGAACTTAGTTCATGATCTGAGCTGGCCGCGATCCTGCGGCAAGAGGAAACCCACCAACACAGGATGCAAGGGATGTGATCCAATGAACATACGAGGCTATTCGGAGCAGTGTCCTGTAGCTGCCCCTCGTGGTCCAAACACTCAAACACGTACGCAAAGAAAAGCACATATAGGGGCCTTGATACTTAGAACCCTAAGGAACAGTTTTGGTATTTGGTTCAGGCCCCTGTAGTACTTAGCTCTGGAAGCTACCAAGCAAAAAGGTCTTCGGTGCTATGTGTCGAGAAAGTTCTGTAGATCGGTGCTCCATTTGGTGGTTAAGGGGTTCCGCAAAGTTACTTGCCGTTGACAGGCTCCCCCATGCATTACCTGCTCCTGGAATGCTTTTATCCGTGGAATGCTCTAAACCCCGCTAAACCCTGAACCGTACACCCCAGACCAAAAACCGCAACGCCCTGAACCTAAATCGTGCCAAAACACCCGAGACTCCCGCCGCCGCTCTCAGCCCCTAAACCCCTGAACCTGAGCCCTAAGCACAGAACCCTATCCCATGGCCAGCAGCCTTTCGAAGAGAATCACCTAAGCTTTTAGGGAGCAGCTATGGAGCAAGCTCAGGGTTTAGGGTTTCGTATATAGTTTACAGTTAAGGGCTGCGGGAGTAGGTTTTGAGGTCTTGGGCTCAGGGTCTGGCAGATAGAGCTATTACTATCATCACTACCACTACTACCACTACTACTACTACTACTACTACTACTACTCCTACTGCTACTGCTACTGCTACTGCTACTGCTACGACTACTGCTACTACTACTACTACTACTGCTACTGCTACGGCTACTACTGCTACTAGTACTATGTACTACAACTTACTGCTGCTGCTGCTGCGACTGCTGCTGCTACTGCTACTGAAGTAGTAGAGTAGTAGTAGTAGTAGTAGTAGCAGTAGTAGTAGTAGTAGTAGTAGTAGTAGTAGTAGTGGGCGCCCCCCCTACCAACCGCCTCTTTGACATACTCTTGTAACACACATCCGTTTTACTCGGTATTTACAGTACTTTCGTCATGTAGGAACATCTTATGAAGCTTGAAAGCTCGCCTGGGTTTT
>BGNK01000192.1:18657-305930 GCA_003297005.1 Symbiodinium sp. clade A Y106
AGCAGGAGCAGGAGCAGGAGCAGGAGCAGTAGCAGTAGCAGTAGCAGTAGCAGTAGCAGTAGCAGTAGCAGTAGCAGTAGCAGTAGTAGTAGTAGTAGTGGTGCTAATGACATGGAATCGGGCTCATCAACACAAGTAGTACAGGGAGTTTGGCTTCCAAGGTTTTGTTGAGCACCTTTGGTCGCCAGCAGCATCTATCCCAAACCCTGCGATCCGGTTCCTGTGCAAACTACCACAATCCGCAACGACTACGGCTGACTTTGCTGGAGTTCTCTGTATGGAAACCAACTTATGTTCCCACAATGGCGAAAGCCTACTAGTAACGAGGAGTGCATGTTGGTATTACGGTACTCTCAACTACCTTCCTTAACCAGTGCCGAACTGAGTCCTTCCTGGCGCAGCCCTCTTCCAACCAGCTCAGCCCAGCGCATCGACTCCGTCCGTGACAGGGGGCCATACCCTGCGTTTTGGGCTTATAGGGTTTAGGGTTTAAGACTCATCGAGTTTATTTTAGGACAAGGATCCTAGCGACCTTCTCGGGGGACAGAGAGTCCAGACTATCTCTTTTGTCTGCAGGCTCCAGACGTCATCGAATATATGTGGCATGTTCTCAACTGGGCTCCCCAAACAAGCTCTCCGCAACAGGGTGCAACCTGGAGACCCCAAAACAAACGACTAAACCCTATGAAGCCTCTCTAACACTTTCTTTGATCCACGTACAGCCTAGTATAAACAAGAACGTTTGCAACCCTGACTCGAGGGAAGCGAAAGAGGAGCCTGTTCAATCGAGTTAATGCATTTGGACTGTTGTGTGGCTGAAGAACCCTGAAAACAACATGATATAACGTTATGAAAAACGCTTAAAACATAGTATAACAAAGCATGCAAGACTTCAGAAAAAAAACAATCGACTAATTCGTACACCAAGTTTTACGCACGTGAGAACCTAAATTTCCTAAAGCTTGAAACTACGTGCAAAAATGAACCTGTCAGCGTTCTGTAGAATCGGAATCCTTTGATAGTGACTCGCTACGGTGCCAAACCGAACATTTGAGATTGTCCCCCGCCCTCTTATCGGATTCCCCGCGGCCTGTGGACAACACCTCCAAACTGCCGGAGGCTGTTGTACAAATTCTGCTGGCCCTGCAGGTATGACATCCTGACCGGGGGCGACGTGCTGAGTCGGCAATGAACGACAACTACAGTGTCCGTTCAATGTTGTTCTTGTACTTATTCGTGCCACAATTAACTTGTCCAAAGTACTACATTTAGTGCTCATGGTACTTGGGACATGGAGACGTAAGGTTCAGGGTTAGTGCCAGATCAGCAGATAGGGAGGCTTAGCTTGTGATGAGGCAGACAAACGGGCAGCAGCCTGAGGCTTTCAACACCGACGGCAGTCTGTCAACGAAAGAGCATAGTGAAAGATACATAGGTGGAGCCCCCAAACGGTGTTCGGACACCATAAATGCAGACACTAAAGTGTACAGACCAAAGAAAGTAGTCACAACATCAGATCCTTCAGGCTTCCCCAACCAGTGGTGGGGGAGTTGAACCCGTCGGTATGAAGTTGATAAAGGAAGTTCGGCATTCTCATAACACGCTGCACCCCAGATTATAAGCCTCCAGAAGCCCGGAAAAGGTTACATCTATGCTGTAAGGTGGACCCACTACAGTGTGTTGGAGCAAAAAAAGGGGCCAACACTCCTCTATCAACGAATATGTTTGCCTTATGGTTCCAGGACTACATACCGCATTAATAAAAGGTGTTGGGCTCCCGGTAAAGGTAACACAATGATAAACCTGCAAGCAGTGTCCTCGGCGGATTGTCGAATCGCGTGTATTCCACAGTCTCGACTCGCGTGACCTGCATAACACGCCATAAACCCAGGCCAATGATGAACGATTTGAAGTAACATGGATTATGAACCTTAACCATAAACCGCAACCCTAAATCCTCTGAAACCTGAAGTTTACACCCAAATACCTTCAAATGTCAAAGATCATGGATGAAGGAAGGCCTTCCTATGTTTTGGATGCTTTCAGGACTCTGGGAATCCGGGAAATCCTCCAAGGGTTACTCTCAGGGTTCTGTAAGGCCTCTATGACAAAGTGGCCTTGAAAACTACACTGGTGCTTTGGAGTACACCAAGGACCCTAAACAAGCATCATTAAATCAAGAGGCCTGTGAAAAAGTAACATTAGTTATTCATGCTTCTAAGCTACATAAGTGTCATGAAAACCCGCAGACCCTCAAATCGCTAAACCCTGAATTATGCTGTTAAACCCGGCAAAAAGGAAGCCAAGCCTGGAAGGAGGGTCGGGGGAACTTAGTAAGTCCTTTCAAAGACTTATAGGTATTCTAGCCCTAATTAGGACCCCTTTTTGGGCTACGTATAAGTCTACTTGTTACCTACATACTTCGTCTCCCGACCCTCCAAGTAAGACATAGACATGGCCCAGCGGCACCCTGAACTTCAGCCAGCACGGCTCAAACAGCTTCGAAAACTAAGCTTTGCATGAACTCCATAAGCAGCAACCACGACCAGTTCTTGTATGCATCTTCTATACACGCGAAACTCTAAGATAGCTTGCCCCGAACTTCCTCAGAAGCAAAACTCCAAACCGAAAAAAGCCCTGAACATTCCAACTCTCAACAAACCGCACCAATGAGGTCACGACAGTCGCACCCAAAAGCCCAGCAATCCATCGGCAGTATCGATTCTTGGCGGCGGGGGCTGTGGGGCTTTGACTGTGGGAGTCCCCGGCAAACATAGGTTCGTTCAGGGTTTAGGAATCAGGATTCAGGATGATGTGAGTCTCTCTCGAACGTGTTCTGTTCTGGATGAACAGGTTGCAGTGCCATACCTCTGAGAGTAGACCATGCAAGCCTCAAAGGGACCAAATGCGAAGAAGTGTAGCAAGCATGTGTAGGAGCCATGGATATGTATGCGCGGGCCATGAGGCAATCGAGATCTTTCAACATCTCCTGCGTTGAGCCGGAGAGACACATTCACATGTGCACGTCCCGAACAGCCTAGTACAGGGCTCACAGTTTGAGCCCAAGAGTAAGGTGTCGCATCAAACTGGAGAAGCTCGATGGATGCCATACCCCGAGAGCCGTGTGAGCCCTAAACCACTGTGAAACATACCCTAAACCCTAAACCCTAAACCCTAACCCCAAATCCTAGCCCCTCAAACTCCAGAGCCTCTGAACTCCTTTGCGGCATCCCCCTAAGTCCCTGAGCCCCAGTCTCGAGTGAACCCGAACCCCCTTAGCTCTCAAAGGGGTTTAGGGTTTAGAAACCCTAAAGAACCTCTAAAGCTCGACCTCTGAACTCCCTTGCTGCATCCTCACTGTACCACACCCCAAATTCCCAAAGACTCGACCTAAACCCCAGTAGTACACTAAACCCTATACCCCGAAAAGTCACCAGGGACGCTGCCAAGGCTTCCAGAGGCCGCAGCTCGTACACCTCGGTTTAGGCTCTAGGGTACTACGGGGATTTAGGGTTTAGGGTACTGCTGGGGATCAGGTGTTTGGTGTGCTACCGGGGTGCAGGGTGTAGGTTTCAGGGTGCTGCAAGGGTTTCGGAGTGAGGGCAGTACCTCAGCTGAGGAAACCTCTTTCTTAACTTCTATCACGGCGTCTTCGAATAGAACCCTGGGAGGTTGGCATACATGGGCTCTGTCCTTGAAGGTTGGACAACTGTTTATTACTTGGGGGTTTGGGGCTTAGGGCTCAGAGTGTGGCATTCAGGGCTTTGAAGGCTTCTCGTGCTCAGGGTTTAGGGTTCGGCGGTTAGGGTGGCGCATCAAATTTCTCTGAACGGCTTGGAGCTTTAGAAATCTTCAATCGCCCAGGGATCTGGAGGAATAGGTTTAGGCTTTGCGGCTGAGGCTTTAGGGTTTTGGTTTGGGGTTGTGGGATTTCCGGTTAGGGTTTGGGGCTTTAGGGATGTGGATTGAAAACCGAAACTCGGAAAACCTCCCTGCTTTAAGGTTCATGTCTCTGCGCAGAGCCACTTTCGAGGGTTTTGGTGTTCAGGGTTTAGGGTGCCTGGTTTAAGGTTCCTGGCCACTAAGGCCCGGTCCCAAACTGACAAAAGAACACTCCCTGCACACCGAAAACCCAAACATCCACAGCCCCAAACCAAGAGAAACAGAACACAACTGGTATCTAACATGGGCGCACCTCGGGAATCGCAAAGCTATCGTGGTCCCAGAAGACGGTGATGTTCTCCCGAATACCTTCGGGTCGAGGTTAAGTTTGACGGTGGATGAGGGAGTCGGCACTGAAGGCTCAGGATTTAAGGTCATCCCAGCTCGAGGCCCACGCGGCTGGGTCAGACGCATGAGCTTCGAATCGTTCCGAGGTTGGGGTCAGGTGGCAAAGTTTCTGGTTTTGGTCTGTAACTCGGGATGTTAAGCATGATCTACCTGTGGCGGGAAAAACCTACCTTTGTAGGGTTCCTTATTATGGCTTCTATATATAATTTCTTAAAGAGGTCATTTTGGGGGGCCAAAGGTAGGCCCTAGAGCCCCACACGCTGAAGGCCAGGCCGTCCACCCCATACCTCCAAACTCGAACAAAAAGACCTTCAATCCCAAACCTCACAGGCCTAAAAGCCCTTAGCCCTGAAACCGTACACACCAAACCCGAAGAACCCTCATCCTAAACCTTAAACTCCAAACCGTGGGCCGTGGCGAACCAGCCACTGTCTGGCAGCCAGGTGCTCCTTGACCTTCCAAAAGACAATCTTATCCGTTTGGTAGGGGTGTATTAGGCTCTACGCGGTTTAAGGCTGAGAACTGTCAGGGTTTAGGGCTTTGGGGAAGATGGGCTTGGGGTTTAGGGATTACGGCTTGCAGGGCTTGGGGACTATCTCCTGGGAGCTATATAGTCTCTAGGGGTTTATAAACTAGACATGTGGTCCGAGACATGGTAGGTTGCAAAGAGGCATGAGTCTGGGACTAGTCTGTTCAGGATACATACCACCCACCTCTTCGCAGACTTGTTGTGTGCCCCGGCCTTCCAGACACACCTTTTCCAAACTGCAAGCCTGCAATCCCCGGGCACCACCGGATTGCTTCTGCTCCTGAAGCCCTGCATCAAGACTCAACGTGAAGCCCCAGCGCCAGTGGATTCAAGCTCTCTGTAGTAGGCTAAAGGGTGCGGGTTCATCGCTTGCGGCTCAGCCTTCCCAGGGGCCTGATTGATTGGAATGGGTTCTCGGCTAAGTATAGTATTTAATTACAGCATTTAGAAATTATGCAAAGGCTTTGTTGTTCCTACTTATTCAGACTCACGGCCAATGATCCCGGATCTCTCTGAAAGCGACAAAGCATTACCTGGACCCTACGGAACCTATCCTTTCCAGTGGCTGATCCACCAAAAAGGGTTTAGGCCTTGGGGTTTAACTAGGGTTATAATTCAGGTAACTATACGTATAATTACTTATAGCCACAATTCAGGTAACTGTACTCATAATTAGTTATAGCCACAATTCAGGTACTTATAGGGTTTAGGTAGGCCCCGTACGGTCCAGGCAAACTCGAAACCAAGGGAAACCCGAAAACCAAACTCGGATACCCTGATCAAACTTCGGATATACTGCAATTGTACAGGGACTTTGGGGGATATGATTATACAAGAAAATCAGTTAAACATTTAAGACCTCAAAGCCCCCAAGCCCAAAACGTAAAGCCCTTAAAGACCCCAAACCTAAGCCTTCAAAGCCCAAAAGAGCCTCCATGGCGTAGCGTCCCTTCAGCCCACCGCGCTTCGAGTCATCGACGCCCGTCTCCAGTGTATCCTCACCCCCCACTTAGGAGTTCAATCCTTAACCGTACATCGAAGTCCTGAGTACGGCTGTCTTCTGAGGGGGGAGTGGAATCCGAACCGTAAATTCTAAAAGCATTATAAGGACCCCCCCCCCACCCCTGTAATCTCAGGACTATCACTTAATTAGGGTTTTTGGAGGCTCGGATCCTTTTGCTTTCACTACGATCATCTATGATCCGAAACACAGTGTGATCTCGGTTCATAGGAGCCTTGCTAGTACCCGTAAACAAGCTTCTGTATGCTTCACCATGGCTCGTGGTTTAGGGTCCCCAGACTTTCCTATGCAAGCTGAACTTTTAGAACGTTTACCTGGGCCCCGAAACTATGTAGCATGATAGCCGTTTGTAGGTCTTGGACCCATTACTTGCCTAATTCAGGTTGTAAGAAGAGTTTATAGGGATTTTGGGGGATTTTGAGTTGAGGAGTTCAGGGTTGCGGAGGTGCCAGTGACGCGACCCAATGAGCATGTGGATCAACCTTGAGCCTTAGCCCCAAACCACTCTGACTCAAGGGCCCGGGCAGGGATGGACTGCCGGAAGACGAGACCCCTTGCATGGCTTGGGCTCTGGGTCTCTGCTTTTCCTGGTGTTCGCGTGTCCCGAGATTTAGGGTTTAGGGTTGAGGGTATCGGGTTTGACACCGCCACACATGCATAAAAAGACTTTAAAGAGAGAAGCCACGGTGATGCGTGTATACATCGATTCACATATTTAATGACGTGAGAAGGCGTCCAATTGGTTTGTTCATAACTCCTGTACCGCGCCTGTGTATCGGCACAGTGGCAAGATTGTATATCGTGGTTCATTGGGGCGCCCTGAATCGTTTCACACTACCCCACTACTGCTTTACATGTACGACACCTGTCTGTGACAACCGTAGTCTACGATGCTTGAACATTCACAGGGTCTCAAAAGAACCTAATTAAGCATAAACATACATACGAACATACATGCATATATACGTACATATCTGCACATGCAAACATACATACATGCATGCACACATACAAAGTACATACCTACGTACTGGTACGCGCATGCATGCATACAGACATGCAGACAGACAGGATGCATAATTACTACACATGCATCACAGCCGAACATACACTGCTACTTGTACTGTTCAAATTAAAGTAGTAAGTCCTCAGTCTTTGGCACCCTTAACGAAAGACACGTTGTTCCGTCTGCGAACTAAACGCGAACTTGTAAATGATTTGGAAGTTACGCGCGGAGCATCACTTCACCGATAGAGATGGGGATGCTCCGGTTCTTTACAAGCCCTTCGGATGAAGCAGCCCAAGAAAAACACATTCAAGCCAATCGGATCCGTGAAGCCGAAATGCTGCTGCGTACGGTTACAAGCAACATAATTATATTACAGGATCCCTTGAAACTCAGAATCCGAAGGCTTTAAGGAATCGGGGGAGCGACCGTATCGGCCCGGGACGTCGGTCCGCGCCGTCTGGGACGTGAGGCCTGGGTGCGTCTTTTGCTAGAAAGGGAACGGGGGTTCGGGTTAAGGGCCGTTTAACGCTTTGGGTTTACAGGGGGTTCGGTTAGGTGCTTCGGTGGGGACGGGGGAGGGTTTAGTGTCTGTAGGTAGGTAGCGGATTTCGAGGATAAAGGGCAACCTTGAGTTCAAACAGCTATCCTTCGGGCTTGTAGACGGGGATTATGTAGACTCCTAAATGGTTAAAGCCCAGCCTTAGCCACTCTACAGCTGGAGCGGCGCTGTCGGATGGGCTTTCGACGTAGACTGCCGGGCTCAGGGTTAGACCTGCCGGGTTCGGGCTTGCATTTTTTTCGGGCGCTGCTTTGGGGTTTAGGGAAACTGCAGACAAGTTGAAGAGTCGTGAGTGTGCTTTTTGAGGGTGCCGGGGTGCAACACTCAGGGTTGCAGGGCTTCTCTAGAGCGTAGTCTGACATGATTTGATCTCCATACTCTTCCTCAGGGGGGGGGGGGGGGGGGGGGGNCTAATATGATTTGAGGAATATTCCCTGATTAAGGGATATTGGAGTCTCTGGGGATGGGAGGGAAATGTACTGTCTTCGGCAAGCCCTTACAAACCGTAAAGTTGAAACCCTGAACCCACAAAATATAGGGGCCTTAATACTTAGGATAGGGTTTTGTGACCGGTCGCTCCAATCCGGCCAGTGGAACAAGGGCCGCAAGCGTTCCCCTCAGGCGCAAAGAGCACAAAAGCCCATACGAAGTATGGCCTTTGGGCCCAAAAGCCTGAAAAAGTGAGTCCTTGTGGTCCTCGGGTTCTGGGTTTGGGGTTCGCGTGGTTCGCGTACTCATCTAGCGGGGACCCGGCATACCTCGATTGCAACCAGGCTAGATCCTACAGTGAGGCTGCATGCTACCTGAGCGGGGAGCGGGGATGTACTATGGTTAACACCGCACCCCTTTGGACCATGTCTAGGGGGCACGAGAGATAAACACTAAGTAATCTTGCAACTCGAAAACCCTACGTAAACCTAAGCACAAACCCCTAAGCCTAAACCCTAAACCCCGGACTTTCAAGCCTCACCCCGAAGCCAAAATTTCGTAAAAAACGTTCGCCCGCAGGGGCAGAGGCTGCTGGTAGTAGGGCAGCTCGACTATCGGCTTGGGGCCTCCCGGACAAGTTGCTTTCAGGGAACCCTATGAGTAGATAGAACCCTATAGTACCCTTTAAGCCGGCCATACAATGGCACCCCAGTACCCGTTAACGGAACCCTTAACGGAACCTTTTGGTTGCTAAAAGCTTGTACAAGGTTCCAGCAAGGCATATAAGGGTCCTACAACGATTGTTGAAAGGTTGAAAGGGCTTTACCTGAAGCCGAAAAGACCTACCTTGTTAGGGCTCCTTATTATGGTTTCTATATGCAATTCCTTAGAAAGGTAGGTCTTTTCGGCTACAGGTAGGCTTTAGTAAGCTTTAGGGTTTAGGGCTTCAGCGTGTTTAGGGTTTTGGGTATTTAAATTGCGGGTGTAGTTTCGTTGACTGTGTTGTTTAAGGGGGTCTTTTGTGGCAGCATGTTCTCTTTCGGCGAGCTACCAAAAGCCTCCCTTGTTGGGAGACCAAGGTGGTGGTTTAGAGTTTAGGGCGTCGGGCTTCAGGTTTCTAAACTGGGGTCACAGGAAGCAACTATAACTACCTCCCATCAACCCTTGAAAGCCTAAACCCTAAACCCATGAAAGCATGCTGTGTGGCCAGTCCATGGGTTGAGGAACATTGAGATTTATTGCTTTAGGGGATGGGGGGAAGAGTCTGACCGGGATTCGCCATCCCTATCCCTAAGCCCTATAGCCCCTAATCAGGACCCCCCCCCCCCAAAGTACCCCCCCTTATTGCGGTTGCCAATAGATGGTATTTGGGGGGTAATAGAAGGTCTAGGAAAACCCATATCCTTGACCTGAGGCTTGTCCTATAGAATACAGCTTGATCTGATCTGGCCTCGAGCTCCCCTCCTCAACACGGCCGCAGTTTAGGGCTTAGGGCGTAGATGATGCAGTTTCAATGTGGTTTCGGATTTCGGGGTTTGGGATGGCTTCGAGCTCCTGGTCTTGGACTTCGAGGGTTTCGGAGTATTAAACCGGATGATTTCGAAAGGACTAACACCACGCCTGAATTGCCAACTGGCATGAAATTTGGGCCCCAAACCCTAAGCCCTGCAAGGCCTACACCAAGATTAATTTGATGAGACCACATGAGATGACGAAGGGATTTTACTTCGAGGACTGCATGCCCGCAATGGCATCCAAAACGCAGCATCACGAATGTTCCGAACTAGGAGCCGTATACGCCTGTAGTATGCCCACTCACTCAAACCCCTAAACCTCAACCTCAAACCCAAAACCCGAGTCTGAACGCTAACACGTATCTACACTAGGTTCCCCAGTAGCCCCTTAATAATATGGGTACCTTTTTCCTCATGATTTGGTTTTCGTGAGGGAACCTAAAAAGAAAAAGCGCAAAAGGGTACTATATACTGGGGCACCTAGCAAAGTACCCATTAACCTGTACAGTTGAAGGAGCTGAGGTCTACACGCGACTCCAAAGAACATGACCAGGGGTTTAGTGTTTATAGGGGTTCAGGGTTTAATTTAGGGCCCAGACGTGCCCATACACCCGGGAGGATCTGGAAAGTAAAATCCCAAACTTGGGACCCTATACTACTAAAGGGATCTTGATAGGATTCCCCGTCAGGGATCTACTTCCTAGATTCTAGATTCTTTCGAAGGGTCTGGGTGGGTTTAGGGTTTACAGGCACCAGCAACAGCCCCGACAAAAGCATGTGCCCAGCGGAAAGCCTTTCTTTGGTCTTGGGATCAGCGGAACTTGCCTGGATACGACCTGGGTCTGTTTTGAAGGAAAGGACGCATGGCACATCGCTTCGAGCTGCGGGTGGATCAAGAGGTTGTTGAAAACTGAGGGTTTAGGGCACTAAACCCTATAATTCTAAAAAATACACCCGACTTAAAGTCCGGGGTGTCTCAAAACGCTCTGACACCGATGCAACAACATGCAGGCATGTGCTAACTAGGGCACGCAGTGACAGACTTGTCTACACCATCTTATTAAAGGACTATGACAGGTATGCGACGAAACTCAGCAAACCCCGAACTCGAAGTTCCGCTGAGTCCGCCGACGATGTCCTTTTCTGCTTGTCGCGCTAATCGGCTGGGACGACGCCTAGAATCCTCCCGAGTGTTTACAGGGTTTAGCGTGGGTTTAAGGTTAAGGCTTTGGCGACAAGGATCTCGCTTTTGTCTACTTCGACAAGTTCGGGGCATAAGGTGCTTACTGCCTGGGTCACTGAAGCCCTCCCCAAACTCCCAAAAGCGAACCAGCAAGACCCGGCCCTCTCGAAACAAACTGGAAGCTGCATGTGAATGAAGTGGGGGGTTTAGGGGTTTATGGTTAACGTATGCATGCATGCTTGGGTGGATGGCTGTTCAATCTTCAACAGTGAGTCCTAGCCAAACGATACCCAGCAACGCAGCAATGATCACCATCGTCATGACTACCTCCTCCTCCTCCTGCCGCAATTTAACTGCCACCATCAACTTCTTCGTCGTCAGTACCAGCATCGTCAGTAGCACCAAACATCATCGCCATTGCAACCATAATCATCGTCATCATCATCACCGCCATTATCATCGCCACCGTCATCACTACCATTGTCATCATCATCGCTGTGCTGCGCGACATAGCTCGTAACAAGAAGCGCACAGGGTAGAACACCCTGCGTCGGAACCATAAAGCCTTCCACACCCCAAAATGCACGAATCACTTCACAATCACGGCAAACAAATCTCTCCTAAACCCAAAACCCTAAACCATAGCTAATAAGCTCTAGACTCTAAGCCCTAAGTGCCAAGCCCTAAAACTCGAAACCCGTCCTGAAGAGGCAGCCGACCTTCCAACCAGCCCAGCCTGGCTGTTGAGTACTTATGGTTTAGGGTTTAGGGTTTAGGGGTTTAGGGTTTTGGGTTCAGGGGTTTAGGGTTTAGGGGCTGCTTGCCACTGCTAGTCTTCTCTCTTCGCGAAGGCTGACGATGGTAATGGATATATAGGGCTTGGGGCTGAGGAAGAACATATTGGTTTTGGCGCAGGGGTTTAGAGTAAACGGTTCATGATGGGTGAAGTCAGTGAAGATGATAGTCGCGATACTAGGTTTTTTCTAAGGGGTTTAATTTAAGATACCATAATCATGGCTGTTTCAACAATGCTTTTATCGCATACCGCGGTGCATCGCTAACCGAACCGTTTGTATCGCTGATTCTGTGGCCACGTACCGAACCGATCGAACCGGTCCATACCGCAGAATATCGCAACGTCCCACCACCAGCCCAGCCACCTGCCTCCAAAAAAGGGTGCTCTTTTTGGTTTAAAGGGGCTTATCATGGAACCTGAACCCTAAAAAAGGGAATAAGGGCCTACTCCTAGACAAGAACCCAGGATAAAGCTGCGATGGCTTCGCTTGCCACTCTAGCAACATCCAGCGGCCTTCTCACGAGAGTTCGACCCTCAACCCTAAACCACCCTTAAACCCTTAAGCCCTAAACCCTAAACCCTCAAATCCTAGACCCTAGACCCTGAAACCCTTAAACCCTTAAACCCTTACACCCCAAACCCGAAACAGTTAAACCCTAAACCCTTAACCCGTAAACCCTAAACCCTTAAACCCTAAACCCCTGAACCTTAGACCCTAAACTTTGTCCTAAACCCTTGCGTTTAGGCCTCTCAGGCCGCTGCATCTTCGTCAATTCGGGCGGTGGGTGGTAGGGGCTGCAGTGTGAACAAGCTAATGTAGGCACCTTCATAAGCTCTTTGAAAGGCTCCTTGTAAAGGTGCCATAAGGTTTACTATAAGAGTTCCATGATGTACGGGCCTTAATAATTAGAATAGGGTTTTGGGCTACGCTATAGTAGAACTACAAACAGGAACCCTACTGAACCACACTGGCAACTACAGTATTTAGGCCTCTCTATTAATTCGGCTATAGATGCAAGGTCTCGGTAAGGGGTTCTACGGTTTATATTACCCAATGCTTCCACGGACCTTAAAATTAGGGCCCTAGACCCCTGAAGGACCCAATAATAAGATGCCTGAGGCATAGGGTTAGACTGCATGGCTTCATGCTTTCTCCTCTGGATTTGGAGCGAGGACCGTGGCCAGTTAGCGTTCATGAAGTCATTGGATGTGCTTGGAGGGAGCGGAGAGGGGAGGGAGGAGTAAGGTGGGAGCACGGCAACTTTAAGGCCTCCACCCCAAACCCTAAACCCTCTATTGAGTATCTGGCCCTGTTGGTCGTAAAGCTGCCAGCACTGCGAGAGACGCCAGCAGAAACCTGGGCGGAAAGAGTGTGAGCTGAGCTGTTTCCTACACTCCTCTTTCAAGCTGGACAAAAGCTGTCGTAAGCCCTAAACCCTAGGCAAAAAAGAGCAGAACCAAATCCTAAAACACTACGAGTATCTCAAGAACAATCAAGCCTGTTGCTAGAAGCCGAAGCCGTGACCCCTCAACCGGTGGACCGTCAACCCTCCAAGACAAGAACACGGACGATATATGGGGCAGGAGTTATGCTGTGCCCCAAATATCCCATATCCCAAACCAAATGAGTAAGCCCTGAACAATGAGCTTCAAACCCTAGACCCTACCACAAATGGGGTTCCGCGAACGAGAAAGCTTGCGAATACTAACTTCGGAAAGTGCAACTTTGCTCCAACGATGTTCGCTTTGGGTTTAGAGGGCAGTCGTGCGCATTTCTAATCCGACGGTATCTTAAGGTGTTGCGGCCAGACTAATTCCCGATTACTACATCAGTGTAGAAGTGCGAAGCGACAGCGCTGCCAGCAACTCAATACCTGCGTTACCATTATAAGGTGTGCTGCTACGACGTACCAGCGTCATGCACGGCGATGGTCAAATGTTAAAACAAACCTTATGTCCACGAGAGCCCGAAGGGCTGGGTCACCTTTTGATGGAACTATCGCTATGACTCGACGCCAATTTAGGGTTTATGGTTTAGTTTAGGGTTTGATTTCGGCCTTAGGGGTTTAGGGGTTAGGGCTAATGTCTATGCAGCGGTATTATGCTAGTCCATCGGCACGGCGTTGTGTGATGGAACCTTTTCGATCTAATCGTTACTGCCGGACATGGCTTACACAGCTTACACTACAACCGTAATCCGTTTTCTCCGGCTCGATTGCGATACTGCTTCATGTTGCCGTTTAAACCTATACCCACATCTGATGATGTAGCCATGCTTCCAGTTGTGTTGAAGCTGTTATTGCAGCACCCTGCGTTTCTTGCATGCACTGCGGGCGACAATCACGAGTGTCTACTACTCCCTGAGACAGCCTGACAGCTGAGGTGTCGAGGAAAGCAAAAACCTAAAACACTTGTTGAACTTCATTAAGCCCTCTAGGCCGAGGGCTTAGACTCTTTGGAGTGCACTTGAAAGATCAGGAAGCTCGTAAATAGGCTCTATGCACTTAGGGTTTAGGGTTCAGGGCACTAGGTTCCCCAGTGCAACTACTCTTTTTCCTGGCAATCAGGTTTAATAAGGGAAGCCCAAATAAAAAGCGCTAAAGGGTTCAATCGGGATACCAAACAAGGCGTAAACCCAACCCCTAAACCGTACAGCGCACTTCCGTCGCGCATCTGCAACTCCCGTTCTAACCGGCCTATACTAAGCCATGATCCTTTGAGTCGAGCAGGGAACGAGTCGCTTACTAGCCGGCTGCAGGCAATCAACCTCGAGAGCGCGGTTTACAATAAGGGATTCAGGGTTCAGGGTCTAGGGATTGGGGTTTGGAGATGTAATACAATGTTAATACAATGAGGCACCTCAATAATCAACATAGAGTTTTGGGGTTTTGTGCAGTAGAACAACCGTATAATCATGGAGCCTTAAGGAGTAATGTCAGTAGTCAGCCTTCCACAGTTGGACGAGAGATGGCTGTCAAGCCTGCCCGTCGAAAATGCAGGCAGCGTCCCCAGGTATCACGAAATCCACTGGCCTTTCAAAAGCAGGCTGACACAACAACATGCGGAGACTCGTCTTGAATTGGATTCCATTCAGGACACCCGCCATCGCCCGGGTGACCCCCATCACAAGTGTGATGACGAGGTCAGCAAAGAAGATAGACCTGGGGCGACGGACGCCTATGCACAACGCCTGTCAGCAAAGAAAGCTTTCTTGGACTTTCATGAGGGTGGGGTTCGTCTTACACAATCTGGGCCGGAAGTAGTGGTGCTGGGGTCTTGATGGTTGAGGGGTTGGGGCCTTTATGGTTTAGGGTTTAGGGTACAAAACGCTGGAGTGAGAAGGCTTCTGAAGAGTGTGCCTCTTGATCACTGCAAAGGGCTTCCCTCGAGACTAGCAGCACAGTCAGGCTACCCGAACCCTTAATGGATCCAACAAGTAGAAACCCCGAACAAGGTATCTTACCATTATATGGGCGAAGGTAAGATAGGGCCAGATTGGACTCTTTTCATGCGGGATGGCTAAACACACCCAAGTGGTGTGTTTAGGGTTTTTTGAGCGACTTTATAGTATCCTAGTATACTTATAATACCAAGGATCCGTAAGGACGAATATTGGTCATCGTTTAAGCGGTTGTGGGGGCTAGGAGAACTCCGGACTCATTTCAAGAGCTCCTCGGGGTACAGGCGTCCTTGGACGGTCCAAGGTTTAGGGTTCAGGCTTCAGGCTTTGTGGTTTAGGGTTAGTCCAGTCAAAGCTTCTAATTGGGGTTTAATTACATAGATGGTTTCACCATGTCCTGGACAAGAGAAGCATCCTTCATTTGCTGACGAAGCTGGGGACAAAGAGAATGAGAGAAAGAGATCGTGAGGCTGACGCAGGCATCGCCAAGCTTAAACCTCATTTCGGAGCTTCCGAAAATTAGGGGTACCTTATTTGGGGGTCCTGATAATAAGCATCCTACTATTTAGGGTACTGTTATGAGGGTCTCCTATTTCGGAAACTCCCATTTAGGAGCTTCTCCGGACACAAATGACCAGGACAACTGACCATCACCTTTGCAATACGGAGCCCGAACGAAACACCCGGATCTGGAGAAGTTCCAATGGTTCCGCTTTGGGGGGACTTGGCCGGGTAAGCAACTCGCAAATTCGGGTCTGCACGCCTAGAAAATTACAGTTTTTGGTCGTCGGAATGAAACTCTATAGGCTGCATAGGTCCGTCTTGGGCTCAGGATGTAGTGGCAGACTTGCAGACCCGTGACAGGCTACTTTCACCTGTTACCATTCCGGTTGTCTAGCAGAAAGCCGATATTCCCAGCATGCATGTGTGAGACTGCTGGCTGCGTGCAAATTTTTGACTGTGCCAGCATCAGAAAAGATCGTATACCGGTCCCATGCCGCTGTCTCATCCAAGAACGAGGACGCTTCTGCGTTTCAGGCCTGAGCCTTCATTACATCGAGCATGCTGACCCCGGAAACCCAAAGCCCAAGACCTAAAACCAAACCCCCCGACCCTCATTAACATACACAAAACCCTCAGTTGTTTGGCAAGGAAGGGAGGAGGCCGAAGCGAGATTCCGACCTATACCCTGCGTCCCTTGACTTTTTGGTAGAGTTTTGCTCACATCTCTCAGGCCGAATCAGAAGAACAAGAAATCCAACAAATAGTTGTGTCAACAGGAAAGTTGACGAGGTGCTGTTTTCCGAGGTGTAGGGCTTACACATATAAACGGCGGATTCCACGCGGATGTCTAAATGACCATGCATCGGCATTGAACAAACCATGGTGTCGTTGGCATTGAACAAACCACGGCTTCGTTTTCTGAACGTCGGCGATGTCGCTTGTATGCCGGAGTAAGGTACTGTAAGGGTCGGAATAAATAGTAACAGTAATCCTTCCTTACATATCCATTATAAATATGATTTGAAGCCCTCGTCAAACTAGCATGGCCCCTACACTCGTGGGATCAAGCATCGGTACCAAACTCTGAAGACTGCAGCAGTGTAGAAGGCGGCATGGGACGCAGAGCAAAAGCAGAGACAAAGAAGCAACGCTTCTTTAGGGGCCCAAGAGAACACGTAAACATAAGGATCCCGGGAGCTGGCTTCCGAAATTTCCCTTCTCAGGTGCGTGGGATCCCGTGGGTCGGATCCTGATGCTTGTGGGCCCTTTTTTGGGCTCCTTGTGTTGCCGGCATCCCCCCGACGGTGGACTTGCCGGTCTGCTTGCGCGAATCGAGTCAGGGGTCGAGGCCGTGTGCAGGGCAGTTTGGGTTCGGATCACCTGGCATGGAAAATACTTGGCTCTAGTTTTGGGCTAACATGTATCGGTAATACGGAAAGAACATTACTGTACTTGCTATGGTCCCCCGATTATGGCAGCTTGCAAAAGGCTCATCTGAAATACTACACGCAGCAGGTGACCTCCACTGCAGAAGGTGCAGAGTTGCTGGTAGCCGTGGAAAGCTTGAGATGCTTAGGTGCCAAAAGGCCTTGGGAGTGCTCTATGTTCCCGTTCCGTCTTGGGCTTGCCTTATAGGATACTAAACAGCAAACTGGTCAAACCAAAAAAAGCGAGTAGAAGGGATACCATACGTAACCCTAAACGCTAAAGCCAAATGGGGGCCTCTTGAAAATGTACCTGAGTTCCCAGTAGTTCTTTGGTAACAGAAGTACCCAAAACGAAAAGCTGTAAAAGGGTACTATTTCTTGGGGAACCTAATATCGGTGCCTTCATAATTAGAATAGGTTTTGGGGGCATAGTATACTATGCTTATAATCTGGAGCCCCCAAAACCCTATTCTAATTATTAAGGCCCCTACATTAGATACTTGGGGATCTTAAGCCTTGAAGGCCTTAGACGGCCGGAGCTCGGCTGGCACACTAGACTCTCGAGCACTCCGGGGTTTAGGGGTTTAGGGTTTACTCAAACCTCCGAAGATGGGCAAAACAATGACCATGTACGGCTATTAAACAATGACCCTGTACGGCTATTGTTCTACATACTGTTGGGGTCCTGGCAAACCCCAAACCCTAAAGACTGAAGGAGTTCTAAACTTCCTAGGCTGCCGTCCAGGACGTGTTGAACGCGAGACCATCCGGTTGTTGCGGATTTAACACAGGGGTCTTAATAGTTAGAATAGCGTTTGGGGACCCATATAATTATAATAAGGAACCCCCAAACAAATACAGGTAATTATTAAGGCCCCAATATTATGCCTTCTGGCCTTGGGTTTCCGGAGTGGGGTGCGGTCTCCGGGCTTTGGTGGGTTCTTGTTAAAGAATTCAATCTCAGTTTCCATAATTAAGAAACCATAATCACTGCCATAGTCTTTACTGTAGATCCTTATTATGTCAAGATTGTCGGGTTCGGCAAAGTTAGGCTTTCGCCTTGCAGCAGGGCCTCTGGTCCGCCTGTGTTATCGGTTCCTCCAAGCTACAGACAGTTTCGCCCACCGTCCAAAACCACATGTTTGGCAGGTTTCTGCAGCAGCTGCCCATCGAAACTTGTTCAGATGCATAGCTTGTCCCAGAGGATGCGCGAAAGTTAAGCCCTAAACTAGGCCCTAAACTCCAGACCCAAAATGTAAGTTCCTGAGAATATCAACACCGAGATCGTATTGTGCGTGGGCTTGAGTTTGGAATTGAGGATTCGGCATGAGGGCTTCCAGGGAAGGGGAGCAAAAGGAACTGTTTATGCAGGACACAGGAGTTGTAGAAAAGCAAAGTCTGCCGGTTATACAGGGATTATGGTACCCCAAGCGGCTAAAGGTTGCCTACCCTACTACCAAGTCTGAGTAGCCAACGGGCTCAACGTTTCGAATTTCTGAACACATAAGGGTCCAAATCAGTCCAAGCACCTGGTAATGGCATGCTTCAGAAAATCGTTTCTGCAAAACTAGACCCAAGTACCTGTAGGTTGAAAACCCAAGATTCCCTGTACCCACAAGATATACTACATCCAGGTTCCCCAGTAGCCCCTTAATAACAAGGGTATCCTTTGTCCTTACGATTTGGCTTTCCATAGGGGAACCGCAAAAGAGAAAGGTGCAAAAGGGTACTACTGGGGAACCTAGAATAATGCCAAAACCATTAAAGTGTAGGACTTGTGAGGGCATACTTTTAGAATGGGGCTTTGGAGAGACTTGGGTTTACAAAATGTAGGACCAATAGAGTTGAAACAAGACTTGGGCTGTCCAGTCTATCTTGCTACAACTCCACTCGCACAAGAGAAATAATATTGCTAATTCGTCAAAATCCGAGAAGCCCCAGTGCTTAGACCGGCTTCCAGTGGGCTTCGTGTGTACGGGTTCAAAGGGCACAAGCCCCAAGCCATGTCGTGTTTCGATGCAGAGCATCACGCAAGTTGAAATACCGGGTCTGTCTAACCCCACAAACGGGGAGGTTCCTGCTCCTGCCCATCATCTGCAAGGAGTGAGGGTTGGAATGTAAGATGCTTAAGCTACCCTATGCCCAAACATTAAGCCAACCTTAAACGTACTTGAGTGCAAGAAACGTCCTGAAGTTCACCGTTGGTAGGCTCTCGTTGTAGCCCTGTGGCTTGAGAGTTGTGGGAGTGAATTCGGGGTTTCGTGTTGAGGCGACATCCGATGCGAGGTTCCTGTTAAAAGTACACACCCCGACATTTCGCGAGGATCGGCAAAACCCTATGGTTCTATGTTTCCATATAGTGTATATACATTAAGTACTTAATCTAGGAACTTCTTATAAGGCTACGTACATGCCATCCCTTCCTGAGAGCAAACCCTCGCAAGATTCTCGGAAACCTGATCAGCAACCAAGCACAGCCCCAGGAACCGAAAGAGTTTCGTCGCCTCCGTCAGCATGGAATTATGTGGAACCTGATTAGGAAACCCTGGGCCCATGACCCCAAAATAGAAGGATTCATATAAGGAACCCTGATAAAGACCCAAAGCTTCTTAATCAGGTTCCTACATTATCCCGAGCGAAACCGGCCCGTAGAAGTCTGAAGGTGCAGGAACTTAGGGCTAACCCATAGGCTCCATAGTGGTTCCTTTTTGGGCTTCATATTTAGATTCCTGTAAGGTAATCCCAGAAAGGAACTACTATGGAGCCTGTGGGTAGGTCCAAGGTTAAAAAATGCCCTTAGGGATTTGGACTTTGGCTTCTTTTCAAGGTTTAGGATCGGGAATTCCTCAACTCCGCACTCCTGCAGCATGTGGCATCAAAGCAAGAGACAGCTTTCCGGCATGAGTGCAAGCTGCCAAGCGGTCGAGGGTCGTCGGCAGAGAACACAAACCAACCTCGTTTCTCGACGGTGCTGATGGATTCAGGGTTCGGGGTCTACTGTTCAGGATTCGCGCTTTGTGACAGGTTCCATGGTCTCCCAACGAGATTTGCAGTTGTCGTGGTGCATCTACAGTATATGACGGTTTAACCGGTGTTGTGGAGCTGCATGTCCTCTAGAAGGTTTAATAAAAGGGCCGTAATAATTAGATAGAGCTTTGGTGCTGACTATACTATAATGATAATAAGGAACCCCCCAAAATAGTATTGGTAATTATTTAGGCTCCTATATTACCCGAACATTCGTCGCCCCCTCGGAGTCCCAGTTAGCAACAGCTGGTGCCTTCATAATACATGAGCCTCGAACCCTCCGAACCTGCACAGTAAAATCACATACCCTCCAAATAGCACAGGACATTTTTCAAGGCCTCAAGGCCCAAAACCGTCAAATCGATAGCTGGCTACAGAGTTGTTGTAACTCAAAACTGGGATACCGCCCACAACTCCAGATTTGTGAAATCTGCCGATGCACATGTCGCCTGAGGTTTTGATCAAATGGGTGGTTCTCAAAAATAGTGTCCCTTTTTGGATCCTTAATATAATACGGCCCCCGACGGCACCTATATTTTAGGGTACCCAAAAGGGGGACCATAATATTGACAACCACCCAAATGATTGTAGCAATTCCTTGAGGCCAACGGCTTCGTGCCAGCCCTGAATTTGCCACTTGCCTGTGAGGTCATACGAACCCTAAACCCTAGATCCCTAAACTCTAAAGAACTACTCTCTGCTATGATCGCAGAAGCAGCGCTATGTATCATTAACCCTAATGCCCGTGCTGCATGGGTTTGCTGCGGTACCTGCACAGAGGGCTGAAGTCTTGGAATCAGCTCCGAACCTCTGCACAAACCCCTTCAAGGCCTTGTGAAGTTGAGCCACCAGCATCAGCCAACATCCACAATACGGGCAACAGGGATGCGCAGTGGTGGTGACGATGGCGCGGATTGTTACGATGATGATGATGATGATGATGACCGTCAGTTGTATGGCTCCTGGTGTTTCGGAAGGTTCGATAACGATGATGATCATGGTAATGGCGACACATGCAACCAACAGAGATGATGAGTAACCATGGGACTCCAGCTACCTGAAGAATGGGCTAATGGATGAATAGCATCCTAAATAGGTAACTGCAGCCCAGGAATATGAAGAAGCAGAAAATGCTAGTGCGCACCTGAAACCCCCTTGTGATCCTCATACGAGATGGGGGCTGTCAAGACATGTGTCGAGGAGAGCACTTCCTGAAACCCTCTGTGGGCAGCAAGGAGCCCCTGAAACCCTGCAGCCGTAAACCCTAAACCCGTAAACCCATAAAACCGAAGCTCCAAAACGCTGAACCGAAACTAAAGGTGGAAACGGGCTGTAAGCAGTACCCACAGTTCTAACTAGTCAGACAAACACCAACAGGATTTGGGGTTTAGGGTTTGGGGGCTTCGGGCCTGGGATTCGAGTTAAGTCACCTGCTTAAGAGACTTGGATTCAGATCAAGGCTGGGCGGTGAACCACTAAATGCTGCCCCTTTCTCGTTCAGTTTCCTGCGACAAGGCAACATTTGACACATATTCCGCTACCATAAAGGGCTGCTTGTTCGACAACTACAGTAAGATGTGGCAAAAGGGCGACCATGCGTTGCCTGGAAGAACTTGGGCCACTGACCGGCAGCATCATCTGGCAGCAACTCTGAACCAGGATTCGGGTCCCGCTACTGGCCGAAAGGTTTCAAGTAAACACGTGTACCTAGCAATTGCAGCAAAAACAGCAATAGTAACGGCTGCGGCAACAGTACGGGTACAAGTCGTCATCGTAGTAGTAGTAGTAGTAGTAGCAGTAGTAGCAGTAGTGGCAGCAGCAGTCGTCATCGTATAGTATTCGCAGAAGCCTTAGTCCTACTCGTCGTCGAAGTAGTCGTCGCAGTAGTTCCTGTAGTCGTGGTATGTCGTGGTAGTCGTCGTCCTCGTAGTGGACGATTACTAACAGAGTCATGAGGCCGCAGCAGCAGTTGCTGCCGTCGTGGCGGCGGTGGTGGTGCTGCTGCTACTGCTGGTCGTGGTGGTGGTGGCAGTTGTGGTGGTGGTGGTGGTGCTGCTGCTGCTGCTGGTTTTCGTGCTGATGGTGGTGGTGGTGGTGGTGGTGGTGGTGCGTGCGGCTGCTGTTATGGGCAATACCATTGCCACTACCACTACAACGGCTACGACTACTGCTGCTGCTGCTGCTACCACTACTACTACCACTACCACAGCCACAATCACCACAACCGCAAACAAAACTACAGATGCACAAGCTGTCGTTGCAAGGCAGTTCGATAGGTCTCCGGTTGCACTCACCAAAACTTATCCCAGTCGCCGAACAACGCAAGATGCTAACGTGAAGGGCTTGGGTTGAGGCCGCAGTAAATGGTAAAACCCGGCCCCAAGCTCGGAAGTCTCAGCGCCATGCTGCGGTCCCGGCGAATTCCGCTTGATGGGCCCCGGCTCTGCAGGTACCAAATAGGTGGGAACCTATACCCTAAACCCAAAATGGAGGTTTCGGGGTTAGCACGCCACCTCTCTGGCACGGCCCGACTGACTTACAGAGACTCGCCAGTGCCACAGGCTTCGCTCTTTCAGGGTTAAGGTTGAGCAAACTGCAGTCGCGTACTACTGAGCGTCACAATTCCAAGCCAGCCGCAATGCCACCAACGCTTGAAACGCACCGAAAACTCAACGCATCACATCGGAACCCTATCCACTGACTATGGTCCTTACCTTCCCCCCGTGGTTTCCTCAAGTCACAGACGACTCGGTGACTATGGAATCGAACTTCCCACTACCAGCAGGATGAAACATGACTATTGACCTAAGCTGAGTTCCCCTGTCAGAGAACGGTAACCATGTAATATGGCTCAGCAATGAAACCGAAATGGCTAGCTGATAATTACTAACTCATTCAGCTAGTAGGCAGTCTACCGGCAAAATAGTACTGGCTCTTCAGCCACAGAATTAGCATTGCGATTGAAGGAAGCCCTGAGAACCACCCTTGGGCCCTTGGCCTGAAAAATTAGACCACAGTCTTGCAAGGCTCCATACTGTGATAATTTTATTAGGGAGCACTGAAGAATAGCGATAGAAATTAGATTCAGGTCCCTTTATGACATGAGGGTGTACAGGGCAGTGTGCGCGAAGTGTGTAGTGTAGTCCTGGTCGTGCTTCTGAGTCTCCGCGCGGCACACTGGGATTCAGTCGACCTCGACAATACATCGGCGGAAGTCTTTTCTTCCGACAAGTTTCAGGATCCAGTGAGATCTCCGATGTCGGTGCTGGGGTTGGCCTGCTTGAACCCTAATTAAACCCAACCGAACTCCATTGTTCTGAAGATGGCGTAAGAACAGACGGAAGCCGGAGAATCTTTCACATACTGTAGAGGGATTAGGGTTTAGGGCATCGCGGGTTGTTTCGGGATCCCAAATCAATCAGGTGAGACATTGCGAAGATTCGCAAACGTGCAATACAAGAACAACTTTAGATAGGCTTGGCTTATGAACTGTAGCATTTGCATGTTCTCGCCATCTCATGCCTGACTTGAGCGAATGTCGAGGGTCTGCTCGGAAGAGGAGGAGGAGGCTGGCTGTGCAAGTACAGTCGTCCCGCCAGTGCGAGCAGTACTCAACATCAGACGATAATCAAAAAGACACAGTGAGTCCGATAATAATGGCAGTTCTCCGGAGGTGTTGAGACTTACGACAGTTAACAGGACGACAATACCCTGGGCAAGAAACAAAGAACACCTGAGTACGCTAGTCGGAGGAAGAGGCACGTCAAGCCTGACATTAGAAGTCACACTAGGCAGACCCGCGAACTAATTACGGGAAGTGCCACTTCTTCCGGTAACCAGTAGGGATGACGGGGCAGTACACATTGCGATCGAATAGCCACTGTACACATCGTCTAATCGCAGGTGCTTCTTGAGTCTTCCGGTCTGTTGGCAAGCTTACATTGCACCTCGGCATTCCCACCTCAGGACAAACTGAAAACAATGACATGCTGCGAAAGTGGGGATTGACCCCAATAAGCACAACGCATTCAAAGGCTCCCAATGGCACATCGAGCATTTTGTACTGCAGTGGAAATAGCAGTGTCATCGCCGTCGCAGTCGTAATCGCTGTCCCCGACAAGAATCGTCGTTGCGTTGGTAGGAAAAAAGATATCGCAGTAGAAATAGCAGTTGTTGCAGTCGCGGCCGCAGCCGGGGTCGAACTCGCATGGAAGAAGTCGTCGTCACCGTAGCAGCAGCAGCAGGAGTAGCAGGTCCAGGTGTGGCAGCAGTAGTAGCAGTAGCAGTAGCAGAGCAGTAACAGTAGCAGTAGGAGCAGTAGCAGTAGGAGCAGTAGCAATAGGAGCAGTAGGAGTAGGCGCAGTAGCAGAGTAGTAGTAGTAGTAGTAGTAGTAGTAGTAGTAGTAGTAGTAGTAGTAGTAGTAGAAGTAGTAGTACTACTACTACTACTACTACTACTACTACTAGAAGTAGTAGCAATACTAGTCAGTAGTAGCAGCAGCAGTAGTCTGACTCCTTATCACCAGCTGGGCACCTTTGATTGACATGTTTTTTGTCAGGTCCTTCGGCAAGTAGCATTATAAGACCGCGTGTTTGCAACTTGAGCATTGGCTTGAGGGTGGACTGACAGTACTGGATTCTGAGTATCATACGACCGATGTACAGGTACCCCCCTCCGTAGGTAAAGCGGCTGTAAAGGTAGCTTGCAGAAATCCTGCTCAGAGCTGCAGGGCAGTCCCAGGAAGCCATGCTCACCGAAGGACCCAAACGGTTCAACGAAGCTACGTAGAGACATGCACAGTGAGGCTCCATCGACAACTTCCGCCGTCAGGCCGTCAGCCACAAAGACGGGAAGATGACCACAGGGAGCCCACACTGCATGCACGGTAAACCTCAACATGCAGCAAGCTCTGCATACTCACGGCCTTCAATCCTATGACTGCAGACACGACGGTCCAGAGTCCTCAAACTTTAAACCAACCCTATTAACCCTGAACCCGGTTGCCCTCTTCCAGACAGAATGAAACCTAACGACTAAACCCAACAAGTCTGGACTGATCCGAGCCTGCCACCCTCAGCGTCAATACTTATAACAACCTTGAAGTCCCGTTAACAGGCCCGTTAACGCGCATTAGGGTGTAGGGGTTTCGAGGTTTAATTTTTTGGGTCTTCGGGTGTAGGGTTTAACATAGGTTTTGAGGCTTAGGGTCAAGGGTTGGGGCTTGTTCCACGGAACGGAGGGTGCTCAACAGTTCACCCTAAGCATAAAAAATACAAGACGGCCGTCCTGCGCCGAGTTGCAGAATTCTGAATCCTGCTCCCAAACCCTAAATCCACCCTAAACCCTAAATCCTAGCCCTAAACCTACATCCTACCTGATTACTGTGGATCCCTTCTTCTCAATAAGGATATAACTCGGAAAAGGCGCTTCCGTGCTTCCAGGGAGTGATGCAGAGCTGTGTGCATCGACGAAGTCTGAACCCAAGCCAGGCTTGTCACAGGAACCAGGATTTAGGGTTTAGGGTTTAGGGTACCAGGAAGGTCCGTCGAGGGCCGATAAACAACAAGTTGGGGGAATCTGTCAGCAAGCGACGACTGTAATCATGGTATGTGCCGGGGGCCCTGAACATGCAAGCCCTATCGACCCTAAGAACCTGAGCCTTGAAAGCGCTAAACTCCACAGATATAAGCAGTATGGGATTTTCCGAAAATCAGCGAAAATCAGGGCTACCTTGTTTTGGGGTCCTTATAACTAATAAGGATCCTACTATTTAGGGTACTATACTAGGATCCCCTATTTTCGGAAATCCCCATAAAAGCGCCGAGCCCTGGCCCTCGTAGAAGCCTGGCAGGTCCTATCTAGGGTCTAAGTTGCGCAAACGGCAGCGGAGCTTTTCAGCAAGCACGCGCTTGAACTTGGCTTGCTTCTCCACCGGTGGCGGCTGTGATGTTTTCGGCACAGCCTTGGAGTTCAGGGTTGATGCAGGGACTTACATACATGGGTACGTAATTAATTACATGTATGCATACATACATACGCACGTACATACACATACATACACTTACATACGTACATACATACATACATACATACAGACATACATACCATGCATACACACGCACACCTCGTCGTGCGCAAGCATAACGGCTATCTATCTATCTGTTTATGTTTCGATCTAACTGACATTATCAGTAAAGCTGAGAAGAAGAGCAAACCACTACTAGTAAATGTATTCATGCTAATACAACAGACTCTAGCAGCAACCACTACCAACACCACAACAATAGATATACTTTCATCTACATAGCACTTAAACCCTTCCGCACATCCAAACCCCAAAACCTTAAGAGCCTGAAGCCTGATATTCAGCCTGACCCCTTTGGGATAAACATACCTGATGGGTAAACGGGTACATCTGTATAGTCGAATCCCTGTTGGGTCCCTGCTATAACTCTGCCAGGTACCACAACAGAGATGCATGCGTCAAGCAACTATCCATATACTACTGGTGATGGCCAACATCCTGCATCACCTTCAATTAGTTTTCTGAACTATGGGAATGATGATGCAATCCTTATTGTGGAAACTCCATCAGCAGGAGTTGATCACTTGGCCACGTAGGCAGATAGCAGGGCACAGAATTGCTTGGAACACACTTCGCCAAAGGGAGGAAGGTAGATAATGTACAGGCCTTAACAACTAGACTAGAGCTTGTGTCTCTTTGTAGTGTCGATATAACAAGGAACCCTAAGGAAAGACACTGGTAATCATTTGGGTCTCCATGTTACTCCTAAAGGCCAGAAGACGTAGACCAGCGTGTAAAATCTGTTCTGCTATGGTTAACGCAAACTCGTGCTCTCGTGCGGCCTAAACCTTCCACAAATAAACCTTCCGTCTGTGAGTGTGTTTGCATTTGTGCGTGCAATATACCCCGATTCGTCCCAAACCTATAGCAAATAATATACTCCGAAGACCTATTCTACTGATTAAAGCCCTATATCATGTCTGCTATTCGCGGTCTCCGATCACCCATGACCTCTTCCGTTGCAAACTTCAGGCCTCAACCCGTTTAGGTTGAGAAAAATAAACGCTAAACCCTAAATCCTTTAAGGCTTGCTGGGTCTTCAGCTCGCTAAACTCTAAACCCCCTAGGACCGAATATCGGGGCCTTAAGGGTTTTGAGGTACAATAGTTAGAAACCTTAACCAATAATGTTGGTAGGTATTGAGGCTTCTGAGGGGGTATATTATACTATCAACATCACAAGGAATATATCGGTATGGAGGCTAAGTAATGTGCTGGCAAAGCGCCACAATTCGCGGCTCCTCGCCTGTTACGGGCACGGACAAGCTGAAGGTGTTGATCTCCAGGATGCACCTCTTAGGATTCAGGGTGTAGGGTGGTGTTGATCTCCAATACATCTCTGTGCATGGCTGGGTTGCATTGTTTTGGGGCCCTTGAAAGTCGTTATGAATAGGTACCTCTGTAAGAACTATAGGGGCACTTCAAAGCTTCCAAAAGTGCCACCTAGCTGGAGGTGTAGGCTCCCTTTGGAGTTTGGTTGAAAATTCCATGGCTGCTTGGTCACAAGCATAGGGTTTCGGGCTTAGGGTATCGAAATTCCGGCTGCAATTTCCTCTAAACCCAACTCAGGCAGCACATACACCCATGCGCTTTCGTGCAGAAAGGAGCCGACCTCGGACATGGTGAATCCGCTCGCTGCTCCGGCATTCCAAACCACCCAAAGGCCAAATGGCTGAGTTTAAGATGGGTTTAGGGTTTAGGGTTTAGAGGATGTCACAAGGGTTTTGTAAGGCTTTTAGAAGCAGTTCACAAACGAAAACTACTACAAATTGTCGGCAGGTAATTGGGGGACCGCTAGGTACTCGGAACTCCTGGTTGGGATCTCACATACAGCGCCATTCTATATTCTATGCTTGGCGAACTACAGTTCCAACTACAGCTCAACCTGTGGAACTGTACAGGGTCTAGGGTTTAGGGTTTAAGGACATATACGGTACATGGTGCAACATTCACGATTACCCCCGAAACGTTCAACAGTTGAATACTCGACGGCTACGAAAGAAAATCCTATTCCTGTGCACGCCTAAACCCTGAACCAAACCCTAAAGCCCACACCTCGAGCCAAAAAAGCAGACCTGAAAGCCCTAAACCCTGACCACAGAACCGGCTAGAATCCTAAATCCTACAAACCCTAGA
The DNA here is from genome assembly GCA_003297005.1 of Symbiodinium sp. clade A Y106. Classification (NCBI taxonomy): domain Eukaryota; class Dinophyceae; order Suessiales; family Symbiodiniaceae; genus Symbiodinium; species Symbiodinium sp. clade A. Next base: position 46,567 of record BGNK01000192.1, read on the forward strand.
CCTTAAATCCGACCTCTACAGCCCTGGAACCCCTAAGCTCCGGCACCTTGTATACTCAACCCTTTTCATAGCGGTTCGGGGGTTTAAGGGTTTAGGGGTTAAGGCTTAAGGGTTCAGGGTTTAGGGCTCGGGGGTTTGAGGGTTTAGGGCTATGGGTTCAGGGTTTTAGGGTTTAGGGTACCCACCGTATATAGGATCCCTTAACAGTCGCCCGCTTGGCAACCCTTTGAAGAAACCCTCTAACCCCAATAATACCCCTTGAAAGGCTTCTACAACGCCTGAGCTCAAGGTTGAACCCTCAACCCTAAACGCAAAACCTTAAATTCCGTATAATGCCCGTATAGCATCCCGAAAGCCCTAAAACCCCTATACTAAACCATTTTCACACCCATTCTTGCAACCTCATTCCTAGCACCCCTAATGCCTACGAGCCCGACTAAACCCCAATCCCTAAAACCCCCAAGGCTGTGGTGCCTTGTCTGCTAAATCCTCCTAATACCCACTATAGGGTTTAGGGTTTAGAGGTTTAAGGTTTAGAAGGTTTAGGGACTGTAGTAACGTATCCCTATAGACCCTACATAGGAAACCCTAAAACCCCAAAGCTCTGGCGCCTTGTCAGCTTCGTGACCAGGGCCTCATCGACCCTCCGGAAGCGAAGACGCTCCTGCCCGGTTCTGGTGGTTCCTGTAAGGGTTCCTATACGAGGCTTCGGGTTTAGGGATGGTCGAATTAGAGTTTAAGTTGCCGGCTCAGGGTCCAGAGTTTAGGGTTTAGTTGGAGATTTAGTTTAGGGTTCGGGGTCTAGAGTTTAGTGTTCAATTAGAGCTTCAGGTTTAGGCTCAGAGTTAAGGGTTCGGTTAGGGATGAAGCTACCATCGAGAGAATATGTGTAGTTTCAGGAACTAGTGTTCTGTAATTCAGGGCTCCTTTATAGGGTTTCACGAGGGTTAAGGGTTAAAGGCTTTAAACGCCCCCTTAGGGTTCCATGAGTTGGGTTTAGGATCAGGATTTACGATTCGGGTGCTGGCCGTTCTAAAAGGGTTGTACAATGCTGTACAAGGCTTCTACACGAGTTTCGTCAGTTTTTTTGGCGATCGCTTCAGGGCTTCCGAACATGTTGAAGAGTTTCCTGCTGCTTTGTTTGAATCATGTCTTTTGCTGCTGTATTCTTCGAGTTTGGTAGTGCTTAGTTTTTGTTGCTAAAACTTGGCTGCTTGATTCGCAACTCTTGCCGAAGCCATTGGTCGTTACTCCGGCTTCGTTTATGGCATCAACTTGTCCAGATGCCCTAAATCCTACCGTATAGAACTCTAAATATGAACCCCAAAAAGGAACTACTATGGGGCCTATGGGTAAACCCAAAACTCGCAACCTTTGCGGTGTATCCAGGGCCGTCCGCGTCACTTCACACCGGCCCTGGACCCATTTACGCCCTTGAAATGAGGGGGGTATATCGGGTTTTGGGTTTAGGGTATATAAGGTTTAGGGTATATAGAGTTTAGGGTTAGGGTATATAGGGTTTAGGGTTTAGGGTATATAGGGTTTAGGGTATATAGGGTTTAGGGTATATAGGGTTCTAAACCCGAAACCCAAAATCCGTGAAACTTACAGCATCCTATTGCGTGTCGCTGTGTTACGCCAGGTCAGGATCTTGAGTCGTGGAAATTCCCAGAGGGTCCATACTCTTATATATATATATATTGTGGAATTCCCGTCGGTCCGAAACTAGTAGTATATATATATATATATCTTGGATTCGCAACCCAGGCTCGTGCATAGCGTTTGATTTTGAGCTCTGGGCTCAGATATGCTCTTGAATGAGTTTTTCTTGGTTCAGACAAACTGAAGAACGATTTCTCGTTTAATACCGTCAAGCTCCATCTCTATACGGGCTTAGGCTTAATTTAGAGTTCCGCAACTGGGGTTTAGGTTTCGGGTTCCCTAACCGCAACGGAGGTAGCTTCCTCTTCTTGAGGGAGGCTTCCTTGATGGCGACTTCCTGTAAGGGTTGTCGCTTGTCGGACCGCAGTGAGACCGGGGTTTAGGGTTCAGGGTTTAGGAAATCTCCAGTCTGCTCGGGAATGTGTTTGGTCCGCCACGTACAGTTGCTAGCGACAAGTGCAGCCTTTGTTAAGGGTAGGTCTTCTGATGCATAGTGGTACTGCTAACCTTGATATGTCAAGATTTAGTGAACGCACGACCCTGAATCTTGCCTCACCGCCAGCAAGTTTCAAATCCTATCAGAAAGACCTCAGCCATACGCCCAGTTTTTGAGAAGTTCAACTAGTATATAGCAAATTTTAAGCATAGCATAATAGCGCAATATGATTGTCAATTTGCTGCCACTAACTCAAAGGGTCCTATGTACCGATATAGTAGTATGTAGGGTTTTCATATTCAGAATTACTATTAGGAATTACTATTATGACTTAGCGAAATATCCCCCATAACAGTACATAGGACCCTTCGGGTATCTCTTGCAGGCCTGCACCGCAGACACAGTGGCTTGGCGGCCTGTGCTCACGTCGGAAGACACGCCGAAACTCTCAACTTACCGGGGGCTTAAGGTTACCCATAGGCCCCGTAGTAGTTCCTTTTTGGGGTTCATACTAGAAGGTAATCCCAAAAAGGAACAACGATGGGGCCTATGGTTAGGGTGTAGGGTTTAGGGTGTAGGGTTTGATGGTTTGGGGTTTGGGGCATCATGGGCTTGCCAGGAACTTCCAAATACCGTTTAATGAAGCCCTTATGGTCCTTAATAGAGGACATTTGGCGCAAAATAGAGGGTAGTTTGGGGGTCTAGGCAGATAGGGTTTAGGGCGGTTCTGGGTTTAGGGCCCAGAGCTGCGTTACAAGTGTTTGAGATTGTGGGTCTAAGCAAGTCTCAGAGCTGGGCGTACTACATGTCAAAAGTTTCGCGGACCTTGTAAGCAGGAGACGCGTCAGCGCGCCACGGTTATAGTATCGCCCCGCACGGGATCCTGATCCCGAGAACCCTTAAGCCGGGTAACCTTGAAGCTCAACTTGATTAGTAATTAGAATGGTGGTTTGGGGTATAATATCGTATACTTATAGTATTGGCTTTTATGGGGAACCTCTCATCCCGCAATAGCCTACTCAAGCCTTTGAGTTGTGATCTCGCAGGGATTGACTTCGAAGGGTGATGGAGAAATCTCGAACCCGAGCCAGGCTCATGGAGTCATGAGAACCTAGAGTGTAGTTCTGTCTGGTATTATGGTGTAGAACCCTAAACACTAGACTCCGAACACGAAACCTTAGCGCATAACCCTAAAGCTCAATGCCCCAAACCCTAACTTGAACAGCTATAAAATGTCCAAAACGTCTCGTCTCCCAGCACGCACAGGTCTGTACGAAGGTCAGCTGGGACATGCCAAGAAAAATACGCGCTTAGGGGGTGTATGTCAAGGGCCTGGGGCTTGGAAGGTCTAAGTCTAGTTAGGGATTCGACGCTCAGAGGGTTTAGGGTTCAGGGTTTTCAAACGTCCAGAGTTTAGGGGTAGGTGCAAAGCATCGTGAAGTGCTATCGGAATTCCAAGATGTAGAGAGGTTTGCGCATGATTATGGTCACGAGAAGGCCAAGGCAATGTAAACAAAAATGACACAATGCACGCGAAGCATACTGCTATCGTCCCATGTATATGATTTCAGGTGGCCGGCTTCGCACGTTTAGGGTTTAGGGTGAGGGTGAAGGCTCGGAGAAGGGAGGGAGGGGGAATGCTTGTGTCTTAATTAAGCTTACGGGCAGAGACCCTCAAACAAGAGCCACAGGCCTGAAGCAAAGGCCTAGTGCATCCAAACAGGTATAGACAAATGGCAAGACACGAATGTAGGAACCTAATTAAGAAACCCTGGGCCTATAACCCCAAAATAGTAGGATTCATACAAGGAACCCTAATAAAGGCCCAAGGCCCAAGGTTTCTTAATCAGGTTCCTACATTAAGCAGCCCAATAGTGACCTGGCTTGAGAGCCCACAACCAGGCCTGCGATTGCAAGCTCCCAAAGGCAGTACTGGATCAGCATGGTCAGCCGAATATTGTCCTGCGGTTTAGAGTTTTGGGTTTAGGGGCCGAATATTGTCCTGTCACTGACCCCGCAGACTAACCCTATGCTTCCAGGGATATTATTCTTGGGGTCCTTAAGGGGTCCAGGGCCCTAACTATAAACTATATAAACAATAAGGTCCTTGGAAGCATAGGGTAAGTCTCAATATATTGCGTAAACCCTCAGGCCTGCAGCTGGGGACCCTGGGCTAGGCCCCTCAGTTGAGCAAAACACACCTTCCCTGAACCTAGGACCGTAATGGAGGGGCCTCAATGTCCAGAATAGGGTATTGAATGGGCTTTGTACCAGAAGTATATGTGCCCTAAACCCTAAACCCTATATCTATATATATATATATATATGTATATGTATATATATATATAACAAGAAACTTTAAGGAAGAGTCTTACAACATATACTGCAATGGGTCCCAACGAGTTCGGCCTCCTGGCTGAGGATCTTGGAGCAAGGGCTCAATGCCTCGTCATGCGAGCGGCGAAGGGCTCCAAAGGTGGGATGAAGTTTAGGGTTTAGGGTTTAGGGTTTAAGTGAAGATAGGTGGGATGACCCCCGATTAGGAGCCAATTTATGAGGGATCCTTCATCCTATCTATCGTCATCCCACCTTTTGAGGGCCCTGAGGCTTGTTTATGGGAGTCCGGTTTATAGCGTTCCGTGCGTTCTGCTGGGGCTAGGATTCGATACCCTTTCCAAGAGCGCACTACTATTACGGAATTAGGTCCCCAAAACAATTCTTAAGATGGTCTTTGGGGGCCCAAGTCCATAACGGTAGTAAATGTGGTCCCTCTGGGTTATGGGACCTGTAGGATACGGTAGCGTTGGTAACCCTTCTTGAGCCGATCGGAAGGACCAAGCACGCGGCTTCAGGGTTTGTCTCCCTTGTAGCTCTTTCTTGTTTTGGTGTTAACCGCACTTCTATGGTTAGGATCGCCTAATTAAACTTGTTTAACCCAAAACGAGCTACAACGGAGACTACAGGTAGGATCCGCGCAACTCACCTACTTTCAGATTCACATTGCTACAGTTCCTACCACGATACCTCAGAACCCAGTCATGGAACCCGTCGCCGGATGACACTGGAGGCGTCGTGCGACTGCTCGCAGGTCTGTGCGCCAAGGACATCCACTGAGCCACCGCCAGCTTGGCCTGCTTGCATTTCACCACGGGACTTGTCCCGCACGCAGGCGCTCCCTGCTTGTTATGGGCCGTGGTGGCGAGACTGCTCAGCAGACATGGGGCCATTTTTAGCACTTGGGTTAGGACAATACCGATTTAGATTAGTATCCGGGAAGGTATAAGATTCTTGGTACTTCGACCCGAAAGGTAAAGCTTGAAACCATACTCAAGATGTGGTTTTGGGTGTAAAGTTTCAGACACACCTTGCATCCTGTGCCCCGAACAATAGATCTGAAATCCCGAATGCACAAGTCTTGGAATCTAGAACCCCGTAGGGTTTGGGGTTTAGGGTTTGATCTTGACTTAAACAGCCGGGCTTTGGGGCGAACATGCGACTTTGAAGCCAAATCACTGGCCCAATGGGTCCTAAGTACCTATATAGTAGAATGTAGGGTTTCCGGACTAGGGGTTACTATTATAATTTGGGGAAGTTTCCCCCACAACAGTACCTAGCACCCTTTGGGTTGTCTATTGCTGTTTATGGCCAGACAGCAAGTGTAGTTCAACTCGGCACACGGTGCTGTTAAAAAGTCCAAAGCCCTCCAACTGCGTCTAACCCCGCCATCCGCGGGCCTAAGCAATGATTTCTGACGTCAATGGTCGGACCTGAACAACCATGAACCAAGCCTTAAATACCATGGGCTATGGTAACTAGAAAAAGCTTGGGGTATTTGTCACATGATTCTATAAAGACAGCTGGATACAAGCACTAGCTATTCAGACCCCTACATTTTAAACCGTGCAGAACTCTCTTCAATAAAAATACTCGCAAAACCTGCAAACACCCTAACCTAAATCCCCAAACCCTAAAACCTTCACGCCCCTGGCCCACTTTCCCCAGCCACCCCAAAGGATGAAAACACACAAACAAATCAAAGGCTGATCTTAAGCCTCCCAGACTCCAAACCCACAGCCACCTCTATTTGAAGGAATAGAAACTTTTGGGGAAGGTGCTTGAGCGCTGAACCCTAAACCCCAAATGTGCCCCTTTCGGGCTCGCCTGTGCCCACAGATTTCCCCGCTCTACCTCCAGGTCCTTCCACGGCAGCAGCTAGGGGATGTTTCGAGGCTTTGTCTTTGGAGTGTGGGATTGTCGGAGTTTCATAGGCGTTGTACAAGTTTCAGGAGGCTTAGGGCTCTAGGGTGTTATGAGGATTCACTTGTCGGCTCTCACTTTTTGAGAAGATGGGCTGCATCCCGAAACGGATACCCTTTGCTCAGGGTTTGGGGTTGGCTACGGAGGCCTTGATCATGGAACAAGGCTTCTGGGGAACATCTCTGCAATCAGTATACAGGGGCTATACTTGCCTACAACAGTAAAAGGATACCAGGATACGCCTTTTGGTGGGTGCATTCCATTTTGTTTCGATGTTCTTCGTCCTGTTGTTGCAGAATAGTGCTGCCCTGTGTTCACACCTTGCTCTTCGATTAATTAGTTTCCTAAACTGTTCATGGATTCTCCCTTTGTGCTCCTCACGTTTGCGAACTTGCTTGTCATTAGACATTTTCTGTGCTTGCTACCCTTTCTGCGCCATTTCTCTACTTGATGTTCATTCTTGTTCTTTTGCGTTGAATGGTAAGTCTAAGATGATGTCTCTTTTTTGTCGGGCGTGTCCACATTAATTGTTACGTTAAGAACATATGGCAGTACACAGAGCAGAACAAGCCCTGGCCGATAGGAACCAAAGACACGGACCAACACTGGGAGAAGAAACACACGAGCAATGGCTAGGTTGAAACTGTCTTCTCTCGCAGTATTGCTCCGCTTTTTCCTGAATGCATCTGTTGTTGGAAAGTGCCCTTAACCCTAAGCCCAAAGCGGCCACATGACAAGTGTGGCGCGCCGAGAGTAGAGGAGGTTGGGGTTACAACAACCTTTGCCAGAAACAAGGTAGCTCGCAGAAAGCCTTTTTCCAAACTAGGGGAGCCTTCATCAACAACTAAGCTACTTCTACTACGCCCGAAAGCCTACCCCCAAAACCGCCAAGACCTGTTCTTCTAAACCCAATCTCCAACGTACCAACCTCAGCAGATGGCTGCGAGGTGATGAGCAGCTCCTCCTCCGAGATTGTGGGGGGGCGGGGTGTACTATAGGGGCCTTAATTATTAGAATAGGGTTTTAAGTCCCACTATATCATGATGATAATAAGGAGCCCCCAAGATAGTATTGGAAATTTTTGTAAGGCCTCTATGGTATAGTATTCAACAGCTCTCATGGTTAGTTTTCAAAGCTTGTGCAAGGGTTTCATAGGGGCTGTATCAGGGCAGTTTTTGTGAGGTTGTACTGGGTTTTTAATGAGGGTTTAGGACCGCCCAAGAGGGCAACCACTCCTCTGGCTTCTTGGGCAACAGGTATTTCGAACAACCACTCATTCGGGTGTTGATTCCTAAACCCTACACCCTGAACCCTAAACCTGGAATTTTCGTCTTACAGTGTATCACGCAAACTTGTCGAAAGCTGCATTTCGGCTCTTCTCTGGCCTTGCTTTATTGTAGGCCTTGCTTTACTGTAGGCCTTAGGGTTTCGGGCTGGGGGCCTGCGCCTAACCGCAGAAATTGCACATATAGGTGCCTTAATGGTTAACATAGGGTTTTGGGGTATCGTTGTACCAGAAAGTATGGTAAGGAACCCGCAGAATAGTATTGATAGTGATCTAAGCCCCTGTAGGAGGTAACAGGTACAACACAAACATGAAGCCCGAGCTTTTCAAATTGATATGAAGAACTCAAGCCTGCAACTGCATTTCACGAAGCGCTGCAGAACACAGAAGCCACAACATGCCCACTTCGTGTTCTACAAGCATAGCACGGAAGCAGAACAGCCGACAGCAGTGTGTGGCCAAACAACATCTCCTGCCTTCCCCCCTGTACTGCTGATGGATACAATATGCATTTTCTTAGATACCCTGAACTCTGGGAGTTATGGTATATGCTATGTTGCTTGCTATAGACAGTGCAAGATGCTGTCCATCTGCAGTATCTCGCCGTGTGACGTCGACTGTCGCTTATGGTCGGAGGCGCTGGGGAAGTCAGGGCCAAACGGGCCTTCAAGAGACGAGACATAAATCGAAGCCCGAGCTTCAACTGATAACCCTAAACCCTAAACCGTCAAACCCTACAACCTTCCCACCAACCCAGAGGGCCCAGGTACCCAAATAGTACGGCTTTATGTCGCAAAGTCCATACTCTGAGAGGTTTTTGGACCTTGCAGCCCCACTATGTGGGTACTTGGACCCTTAAACCAATTGAAGGCCAAACAGTTTAGGGAGACTGGCGCTTCGTAAAGGTAGAAACCCCAAAGCACCAGACATCCCAAAGCTTAGCGCCGCCAAGTCGCCAAACGGATCTCGGCAGCTTCGTGTGCAGACTCAGTGCGTGGGGCTGGGGCTCGACGATTCAAGGCCGATTCTCGGGGTTTAACATGTTGAATAGTGTTCAAGCTGTAGGGCTTGGGGTGCAGACTTATGTGGGTAGAGGCTCAGAAACCAAGCTGTTTTCAGCGAGCTGAGGGTATGGAAAATCCAACACGAAGTTGATGATTTGAGGGACAATCGACTTAAGATCCGTTCTTTGCCCCAGTCAAGGGAGAACCGGTTCCCACGCCTGCGCCGGACATTGAATCCCGAAAGCCAACAGTAATACTGTAACTGCGAACTTTGAGCTCTGACTCTCTCCACAACGAACATTAAGTTTCGGGTTCAGGGCTTACCAGAAGTCTTTTCAACCCTACAGCCCATGAGCTCGTAGACACGCACCCCTCGACCCCTGAAGTACAGCTTGTCAGCAATGTGCCATGTATAGGAGCTTGAATGATTGAGGGTAAAACTTATATTGCCGGCTGTTCAAACCTCTGTGGACTCTGTGTTAAAGTCCTTAGTTATGAGTTACAGCCCGTGAGCTCGCAGACTCGCACCCCTCGACCCCTGAAATACAGCTTGTCCGCAATGTGCCATGTATATAGGAGATTGAATGATTGGAATAGGGCTTGGGGGGGGTATATAATTAAGATGGCTGCTACCATTGCTTTATTAGGGCTTTAAGCGTATATCTAATATTGCCGGTTATTCAAAACTCTGTAGGCTCTGTGTTGAGGTCCTTCGTTTTGAGTATCCTCAACCGTAGCTACGGCTTTGACGCTACCAACTATCTCAAGGTCCATGGCTGGTGAGGCATCGTGTGCTACGAGTACCTCGGGCTGGGTATACCTGACAATAATAACTTACGACGACGATAGCTACCGCAACGACAGCCGACCCTCGAACTGCCCCTGTAGCTTGAGTGTTCAATTTTTAAAGCGACCCTCGATCCTGAAGCATACATACCTACTTGTAGGTATCCAGAATAAGTCTCCTAATATAGAAGCGTGAGTGGGTAACAATGCGGCTTTTTATTGTCTCTGCTACTGTTAGCATAAGCTACCCCAAACCCTATCCTGACTATACAAGCCCTAAAACGTAGTAGAACCCTGTAAAGAATCCCTTCAATAAGATGTTAGGTCTATTCCTTAATTTAGGGGTTTGGGAATCTGGGAAGCCCTAACATACTTCGACTCCAGCGGCTTATACAGCGGTCTTAATAATCAGTATAGGATTGCTTTGAAGGACTCCTTGAAGGTAGCCTGCAACGGTTACTATACAGGTTCTATGATCTTGTGGCATTCGTGGGCTTGGGGTAATTATGTTGTAGTTTGGAAATAAACAGGAAGCCAAAGAATTCTTCAGGCCCTCATATCGCAGCTTCGTGGAGACTTAGTGTTGAGGATCTTTGTCTAAAGCTTCGGGCTAAGCCAGGACCCCTCAAGTACCAGCAAAAAGAGGGTACAGTAGTTGACGGGTCTAGGAGAGCTTGTATTCTGAGAGCCGGGTGAAAGGCAGCCCCGCTCTCTGCATCCAAAAGACAGACACTGGGGAACCAAATTCGCCAGCTGTCGTGGGCGCGGCTGTTCCCTCGGAGGGGGCAGTTTACACTTTACCGTAGACTCCTAAAGCCCTAGAGCCCTGAACTCTAGGAATGGGGATTAAAAACAGTTTTGAACAAAACCTCAACCCTAAACCCTGCAACACTACAACTCGAGTTTGGCTTGGGTTGCTGAAGGGGTCATGGGACTTAGTAACTATAAGGCTATAATCAAGGTAACTATACTTATAGTTACTTGTAAACGCAATTAAACAACTTATAACCCTACTTACTAAGTCCCATGATCCCCCAGGGGTTCGGGTGTTTTGGGGCGATTGCTAGGCGTTCTCTTCTTGGGATGGTTGCTTTGAGACTCAGGGGCTGCTCCGGGTGTGAGGTTTAGGTTTTAGAGCTTAGGGTTTAGAGTTTTGGGGTTTAGGGTAGAAGAGTTTAGAGTTTCGGGTATAGCAGTCTCAACCCTAAACCCTGAAATGGTGATGTTCCCTTTCAGCATGGGGGTTAAGCGAGCTATCCCAATAGGACGTCGTTCGCTTTCACTTCCATTATCTGGAAAGCCATGGAACGCCTATACCTGGACACCAAAAGTATGTAGAATAAGAGCCTTTTATAGGTTTTGGGCCATTATTTTGACCTACTTGTGGGGGTCTAGGTAATTTTTAAGCCCTAGACCCGCTTTAGGATTATCCTGCGAAGGATGCTCTCTGCTCTCCTTCATAAAGCAAGTTTCTGGTGCAAAGAGGCACTGAAGATGAAGGCTCCGATGTGCAGAGAAGGCAGAAACTCCCAGAAATGCACGGAGCACCAGAATCCACAAAATCAAATCCCCGACTTCCTGAACCCAGAACCGCCCGAGCCCGAAACCCAGACCTAAAATCCCCGCTACCCCCGCTTTTCAGAGGCCTCAACCCCACCAAACACCAAATCTTAACCCTTACTTGGAGGGTCAGGGCACTTAGAAGTATCGTAACCCCAATTGGGATCCCTTTTGGGGTACTTGTAAGTCTATGTATTCCCCGCTTACTAAGTCCCCCGGCCCTCCAAGTAACCTACATGCTAAAGCCTTCCTCAACCCAGGGGGCCCAAGGGCTCAAGGTTGAACCACACAGCAGAAGCAAGGCGCTATGCAACAAACCCTACAAAAACCTCATAGAACCATACAAAACCTGTCCTAAACCCTTACCCAAACCCTAAACCCTAAACCCTAAAACCCTAAACCCCCCAAACCCTAAACCCCGAAGCCCCTAAACCCTAAACCCTAAACCCCTCAACACTCGTGCTGCAAAAGGCGCAGCTTTGAACCGAAGAGACGCCTCGTCGTGCGGGAGGCAAATCTCGATCTCCTTGTCATCAGAGACTCCAATATCCCTTAATTAAGGAATCCCTAGGGTTCCTTAAAGACAATAGGGTTTAGGGTTTAGGGGATTCTAATATCCCTGAATCAAGGAGTAGACCTGAAGTTATAGTAGGATCCCGAATATACTTTCAGGTAAATTCTTTGATCAAGGGATATTGGAGTCTCCGTGGCATCTCCGGGGTAAAAGCTTCCTCCTTAGGGTTTTTGGCGACTCTTTAAGGGATCTATAAAGGTAGTATAAGGTTTAGGGTTTCAGGGTTTAGGGGTTGTGGGTTTAGGGTTTGGGGTACGTTTTGGGGTTTGCCGTGGTAGGACAACTAGGCGACTGCATCTTGTGGAAAGGCTATGTCGAGTGCACCGTACTATGGGGAGGAGCTGTGAACGCCTGTCTGCAGAACCCAAACCTATTCCTTATACCTAAACCCCCCAAAATAAGTAAAATAATGGCCCAACACCAAAACAAGTCCTTTATGCCACACACTTCTGGGGTCCAGGTATGGCCTGGGACTAAACCTAAACCCTAAACTCATGCCAGCGCATGTTCTTTTGCTGCGCTGGTCGACCCCCCCCCCCCCCCCGCGGGCCCTTCCTGGGTGAGCTTGAAAGGGTTTGGTTTTCTTTAAGTGTGTTGACTAAGATCTGCCTGTACAGGCACACACTGGGTGAGGCAAACCAACCAATGAAGTCACCCTGCACGATCAAGACGACATAGATTAGGGTTTAAGGGTTCAGGGTTTAAGGGTATAGGTTTTAGGGTCTAGGGGTTTTGGTTTCGGGTTTAGGGGTCATGGCCGTGGGGAGGGGGGCGGGCATACTGGTCGGCCTTTCGTGATCGATTCCGAGAGGCTTAGCCGCCCACCGGGTTTAGGAATTCTTAGCGTTTAGGTTTTAGGGTTCAGGGCTTGCGGTTCTCAGAGCTTCCAACACTCCTTGATTCATGGATGTTCCTGAACATAAGAAGAGCCCTTAATATGAAATGCGGTATGGAGCTCCACGCACTAGATTCAGCATTTGCGGCCTGAACCCCGAGCCCTAAGTCTAAGTCATAAAACCTACACGTTCGTAACGTATCCCTGGTGACATAAATCAGAAATGTCTGTAGTTAAGCGCGCCAAGCGACAGAAGTGCACAGAAGAAGATTTTTGTCCATCATGAAGCCTCTAGACCTTCCCTAAACCCTAAACCCTAAACCCTGAAGCCTAAACGACCCCAAACTCCGAATTGCAAACCATGAGCTCCGGCTTTCACTGGGCTTGTAAGTAACCAGGGAGAAAAAAGTAGAAACTTCTATTTCATAATGGTTCCTTTAAGAAAAAAGAATTTAGTATGGTACTCCAAAGCCCAGTTAAGGTTTTGTAAGTTTAGTCCTTGCATTGTGGAGCCCTAAACCTTGGCCCTGAACTCCTAAACGGAATACTGCCAGTGCACATGGGGGCGGTAAGGTGGCTCTGACCCGATGCACTGGGCCCAACCAAGACCGATCTTGGAACATGGAAGCCTGATGAACTCGAATAGGATTTTGGTGTATATTGTACTGTAATGACTACAATAAGGAGCGTCAAAATGTTATTGGTGATAACTTAAGCCCCTATATTACCACAGGGGCACCGTTACAAAGGTTCTAGTGGCAGCCCTACTCCCTCAAGTTCGTGGATGAACCATGGCAGACAAGGGCCCGGAAGTACTTGCAGAACGTGCTCAGGTATCGGAAAGGGGACCTACCCCCTCGCAACACATCTTTGATACTGTTGCCAGCAGCGCACGACCATTGCACTGAGGTTCGACTTCTTGCTAGGGTTTAGGGTTTAGGGTCCCCTCTGTGCCTCATCACACCAAAACCCCACAAGCTCACATGCAAAGCCTGTGACCCAAAACACACCCACGCACACAAACAAACAAAAAGCGCGCCACTACCTGGCCGAAGCCATATCCTAAAGTCTTGACATAGAAACTGCAATCTTCAAAGCCGCAGCCCTTGTTCTTATAGCGCCTCACCCTAAACTCTGAACCCTATAAACCCTATAAACCTAGAACATTTGAGTAAAGGGTCAGCGGCCTCAGAAGTGCCATCGTCAGTCTCCTGCTTCTCGGGGGGTTTAGGGGCATTTTGTACTTCGAAGAAAGGGGGCTTCATTGAAGAGTCGAAAATCATAGCGCAGGAGTTGTCAGAATTGTACCAATGCGTCGACGGCTGCAAAGGCTAAGGCTGGGCTACCACTACTACTACCACCACCAGCACCACTGCTACTGCCACTGCAGCTACAGCTACAGCTACAACAACAACTACTACTACTCCTGCTGCTGCTACTACTACTACTCCTGCTACTACTGCTACTACTACTACTACGACTCCTGCAACTGCTGCTACTACTACTACCACCACTACCACGACCGCTACGACTGCGACTACTTCGACGACTGTGACTACGACTACGACGACGACTACTACTGCTACTGCTTGCGACGCCGGCCCCAAGGGCAACTTGCAATCCCAACGGCGGCCCCGTGAAACTTTGAAATTAGGGTTTAGGGTTTAGGGTTTAAACCTCAACCCTAGCAGAGACAGAGCTTATGCTTTAAAGCCATTCAAGTCTGCGTGTTGCTCGTTTACAGGACGGCACCTTGGTAATACACTCCTCGTCAGACGGTCTTGATCAACAGGGAACCTACTTTACAGCAATTGTTCGGAGATGTGTTTGAACTTAGCATCCTTAATAATTAGAAAGGGGCTCGGGGATTGGGACATACTAACGTGTACCTGCTTGATTAGGGACTTTACAAGGTTCCTGTGACATACTATGTGACTTTATGCTAATTCAGACTCCTATGTTACGACAATATGAACGCCCCCTGCCTCTTCCTCCCCGGCGAAGAACTTCCGCAAAGCCAGGTCGTGGTCGTGCGCGAAGCCTTTTACCTCGGACCACGCGGCCAGTTCGGGTTGGGGGCAGTCTAAACTAGCATGCCCAGTAACCTGGGAAAAAAAAGGGCTCCCTTTTTGGTATTGGGTATTTTTATAAGGAACCTAGGACTACAAAAAGGGAATAAGGGTAGTACTGGGCATCCTAGTAAAGGTTTTTATTGTCAAACTGAGAAAGATCCGTTGCTGGCCAGGTGATCTAGAGGCGTGAATACTCAGAGTCATAAACCGTTGCAGGGGCTGTTGGGGATATTCTACTCTACTGGGCTTTTAAGTAACCAGGGAGAAAAAAGTATAAACTTTTATTTCATAAGGGTTTCTTTAAGAAAAAAGTATTAAAGTATGGTACTCCAAAGCCCAGTCTATAATTGTTCAGACCCCTGCAGTATGAAGTTCTGGTGATTCTAGGGTTCAGAACAAAGAGCCGGTACACGAAACACTCCCTCATGTTGCGGACCCGACCCCCTCCCCACGTCAGCTCCATAGAGTATCAAGATCAGAGGCTTGAAAACAAATCACAAACATAGAGTATCAAGATCAGAGGCTTGAAAACAAATCACAAATCACCCCCAAGCCCTAAACTCATCAGAAGCTTCGGACCCCTAAACCCTAAACGCTAAGGCTAAACCACTAAACCCTAAACCCCCCAGTTCCCCTCGAAGGAGTGGAAAGAAGGAGTGGAAAGCAGCCGCAAGGACTTGTCACCAGAAAGACCAAGTCTCGCGACAACATGCTTGACAAACAACCGGCCCACTTTTTGGGGTTCCATGGTGTCTTATACACATCTTGTGAACGAGGCTCGGACCAGCCCAAAAACCTCATCCTTATGTAGTATGGTCTTTGGGCCCAAAAGCCTTAAACAAATAGTCCTTTGAGCCTTTGCCCTGACGCCTGTACTACCAAGGGGGTACTTTAACAGGAATCCCCTTGCAGGATGTACTTTTATCGGATCCTCCCAGGGGTCTGAAAGATTCAACACCAAAGACACCCCCGATTCTGAGCCCCAAGCTGTCTTTAGCGTTGGAGAATTCTCGACATCCTGCCAGTGGGCATCTGACAAAGTTTGGGGCTTTCTTAAGGGTTTAGGGCTTGGGGCTAAGGGTCTTGGGGCTTAGGGTTTAGGACCGTATAGAGGTTAAGTTTGAGGGTTTAGGGTTTGTTCTATCATGGCCCGTGCAGGGGCCTAAAGACTTGTATCGACACTCTGTGACACCTATGTCGGAAGAAATCCCGACTAAGCCACAGGGTCGGATCACCTCTGATGGCTCCACTCTTGCTGCTGGCATTGTCTGCAGGATCATCAAAGATTTCATACTTGTTTGACGACAGACCCTGCTGCTGCATGATCTTACGGATGTTTCCTACACCAGAAAAGATCTCTGCTCCATCCAAATCTGGTTGCATTCGTCTGCAACGTCCAGCATATCCTTGAAGCCGAGCGGCACAAATTATAACTTTAGCTGTCTCTTAGGGATTATAGGAACCACTGATTTCGTACATGGGTTCAGGACTGTAATATTACTTATGTAGCTTGGTGTTTCAATAGGGTATTTGACGGTGCCTGGGCACTCAGAAAAATCAGCATGCCCCAAACTCTTTCTCAAATCGCTCGAAGCTCACCAGCGGCGTCAGAGTTTCGGGAATGTAGGGCTCTCTACCGAGGTAAATCCGACAGGTAGCTGCACGTGAGTTTCTCATGGGGTTTTAATAGCAGGGCAGATGTGTTGGAATAGGGCTCGGAATTGCGTTGTTGTCAAAATTACGGTCCCTTTTGGGGTACCCTAAGTATTAGGTGCCGTACTCCATTAGGCACTCAAACAGGGGCCATAAGTTTGACAACCATGCAATTGCATTGAAGGCCCGGGGTCGAGGCCCTGAACTGGAAATCCGAATGTCGGTACAATAAACCCCATAAAGTTGGAAACCGGACTAAGGCCAAATAGTGCTGGGATTCCCTATACATTACTCTTAAGGTTTGAGGCTATTGGGTTTCCAACTTTTGGGCTTTCACTGTAGGNTACAATAAACCCCATAAAGTTGGAAACCGGACTAAGGCCAAATAGTGCTGGGATTCCCTATACATTACTCTTAAGGTTTGAGGCTATTGGGTTTCCAACTTTTGGGCTTTCACTGTAGGATCTTCCTGGTTCGGAAAGTAGAGACCAATGCCCGAGCTCATGGATGATAAAAGGCCTGGCTCCCCGAAATAGGAACGAGGTTTAGGGTTTAGGGGCGCAGGGCAACACTGGTACACGATATCCCGGCAAAATCCGCTGAATCCCCATTGACCACCCTCCTGTTTAATTTCAAAGACTCTGCAATTCTTCCAGACACCTCCTGATTAACCCCCGAATGAGGAACCTCCCCTACACATTGCGACATCACGACTTCTTTGAGAATGCCAGCCACCTCGAAACCCCCGACAAAAGCAACCGACGTCTAACATCGTAACTAAACTCTAAACCCTAAACCCCCCTAACCCTTAAACGCTCAACTAACCGTAAAACCCGACCGAGCCGGGCGTCCCATCCTTGACCAGGGTCATGCTGTGGTCGAGCGAGATGTGGTCGAGAGAGAGAAGGAGAGGGGGGCTAAAGCGTTGAACTTCCGAGCTTTCAAGGAGCTTGAGCCGAAAGTTTAGGGAGGGTTTAGGGTTTAGGAAGTTTAGGGTTTGCGATTTAGGGTTTTAGAAGAGGCTCCAGCCCTTTTGTGCGGGTTTAGGGGGTTAGCATTCTATGCATGGGAGTTGGGCTTCGAGCAGAGGGTTTATGCATAAGGTTTAGGATTTAGGCCGTATCGTCTACTATTAGGCTTTGGGCTTGCCGGCTGTGTGTTTCGAAGTTGAGGGCCTCAGTGGGCTACCCTTTTCTGCAGGTCGAGGTCTCTACATGGAGGACATTAACCGTAAAGTTGAGTACCGGGTTTAGGCTTGTGGGTTGGGGAATGAGGGCTTAGAGTTTAGGAGCTAGGCTTTCAAGATATACTTGGGGGATCATGGGACTTAGTAAGTAAGGTTTTCAGTGCCTTAACTGGGGTTATAAGTAATTGTAAGTATAGTTACCTTAAATTTGACCCCAGTTACTAAGTCCCCCGATCCTCCGAGTGGAGTTCCTGTCCAGCTATGGCCCGAACCTTATCTTTCAGCAACCTTACTTAAAGGCTCATGGGACTTAGTAACGAGGGTTAGAATTACTTTATCTATACTTACAATTGCTCATAACCCCAGTTAAGTTAAGGCGCCTATAACTACTTACTTACTAAGTCCCTTGATCCCCCAAGTATATCTTGAAAGCCTAACTCCTAAACTGTAAGTAGACCCAAAAATGGGTCTGCACGGGGGTCATGACATGTATAAGTCTACAAGACTCCCGACGCTTCAAGCAGGCTTTATGAAGCGACTAAGAGGCCGGTGGATGAGGGTTTAGGGCTTAGGGCTTAGGCTGGTATTTTGGCACTGTGGCGTGTGGTGCTCCCTCTGAAGGCGACGCCCCATAACCCTCATCAAGGCCTAACCCCCCCCCAAACCGTAAACCCTGAAGTTCAACACCCTAAAGCCCTAAACCTCAAAATCCTGAACCCCAAACCAGAGCGCGGTACGGTGGCGGCACCGCTGCTCTGCGCCGATTTTTGCCTCGGGGAAAGGATTTTCGGCTTAGGGTTTAGGGCTAAGACCACGAAGGCATTGGAGTTGTAGATGGCCGCGTGAGGTTTCACAAAGGTTCTACAGAACTTTAACCCAAAGGGTCCTAGGTGCCTATATGGTGAAAATGTAGGGTGCCTATAGTAGGGATTACTATTAATTTGGGGAAGTATCCCCCACAACAATACCATGACCCTTTGGGTAAAAGGCTTGTCAGTGCTTCACACGAGACTTCAGGAAACTCCTGGAAAGCTCGTGGGTAGCCGTAAATATAATTCAGGCTTGCACGTTGCTCGACTAATATAGGGGCCTTAATAATTAGAATAGGGTTTTGGGGCGCATGATACCATAAGTATAATAAGGAGCCCCAAAAATAATATAGGTAACTGTTAAGGCCCCTATAGTAGAGTGTAGGGTTAGAATTGTTAACTGAAGCTATACAAGTTACCGTTCACTTTCTGCTCCAGTTCTAAGTACTCATGAAACTTAATGTAATGTCTGCTATTGCCTTTCAGCTTTCAGCTGTGGGTTTGGCACTTTGAGTTTGAAGGGTTCCATGGTTCAATACCGGGCCCGAACTATTCCTTCACGAAACTCTACGTTTGTTTGTGACTAGTCTCCCAGTGACACCCTAAACGTAAACTGCTGCCAATAATTTCAACACGAATGCTAGATGGTAGTTTCCGAAAATTAGGGGTACCTTATTTAGGGGTCCTTATAATCTACTATTTAGGGTTCTATATTAGGGTCCCCTATTTTCAGAAACTCCCAGATGCACCAAAACCCTAATCTAAACTCCAAACACTGAAGCCCTCCCCCCGAAAAGCACGGAGACCTCAATCCTAAAACTTGCCACGCTGTTCATTATACCGTCATCCGCAAAAATTTTAGGCCCGCCTCAGATCAAGATTTCGGGGCTTAGGACCCCTCGTAAGCGACCTTTATTCCGTTTATCAACTACGTCCCCTGATCCCCCGTAGATCCCTTAGACCCTGCATCGTAGCTACCAAAGCCCACAGGTTCCGCAATGGATGCCCCAGACTTACCTAGTCCCTCCCTCCTTCTTAATTCCCAAATACCTATGAAAGGCAAAAAACTACCTTATAAGAGCCCCAAAAGTTGAAAAGTTGGGTTTTGGGCCATTACGCCTTCAAGTAGGGGTTCAGGCTTCAGATCTGAAGCGGCCATCAGGCTCTAGCCATAAGTCCGTAAGCATTGCAGGTCCTTGTCTGAGGCCCCCAACCATAAACCCCAAAACGCGGAAACCCGAAGAAGAACCCGAAAACCCTTAACCCTACCTAGGGCAAACAATGTACCTTCAAAAAGAGGATATGACACCTAAAAGGTACCTTGGTTTAATGTAAATCCTTACAACCCTGACCCCACACCTGAAACCGCAAGAAACCCTACACTCACACCCGAAACTAAACCCTAAACCACCCAACAACCCTCGAACCAAGAGCCCAAAATCCACAACAAATCCGTGGCTAAAGCCTGCATCTAAACGAAGACCTTCGTGAGCGCACCTTGTAAACTAGAAGAGGGTTTTGGAGTATGTTATACGACAGTTATAGAAGAGGGTTTGGGGGTATGTTATACTAATTGTACCACAGGTATACCGCGGACTATAACGGGACACTATTAGTACTTCTTCCGCCCGGGAGGGCCAGCTGCCTGGTCGATGACCGAGGACTAAGGAAGCGTGGGCGCCTGAAGCCATGGCGGCCTTCTGAGGTTCCTAGTACTGCGCACCACTCCACTGCAATGCATCATGGCATAGGAGGATACGCTTCATATAAATATAAGTATACGTACATAAATAAGTATATAATTACATTATAGAAGATCTGTAATAAAACATCTAATAACTTCGAGGTTAAGGACTCGCAATGCGAGACTTGAGCTTAAGCTTCCAATGAATTCGACTGCTGTGTGTGGGCTTTCCGATCTCGATTGGGAGTTTCCGAAAATAGGGGACCCTAATAATTATAGTGCCCTAAATCGTAGGATCCTCATTATACGGACCCCAAAATAAGGTCGGAAACTCCCAAACGAGTCGGTATGGAGTTGCTAGTAGCTGCCACCTCGGTCTCTGCACCCGGGCCTTCAAGAACCTTGAAGTACTGAAACGGCATCGTAACCACAACACTGCTCCTGTATGCTACGGGCCTTAATAACTGGAATAGGGTTCTGGGGTATGTTGCGCTGTAACATTATATGAGGACTATACACCATCAGATAGTATTGACTCTCATCATCTCTTGTCAGCTGCCATGGATGCAAAGAGCTGCGGTCTGCGCCTACATTTAATCTTGCCAAACCTCCGAACCTCTCCTTCTGGAAAATCTGTAATTATGCAGTTCATACACAACCCTAAACCCCAAAACCCTGAAACCCTAAACCCTAAACCCTAAGGACCCTAAACCCTGAATCCTAAATAGCACTACACTAGAGCCTGAACTGGACACTCAACCCCTGATACCTGGACAGTCCTGGTCCGCAAGAACTTTGCCTTATGCTTGAGACGTCCTCCAAGACGGTTTACTTAAAGGGTCATGGGACTTAGTAACTAGGGTTATATATAAGGTAACTATACTTATATTTAATTATAACCTTAGATAAGGTACTTATAACCTTACTTACTAAGTCCCATGATCCTCCAAGTAGGGTTTAGGGTTTAAGGTAGCCTCTGCCCTTAACCCCGCAAGTCGGAAGTAAAACGCCTGAACATTCCTCTCTCTTCTCTTTGACCCTACGCCCTTGTACCTGAACAACCTTACAATGATGCACCCTAAGTTCTGAACCCTCAATCCGGATGGAGCCCTAAATGGTTTAGGGTTTAGGGTTTAGGGGTTTAGGGGCTTAGGGTATAGGGTTTAGGGTTTAGGGCCCCTAATATCTGGGGCAAACTTCTTCAGGGTTTAAGGATTGGGATTGAGGGCCGTTGGCAGCTAGTAGGTGGTATACCAGTGCAGGATCTTGAAGTGAGTGACTTACGAAGCAGAAAGTCTTCCAAGCAAGACTTAGAGATGTCGGAAATGGGTTCAACGATCTTGAGACAGGAAGTTTGGTGATTCGGGTTCAAGAACTTAGGCATTTGGAGTTTAGGTTTTAGGGTTTGCTTGAAAGCCTAAGCAAAACCTTAAACCCGAGACCGCTTTTCCGACACGCTGGTGGGCAGACTGGAGGAGAACTCGAGCACCTCGTCGGGTCGTTAGTCAGCGGCGGTTTGGGGGAAGGCTCGTAGGGCTCGTTTGTGTTCTACGGCTGATCGGCTTTTATAGGGAGTGAGCTAAAACATGATCTAGAAGGCTTTCTTAGAGTTCTACCGAGTGTTTCAGGGCAATCATGACAAAACATGACCTAGCAGAGTTCTACACACTTCCATCTTCGATGCTGCTCGGCTGCACAGGATTTTCCTTTTGAGGACACTCTTGTTTGCGGGTAAACCTCAAAGCATGCAAAGACTTAACTGCTGTCGTCACTCCAGGAGTTATTCCAGTATCTAAATGCGCAGCGATGTGTGTGATGAACTTACAAGTCAGTTCAGAGTTCATCACTCTTGAACCTCGTGATCTACCGCACATGAAGTGTTTTATAAAGCAGGGCTGGGAACGTGACATGACTGACATGGACACCTATGTGATATTGAATATGCTTAATGCCAGCGAATGTGCAACATGTTGTCGGGGGGCTGTGTTATCTTGCTAGCCGACCGAAGTGATGGAAAATAGTGCTCGGAGCAACCAGCAAGCCTAGGCACTAAAGGCCTGCACTCTTCAATAATACTATACTGTAGGTACTATGGGGGTCGGATAAAAATTGCTTTGTAGTTCCCATATGTCGAAAATGTAGTGTAATATAACGCAAAACCTTATGTAGATGACCAAGGTCCCTGCATTACAGAACCTTTTAGACCCTTTTAACCAAGGAACCCTTTGGACGAAGCTATTAAGACCCCAAACCCTAACCCTGAACCCTAAACCAGACCCCAAAGCCTTGAACCCCATAGACTCGCTGAGCGGTCTGACTCAGCCGCAGGAAGCATGCTTTTCATCATTAGAATAGGGATCTTTGAAAGGCTCTTCAAAGGATTCTATAGGAGTGACGGTAAGGGTTCCAATGTAGGGAACAATTAGAGGAGGGCTTTGGGGTTGGCATAGTATAAAAGGCCAGATATTATTGAGGCTTCCACAGTAGATCAGCGCGGCCGACGAGCTACGATTTGGTGCTTGGGATTGACAGTCTGGGGTCCTATAACTATAACCCTCAAGCACTGCTCGCTTTTACCGCCTATCCGGCAGTAAGACTTGTAGGTGACAATGTGCTTCCAGCTGAACAGGCTGCAGGGGCGGAACATAGCCGCATGACACCACCAGCCAGGAAGACTCGGAATTGCAACAGACAGAGCCTGTACACAGAAGAGGATGGCACAAGCCACGAACTCGGGACGTCTATACACGCAGCTACAGAAGGCTCAGGAAGCACTCATCGACCAAACACTGAACAGTGGCCGTGATGCTCAAAACATTCACATGTAGCCGGCCCGCGTTATAAAAAGGACTGGATCGTCCTGGCTCACTTTACTGAGCATAAACAACGTGTCTGCAACAGAAGCGGCTCACTGGTGAAGCCGTCCGGCATCTTTTGCGAGGAATTGCAAGCCCCTCGGGCTCTGTAGGCTCGTCCACATCGATAAAGGTCTTCCGTACCTTACTCGTTCCAAGGAGAGCTGAAATTAGACTGCTTGATGATACACACATCGTATGACGTATGAGTGTCGTATGTTTGTATGTACGTATGTATGCATATGTGAAAAACTCTGTATACATGATTACACATGCATCCTGCATGTATCAGCACACACACACACACATATATATATATATATATATGTATATATATATATATATACGTACACACACGGCGGTGCTATCTTATACAAAACATAGGTTAAAAGGTTGCTAAGTCTCGAGCCAGGGTACCACGGTCTTAATCTCGATCGTCTCGTGCAGTCGCTGCTGCAAGGCTTCGAAGCTATGGTCATCCTGAAACCGCGGAGCTACCGATTCAGAAATATTCGGGGCTGCTGAGCCACCCCGTGAGTGACGGTATGCTGCCTTCTGCAGAGCATACGCCCGCTGAAAGGGCTCTCGCACTCGATCCCAATCATCCCGTAGAATGGCGCACTGGTATGGCAGCAGATCTTGCCCGTCTACCGACGGATACAGAGTTGCCGGCTGGGCGATCCTCTCCATGAATAAGTTGAGATACTCCGAGAGCAAGAAACTTCTACTACCCACCATTCGAGGATGGTACCGGACCCAAGTTGTGAGCCCATCTCGTTGACCTGCATCAATTGTCGTCAGCTCCTCCGACGCCTTCACATCCTGTTCTGGGCTGAGTATCCAAACGCTTTCTTCAAACTTTATCGGAAACATGAAAGGACAATACAAACTATAAGATGCGCAAAACGTTCAATGTTGCCTATTGACATCCTCTTCGGGATTCTTTGTGGTAATCCTGCTGAACTTACCTGCTAGGCTTGTATACAGCCCAAAACGTTATAGAAGGGACCCAGAGGTTAAAGGTTAGGAACCCTAAACCCATATAGCTCCTCTATGGCAGCCCTCATAGTAACCCTTATAGTATCCCTTCTGGTAACCCTTAAAGGAACCCTTATAGTCTTATAGTGACCCTGAAGAAACCTTTTTGGTACCTTATGGTAGAAGTACATAAACTCAAACAAAAGGATGAAGGACACCCAGTCAGGCCCACAGTCCTCCGAGTCCTCTATGCTGCTCTACAGAATGGCGATGTCATACCATATAATCG
This sequence comes from Symbiodinium sp. clade A Y106, assembly GCA_003297005.1. NCBI lineage: Eukaryota > Dinophyceae > Suessiales > Symbiodiniaceae > Symbiodinium > Symbiodinium sp. clade A. Next base: position 70,492 of record BGNK01000192.1, read on the forward strand.
GAGCCCCTGAACCCTAAACCCGAACACATGAAATCAAAAAACAAGAACGTAGACCACTGAAGGCCATAGTCCTCCTCAACCGCCGGTATCAGAGGACGACCCCTTCGCCAGCTTTGGATGGTGAGGATGCTGTAGGCCTGCATATCTCTCCTGTGCATAGAGTGGGGATTCTTGAAAGGATTCTGCAAGGGTCCCTCCAAGGGTACTATGATGTAGGGGTCTTGGAAAGTAGGTTTGGGCGGTATTCCTCTACTCAAGTTACAGTTACTCTCAGGAGACATTTAGGGACATGATGGCAAAACTCTAAACCGTCTCTCTCTCCTGCGCATCTCAGCGATGCCAGGTCGATTCAGGAACCACTCGGTCAGGTCCCGAGATGACTCCAGTATATTCTCGAAGTGCATGGAGGCCCACATTGGCAATGAAGGAACCCTTAACACAAAGTCCAGGGAAAACGTGCCGGGACCCTGTTCCCGGCCAAGGATGGCTCCCTCCATGTGATCACATTGCACCAGAAGAGCGCTGTCGCCCTGTCGCGGGTAGTTTCTCCTGACGGTATTGCGCATGGTGCCGGGCATCTCTGAGAGTGTCTGGAAGCAGAAGAGGTTGTTGGTGTTGGGAGTCTCTTTGCTAAGCGAGAAGAAGAAGAGCCCACACTGTCGGTTGAACCTCCATGCCCCACGCCGTCGCACCATGGCATCCCCGGGTCCCAGCTGCTGAACCACCTCAAACATCTCCTGATTCAACTCGGGTGACATGCGCATGGCCCAATCTCGGACTTCTGGTCTCACGAAGAGAGCGCCGGGAGCTGGGTCCTGGATTTCAATGTCCTTCAAGGAGAATCGAACGAGATGTCCCCCCCAAGGGCATCTTCGGTGCAGCAGCCTGTCACTGCCTCTGGCACAGGCAACTTGCCAACCCTCAGAATCGAGCAAAGTCGGAACGAAGTGGAACCAGTCCTCAAGACCTTGTGGACGGATGGCCATGCTGCTTCCCTCGGCTTGGTTAATTTGATGCACTTGAGCCTGAGACGTGCAGGATGTAGTCCCAAGGGTCTGAACCTCAAACTCGCGTGCTATACATTGACATGCCTACAGGCTGATCGCGATGCACGAAAGCCGGATATCTATTCAAGGCTTCAGACGAGAGAAAATGCGCGCAAACACCCAAGTGCTGGGCTCATATACTATCGGGCCGTTTTACTACTTTTCCTAGTTGTTCTAAGTTAAACCTGATATGCCCCAAATACCGTAGTCCAACTGCTACAACCCCAAAACCCGAAAACTAAGGACCCCCATATTCGCTATAGGGTCTGGGAAACCCTCATCTCCCGAAACGCTTCTCCTCGTGACGGGCATGGGTGCATGTCGGTTGCGCTGCAGCGGCCTCAATAATCAGGATAAGATTGCGGCTATTCAGTCTATTAGATGATCACTCTTCAAGTGAGATACTGAAAGGAGAAAGCCGACATGGACCCCAGTTTGCACACATCCTAAACCCTAAACCCTAAACCCTAAACCCCTAAACCCTAAACCCCAAACGGTTCCCACCTTCGTGTTGCATGGCACCGAGATTGGCAGCCTGGCTCTTTCTGCGAAGACCACACCTGGGCGGCTTGTTGAAGGAAGGGCCTTGGGATTTTAAGGGTTTACTTAAGGGTTCCTGGGACTTAGTAACTAGGGTTACAATTAAGGTAACTATACTTATTAAACCCCAATTAAGGTACTTATAACCTTGCTTACTACGTCCCAGGAACCTCCAAGTAAGGTTTAAGGCTTAACTTGCCATAATCAGGAATCCTTATTATTTTCGATAGTAAAGAAACCTTAGGATTTTGAGTTGTTGCGTTTAGTGGCTTAGGGGTTTAGGGTTTGGGGTTTAGGGTTTAGGGGTTTGGGGGTTATAGTTATAAGGCAATATCATCTTGAGCTTGCGGGCCTTGTGCAGTTTGGGGTTTTGTGGTTTGTGTGTCGGGTTTAGAGGCCTGTGCATGGACCTTGCTGGAAGAGGCTGTGCTTCGGCTTTGCCTTCGGCTGTGCCCGCTCGGGATGCTTTCACGCCACTCGGAATTCGGGCGGAAGATGCTCCGCCGCTGCAAGGTGCGAAGTGCAGTTTATGTCGGGCCGTCACGACGGCTGGTGCGTCCTTGGACGCCGACGAACGTATCGTCCTGTTGGAAGCTTGTAACGACGCAGCTGAGCGACCTACTCGACTGCTCAAGGCTCAGGAAGAGGTGGTGTAGTATGTGCAGCTTTGGCGTCACCGGGAAGCGGTCACGGTCGGCCTGTAATGAAAGTGCCACCAATTGTCCATACGCTTTGAGGAAATTCAGCCCACACCTAGCTGCCGTCTGCGCAAGGTGTTGATCTGCTATTTAGTTTCGGGTCTGGGGCCAAGGTCTTGGAGTCTTGGGTACAGGAGCGATGAATACCGCCGGAAAGAAGAGGCAGGCCAGAGCTTAAGTACAATATCTGCGCTTGGAGCATATCACAACCATGCATCGAGTTGTGGGCACTGGCTTCCTGCAGCTGAGCGACGGCCTTAAGAAGCTGTTAGGGACTTCATCTATACATGGACCATCTTTGGTTAAGCAACTTAAGCGCTAAGGGTCCAAGTACCCGAATAATAGGGTTAGGGTTTCAAAGTCCAAAAAACCGTTCAGAGCATGGATTTGGGGACCTAAAACCTACTATTTGGGTACTTGGACCCTCTATGAAGATTATAAGTTATCCAAGGATCCGAAAAATTAACTTAAGGCCTAAAACTTCAGGAGTTTGTCGCAAACACCCTGAGCTGCAGCCACTACGAGCTCCAGAGTCCTGCTTCTTTTTGGTACTGAGGCTTGGGTGGGTGGGGTTTTCAGCTTTGGGCCTGAAAGTTTCGGCATTTGGGGGGCTGTGGGCTCAGGATTGGCATTAGGCTGAGTCTGCGGACAGCACTCATCTGTATCCTTGAGCAGGGTTTTGGGTTCCCAAAGATCCGCTGTAAACGGGTTCTGACCTGTTTGCATTTCAGACCAGATTATTCAAGGAATTCTTGCAGAGTCTTCGGAACCAAATCATAAACCCTAAACGCTGCCCAAACACCACACCCTGAAATCCTGAACCTTAAACCCTAACCACCAAACCGCCTAGATCCTAAATCCCTGAAATGGGGCTGGAACATGTTCGGCAAAGCTGAGGCGCGCGCTCTAAAGCATCATGCCGAAATGCCAGGAGAGTCATCATGGGCAGCAGGCGGAACTGTGCCAGGTCCTGACACAAACCCGCCAGGGTCTACGGTTCTGTTAAACCCTAATCCACAAATAACAAACCCGGAGTGCATTGTCCCAGAGTTTAGGGTTTAGGAAGGCTTCAAGACGTCCGTTGTAACTTGTCGCAAGTCCGTCTGTTGGGCTCAGGCATACTGCAGGTCCTTAATAATTAGAATAGGGTTTTGGGCTCCTTTATGGTATACTCATAACAAGGAACCCTAAGGAATAATATGGGTATTAATTTAGCTTCTATGTTACCTTACCTGCCTTTTGTAAAGTACTTGGCTACTTGAGAATGCCGCGATCGGATTTCATGAGGTTTTATAACTAGTATGTTTTTTTAAATGCAATGACCTTTCTCCGCAGCGACAGGTCCGCCTCTCAACTAGTATGGTTTAGGGCTTAGGGTTCTTTCTCAGGGTTTAGGGTTTAGGGTTGAAGCTTCAAGTACCCAAATACCAGGGTTTTAGGTCCCAAAATCCATACTCCGAACGGCTTTTGGACCTTGGGCTTCCTGTATATCATCCTCGGCAAACATAGAACGTGATAAGGTGCCCAAGCAATGCGCAGTTGAAGTTGACAATTCGTTGAGGGACGATGAAGTCGGCTGGGCATCAGTGGACTTGTGGACTTATCTAAGAGGCTGGAGGAGCAGTTTGAGTAGGGTGGAGCATGATGGACTATTGTCCTGCTTCAGACAACCGAAACCCCCAGAATAGTACACCAACGCCAAGGCAAATAGGTGTCCCAGCCCTCTTCCCGTGACTCAGGGTCCAAGTACATAATGATCATATACTCTCCCAAATTCGAACCAGATTACTACTACCCCAATCCCAAACACGCAATGCAGACCTCCCTTTCAAAAGGCCCTTCTATTAGGATCCCTATCATATCCTTCAAGGTAGGGCAGTCTATTGATCAGGGGTCTACTTCATGCTTGCTAGGCACTTGGAACACTAAGGGTCATGCAATATAGGGGTCTCAATAATTACAATGTGGTTGTGGCATATGCTATATACTTTTTATAATGAGGAACTGGGGGGTATATCATATTCGACTTAAAATCAGGAACTCTATAAGGAATAGGATTTGGCGTACGTTGCATCAGAATTGCAACCAGCAACATTAACGAATGGGTTCCCGTGTAATTTTATATGTAATATGTCGTTACTATGAGGCATCCTAAGTAATGTTCTAGATGAGGTATGGAGCACTGAAGGGATTAACATGGAGTGATATAGGGGCCTTAACAAATAGAATAGGGTTTTGGGGCCCATTATATACTATACTTATGATAATAAGGAACCACCCAGAATAGTATAGGTAATTATTCAGGCCCCTATACTAAATCCTTTTTGCAGCGCTTATAAACCCCTTTAAAGGAACTCTGTTCTAATTATTCAGGCCCCTATAGTAGGCACACCGATCCACTAAGCCCAAGAAGACCTCCGCCAGCGCCAGAGCAGCAAACCAAGCAGAAGGATCTCCAGAAGCCGCCTGAAGGCTGTTCCCGTGGCTTTACCAGGGGTTTAGGGTGTTTAGGATAGTTTAGGGTTTACCATAACCTACCCAAAAACCTCTACTATTGTAGGTTCTTATGACAAACCCTACTATGGAATTGATAATGACCCTACAAAAAGGTACTGGTGAGTGATGGTACAAAAAGGTACTGGTGAGTGATGGTAGGGTTTTAATTAATATTAGGGTTTAGGGTTTAGGCTTTCGGGCTGTGGGTAGGCTGGGATCAAGGCTATAGGGCTCATGAGGCTTAGTGTTCAGGGTGTTACCCTAGGGATCCAAGGACTCACATATTAAGGCCTTTGGGCCCAAAGACCATGCTATATAAGGGTTTTGGGCTATTTTGATCCCCAGGGTTAGGGTTCTTAAGCCCAGCATCCTGGAATCCTACACGCTAACTCTGATTGACTGCTTCGGGCAACTATAACTTGCCATCTCCCGGCTTTGAACTGCTGCTTCCAAGAGCGCCACCCCAGTAGGTTGAGGGTTCAGGGTTATGTTATTACATACTACGTACAGTGCTTCGTAGGTCTGGGCCTTTCTGGCCGAGGCACATCATAGAATACAGGTACCTGCATGGACACTTAGAGCTCTACATGAATGATTCATGAGTTGTGGGTTTAGGCCTACGTCCTGCGCATACTGGTACTACGAAGCCCTAAACTAAAGCTCCACGGCCTGCAGCGCAGCTCCATATGCCGCTTCACCCAGGTACAACCTTGCCAACAGTGCTACCCTAAACATACCTGAAGCCACCGCATGCCCCTATGGCTGCAAAACCAGAAACCCTCACCTCCACACCCTTAAAGGAGGTGTATTTTGCTTATCATTGGATAAGCATGTTGGGCTTGTTTTGGGCTCCTAGCTGACATGTTAACCAGAGAGATACGTAAGTCGGCCATGCGTACACGGTCGTGTGTATTGTGGCTTCTTAGAAAGTGTCTCCACATGAATCTCCCCCACAAAGTGTATGCCTCCTCAACCACCAGTAGACAAGCCGAAACCCTGAGTCCCAAGGGTCATGGACCACCACCCTAAACTCTAAACTCTCAACCTTAAACCCTAGACCCTAACCATTAAAACCCTGAACCCTCAATCAATAAACCCTAACCCCAACCTTAAAACCCTAAGCCCTAAACCCTCAACCTTAAAACCCTGAACCGTCACCAGCAAATCTTTACCCCTGAGTCCCTGATAAAATCGTCCACCCTACAACCCTTCTCGAACCCGTGACCCGTAGAGAAGCCCTATATACAACCCTCACAGAACCCGTCTAAACCTCTTACAGAACCTTTATTAATAGAACCTGTGCAAGGATGCGCAGGTTAGGGGAGCCGGCCTCATCCACTGTGCCCTCTGGAGGAGCATGGATGCCATGGGCCAGACGCCAGAGGCCTGGATTCATAGGGACCCTTAGGGGGGTAGGGGGGAGGGGGGTAGGGGGCCTTATACCCATCCTATGATGGATGTTTCAGGCCGTGTCCAAAAAGAGTCCAACTGTACAGTGTAATTTTGGGGTAAGGGGTTAGAGTGTAGGGTTTCGGGTTTAAGGTTTCATGAGGCTACCCTAAACCGTAAACCCTAAACCCTTATTCTGATTGAACGGCATACCAGTCCTGAGCTGTTCTAGGGCCATTGAGCTTTCTGCGTTGAGACTGCTGTGCTTTGGGGCACGAGTAAGGCTGGCGATGCCAGCGGGTACAGGTTTCGGATTTGATCTAGGACCCAGAGTAGGCAGTAGGCCCTTATTCCGTTTTTTAGGGTTTAGGTTCCCTTATAAACCACCTTTAAACCAAAAAGGGCACCCGTTTTACTCCTAGGTTACTCTTAGGTCTAGTGATTATTGCAAAGATCACTTGGAGCCTCAGGCCTACTGTCAACTTGGCCGCTTTTCAGCTAGCAGACACCCGGACCGTCTTCCCTCGCTCGCAAACCCTTCAAATCTAAAATCCCGATTCTAACGCATACCAGGGCCTGCTATCACAAATACGAAGTCCTCAAGCCCAACACCCCGACCTGAAACCCCATGAATACGCATCAAAACCTACAAAGCTCTAGAAACCCGTCAGCCCAGAACCCTATGTCCACAAATCCCAACAGGGCTGAAAGTTCCCTACAGAAACCTTCCACAGCCACTTCAAAGCCCTTATAGAACCCTCATAGAAGCGGAGCACCGTTATAGAACCCTGCTATAGAACCATCATAGCACCCCTTGTAGAACCCTTACCTGCGAGGCCTCGGTTGCCCCAACAGCTGCACCGAGGTGAAGCTCGTTGGCAGACTGCCTCCAGCCCGGTGGTGGAGAGAGTTTCGGGTTTCAGGGCTTATCGTAACATAGGGGCCTTAATCATTAGAATAGGGTTTCGGTGCCCAGTATAATACTATAGTCCTAATAAGGAACCCCCAGAATAGGATTGTTAACTACGAAGGCCCCTATAGCGCCCAAACACATAGCTGCCATCCGGCCTTGCCAGGGCAAGCTCTTGGAGAAAGCCGACGGAGCGGACCTAGGAAACACTCCTCCTCCTACTACCACTAGTATCACTGAGGTACTACTGTTGATGATATAAATCCTGCATTACCCAAAATAAGGAATATACCATTATTCCCGCCATAATTTAATTAGGGTCCTTAAGTCCTTAAGGTGATGCAGGGTTTATATCATCAACAGACGACGACTGCAACAACAAGAACAACCACCGCCGTCACGACCGCCACCACCACCACCACCACGACGACTACGACGACGACCACTACCATTACTAATCACTACTACTAGCATCTATTCCTGTTGCATTTCTACTTCCGGACCATGCCGGAACAAGCAGTCGTCACCACCTGGACAAGCGAGAACACCTGACTGAAGCAGGGCAGATTCTCGAAACCGAAGATGAAACACCTTGAACTCTAGTTGTCCGTAACCCTGATTCACGAATAGTATTCTTGATGCCTTTTTGCAATCCCTCCAGAAACTCCAAACCCTGACGTCAGAGCCGGGCCCATTGTGACTTGACCTGGAGGCACCTGGGATCCGAGGGGTCTTACATAGCTACATAAAGTAGGATCTCCAGGGTGCTACGAGAGTTGATTTGGGCTTTTGAGGGTGGTTAGATAGTATAAATCTAAGTAGTGCTTCTACGTTAGGAACGACCGTATGAGTTTGTGAGTGTGTGTGTGTGTGTGCGCATGTTAGTCCCCAAGCTACTGCGAATCCCATGCCAAATCTTAAGATGTCGTGAGGGCCTTCGGGGCTTCATGAGGGTATGTAGTTTGATTGCTCAGCTTCATGGAACAACAGCTTCCAGCCCAAAACCCCTAAACCCGTGCACAGGTGCGGATGCCACGGACTGTTCAGGGTATTAGAGCTTCAGCTTTTATGGTCAGGGTTTGTTTCATGGTTTACAGTACACTCGGACTGACAGAATTCCAAAATTTAAAATGCAGGGCGCCGTGGAGAACTAAAACAGCCCAGATAGTGTGACTTTACGCACACGTAACAAGGAATGCTATAGACTCTAGTACAGTACCACAACTGAGCTGGGCAGCCCAACAGAAGCCCTCAATACTGCGGCATGCTTCCTACAGATCACACAGCAGACGTGGCACCCTACGAGCACACCGAAGGTGTTGGCGTCCGGTGCCAATCCGGCCTCGTCAAGGAGATACCAGGAATCACGTTTCGCTGCTTCAGAGATCTATCATACCCTGATCATACCTATATGTGCATAATGCACAGACAGACAAACAGACAGACAGACAGACAGAAATCCGCTCATGCATGCATGCAACTCCAAATTCTCTCGTACGAAGATACTTGCATATGTCCATATGTATATATAAACAGATACGAGTGCATATGTATGCTCACGTGTATATGAAAGATAACTTACAATCATGCAACCACCCAACTCTCAAACATACATACTGCAGCACAGCAGATACAAACAATACAAGATTCACGTACTCATCGCAACAGCTGCAACCACTGCTTAAACCAAGCCTTACAGTACAGGCCAACCCGGGGCATCAGGTCAAGACAGGATCGGACAGAACCAAAAGCCTACATTTGGAAAAATCACGAAAACAGAACCCGACCAAACCCACCATTAGCATCCCCGATCCCCTAAACCCAGAGCGCCCCGAGCACCATAGGAAGGTCAAAGAGACCGCGCCTGCTGCGCCCGGGCATGCAGCTGAAGCGAACAGGGCCACTGCCTGGAAAGTCATCTAGAGAAGACTCTTAGGGTTTAGGGTTTAGGGGTCTGGGGTTTAGGGTTCGGCGGTTTGATTAGGGTTTAGGGTTCAGGGGCTTTGGGTTTAGGGTAGTTGGATACAAAGGCAGCCTGAAAGGACGAAGTAGGCATTCCTGTTCTACGGATGTGTGGCTATTCATTGCTTGAAGACTTCCGCCCCTTTCCTCTGATGAGCTTTACAGTTGGGGAACAGATTGGCGTAGCTGCAGTAGGGCTTGTCAAACCCGGAAACAAAACAACTTAAACCCTAAATCCTGACCCTAAGCCTTAAATCCTATAAGCCCTAACCACAAACCCCAAACCTACAATCCTGGACCGAAAAGCCCTAACCCTCATTCCTAAACTATATAATTCAGCCACATACCTCTCAAACCCTAAACCCTAAACCCTAAAATTGAACCCTAGGGCCCGAAATCCAACAAACCTCAACCCTAACGCTAAACCCCGAATCTAGGCCTTACACGCCGAAAGCCCTACAAGCCCTCAACCCTAAGCCCCAAAGATCCTCACCATTTTAAGGACTTATATAAACAAGTCATAATTAATACGGAACCCTGAAAAGGTAGGTTGTTTGGGGTCCAGGTCAACCCTAAAGCCCCAAAGAGCCTCACTTGCTCCGCGGTTGTCAGGGCGAAGTTATTCACCAGCGCAGTCCTCGGAGTGACTCCTGCGCAGCACAGTTTAGGGTTTAGGCTTTGGGGGTTTAGGGTTTGGTCTCATCTAATCATCTAAGCTTTTAATGATTAGAAAAGAAGTTCTTATTGGTATGTATAGGGTTTAGTACAGGGGCCTCACAATGACCGGAGTAGGGCTCGCATAAGGTATTTGCTGTAGGGGCGTGAGTAATCAAAAAAGGGGTTCTTATAAGCAAAACCCGGAGCAAATCCCATCTTAACCCTCGCAGAAAACCTACCTTTCTGGAGACATAACCTCAGAAATTGTACATAAGAAGGAACCTTAAAGAAGGCAGATTTCGATGGGGGTTTGAGTAAGCCCTAATCAGCCCTGAACCGTCAGCTGCGCGCCTTTTCGAGTCGCCATGTCGCCGCGAACTTGGACTGCCTGCGCTCTGCTGCTGCCGCCTAGGACCTTAAATCTTTTTTTTAAAAAAACGGACCTTAAATCAACTCAGATACATTCAAGATCCCTCTATAGTTTGCAGTAAATACATGGCTCAAATTAAGGTGTTTTGGAGTCTCTTGCTTCACTGAAGCCTTGCACCCCGGGGCTCCGGGTTGAAGGTTGCCCCAGGATCTTCCCAGTTGGGGGGTCTTTGTGAGGGTCTTTGATTTCTAAGATTCGGTCGGTGGCTGTCTTTTGGCATATGATGCCAGAGGTGGGGTTCAGAGTGTAGGATTTACGGTAGACCGAACACCCTAAACCCCTCACCCAGGAAAACCCTGAAGACCTGTACAGTACACATAAACACTGAATCCCACCATGGAATTCTTAACGTCGTTGCTCCAAACCCCTAGGCAATGAGCCATATAGCGCCTTCGGCAACTCGTTCCTTGCTTCTCCGATTTCCGAGGCATCGATGGGCTCACAATCGTCCGACTTCGGACTATGCTTCCACACGAACCAGCTTCGAATTTGTTTTCAGAGTTTTGGGTTGACCGAGTTTCGGGACCCACGCCAACGGCCTTCAACCAAAGGGCATACAAGCAATCTGTGTCATTGGGCACTTCGGGGTATGGGAAGAGGTGAGGAAGGGGCCCAATTCTTCTGAGGCGTTTGGAGATAGGTCTGAATCGGGCGCACCGAGAAACTCGAAACTCAACCCCTGAGCCCAGAAAAACCTCAACCTGTTGCCGGCTTTTCAGGGCCTTCTGCCAGTGGCCGACATTGGAGGCGACCAGTGCTTGCAGCAGTGCGCCTGAGTCTGTGGTTCAGGGACTGTTTAGGGTTAAGGGTAGATTTTAGATGCTATTGTAGTTCTTTTGCTTGATATATGATAGAACGCTACCTACATCACTGGGTACCCGAAATGAACAGGAACTGCATCTGAGGTCTCGAAGCTGTCAGGATGGCAGGCGGAACCAAAAAAAAATACCAGGCAAGGCGTGCTGTTGCCGCACCCCTGTCCACAAATAAAGCCTACATGCCAATGCCTTAACCCTAAGGACATAAACGACAATGCAGCCCCGAACCCTACCCGTTAACCCTAAAGCCCTAAACCACAAGAACCTACTAAAGCCATCAGCCCTAAAGCCCTAAGCATAAAACCCTGACGCCCCAATCCCTTAACCGCCCATTATGACCCTGAGCCAATTCACGGTGTGTCGCCAAGCGAATCTTCAACCCTGGAAATAGCCTTAAATTTCGCACGCTGGGAAATTATGGTCTGTTCCCACTATGGATCATGCAAAATCTCGTCCATCGGCACAAGGAACCCCGAAACCCCAAAACCCTAAACTCTAAACCCGAAACCCTAAACTTTAAGAACTCGGCTCAGGGCGAAGAGAATGTCGGGCTAAGGAGTTCGTGTATGGGTGTTGTGGGAGTACTTGGAGGATCAGGGGACACAGGAACTAGGTCAGATTTGGGGTTATGAGTTTAGGGCTTAGGGTTTAGGCTTTAGGGGTTGGGAGTTTAGGGTTTAGGGTGTAGGCTTTAGGAGTTTAGGGTTTAGGGTTTAAGGGTTTAGGGTTTAGGTGTAAGTACCCTTTTTGCGAGGATTTTCCCTGTAGCCCTAGATAGAACCGACTTCGTTAACTACTAAATCCTTCACCCTCCAGGTACGGTTTAAGTGCAACGCCTGCAGCTCTTTGGCCCGAGTCGGCGAAGGGTGAAAATTTGTGGGGACTGCCGAGGAATACGCTTTGCGGTACCCGGCGTCCGAAAAGTCGGAAGACGATGGAAGGGAAGTGGATGTGACATGACACTGAACCCAAACCATACAAAAACCCTGTATCCGTCGTGGTCATGTGGCACACTGACACTAAACCTAGTTCTCCAGCACGGCAAAGCCCAACGGAACGAACATTGACGTCTGAACCGCCTGAGCCCTGCAAGACGCCCTGACACGAAATATGCCTTACAAGCTCAAGTCCAAACCCCCTCGACCGAACCCTACACCCGAAACCTCCAGAAACCTTATCCCGAACTCCTGAGTCCAAAGACTGAGTCAGCTCGAAACCATTAATAATGAGGGTATGTTCGTAAAGGCGCTTGGGCAGCAAGGTTGCAAGCCCCGAACTCCACGGAGCTTGAGGGACCAAGAGACTTGCAAGTAGCGTGTGTATGTTCGTACTCACATACATTACATACCAGTAGCATGTGTGTAGAAGTAGGGCAGATCTAGGCACTTATTTCTCACAATGATAACTTACCTGCTGGATCCCAAACTCCTCAGTGCGGGGTTAGCTGCGCTCACTTCAGCCTCCCACGGCTGTGTCGGGTGCGGCCTCTCACATGGGGGGGGTGGGATCAGGAGTCCCGGGCTTTACTTAAAGGGTTATGGGACTTAGCAACTAGGGTTTAGGGCTCCTGTAAAGGGTACCGTAGGGCCTATAGGGTCTCTCCCTTTAAGGGTTTAGGGCTTAGGGTCTACTTAAAGGGTCATGGGACTTAGCAACTAGGGTTTTTATGAAGGTAACTGTACTTGTAATTACTTATAACCCCAATTAAGGTGCTTTTCACCTTACTTAGTCCCATGATCCTCCAAGTAATGGGTTGAAGCTCTTCGTAAATAAGATCCTCTTTGACCCAATCCCCAGGGCTCCACGTATACAAACAGTACCTACTTTGGGGTCGAAAGTCTATAAACTATAAATACTACCTGCTCTGGGTTATTTGGAGCCCCAGGGAATAAGAGAATATAAAACATAATTATCCCAAAGGCTTACCTGGTCAGGGTGCCTGGTTCGGGGTGTTGTATGGACGTTTAGGCCGGGGATTGACAGGGATGAGCTTTGGGGGGAGTGTTGTACATGGGTAGCGGAGCCGGGTAAGGCCCATTATAGAGCAGACACTGCAAAAGCACCTGCTCAACTGGCCTAAATTGGAATAAAAAAACCAACGATTTAGAGCGTCAAGGCCTCCTTTAGAGTACGGTTTCCAGTACCTATTTATAGGGGTACCGTGAACCCAATGACTTGAAGCCAAAACCATAGGGCTCATCGGGCTGACACCAGATCAAACTCGAAGATGTTGCGGAACCCACGATACATACATGCACAAGTACGGGTATGGTTTTCACAAATTTCTGTCACGTTGATTTCTCAAGAGAGTGTGCTGCTCTTGAAACAACGAGTCCACAATGTAGCGAACTACCCCTAAACGTCTGAAACCCCAAAGCGTAAATCCCCCAACGAGAACACAAATAGATGGGCGCAGGAATCCAACACCCGAGACCACATTGTTGTCAACTTTACGCCCATACTTCAGGGTTATAAGGTATACAACTTAACTCATATCAAGGGTCCCTCTTCAATTTATATAGCTATTTATGTTACGCTGTGCTGCCAGAAGTGGTGGAGTCCTAGGTTCCCCCCTCTTCTCACGACGAAGCCCTAAAATCCTCAGACCGAAAGCGTAAGCTCTATCCCCTAATCCCTGCAAGCCCTACACCAAAGGCCACCAAATTATGAACTTTCAGTTCTAGGCCCTAAACCGCAAATCCAGTTCCCTTATCCCTAAGCCCTAAACCAGAAACCCCTAAACCCGAAATAGTAAACCCCCCCAAACCCTCAACCCTAAACCCTTAAAACCTTGAACCCTGAAGCCCAGAGCCCCCTAAACCCTCTCTTCATATGTAATGTAGACCCTGGCGCACTTTTTCGGTCATCTCGGACCATCATAAAGACTGAACCCTTGAACCATAAACCCCTGCCCTCTTATCACAGCCTGCTCGGCCATGTACGGGCACTCGGAGCCCGGCGCCCGGATGAGGTGGGGAAGATCGAGGATGACGGACCTTACTAAAGTAGAGGAGCCCTATAGCAGTTAGAATAGTGTTTCTTTAAGGGGCTCTATAAGGGGCCCTAACAGTTAGAATAGTGTTTCTTTAAAGGGGCCTATAAGGGGCCCTAGCAGTTTGAATAGTGTTTCTTTAAGGGGCTCTATAAGTCTATAAGGGATCTGTAAGATGGACCTTTGTGGCGCTAGGGATTCGAGGGTGAGGGCTTGGGATTAGGTTTTAGGGTTTATAAACACTAAACCCTAAACCCTATCCTAAACCCTAAACCCAGGGTTCATGGTCTGAGGATTTTAAGACCTTCATCTGCTGGTCGTCGCCTGGTGGTCGCGACGCAATTTGCTTTGATCACATCACTGAAACGATAGACCCAGAGACTCCAATACCCCTTAATTAAGGCATATACCTTAAATAAAAGTAGGATCCCTAGTATGATGTAAGGTATATTCCTTGATTAAGGGATAATGGAGTCTCGGGGGAAGCCTTGAGAGGTCAGAAAGTCTTGAACTTTGCGGCGGTCAGAACATGCCAGAAGCTGAGAAGTTGTCGAAGTGCTTCAGTTGCAGCCCATGCGACTGTTGCTGTTGTCGGTGGTGCTATCGTTGGCGGCGGTGTTGGTCTTGGTATTGTGCTTCTTGATTGAAAGCGGTGGAAAGCGGTGGTACTGGCTGTGATTAAGACCAAGACCTTAACCCTAAACCCGGAACTCCGCAAACCCTCGACAAAGAAGATGCGTGGCCTTGGCACAAAACCCTCCCTGAACCACACACCTGACAAGCTACCAGACACTGGGAAGCTACCGTTTAAGATACGCACCCCAGAAAGCTGCATCATAAATAATTACTCCTCTTATTGCAAATACTGAACTTTGAATACTTGCGCCATGCCAAAAAAAGGAATCCAAGCCTCGAGCCTTTTGAGCAGGGCTTCGGGGGATATTCGGGCAAAGCTCTATGCAGACTACCAGGGGGTACTTTTGCAAGATTTTCGGGCCCCCATACCCCAAACCATGGAACATCTGAAAACCACCAACATTCGTTGTAAATACATACATACATGCAGACAGACAGCTAGGCATGCATACATAGATACATACATATACAAATTACAAGTGTGTATGTATGTACATAATTACACACACACACACACATACTATACCCCCTAATAAACAATCGCTTGCGGCCCCGAAGACCCAGACTCGTCGATGCAGTGGCTGATGCGGAACTGTCTAGCGTGCTCCGCTTCCTGGGCTTCGGGTGTTGGCTTAGGGTTGAGGGTACTTTTTTGAGCTCTTTTGAATGTCTGCCAGCATCTGACGTCCATCAAAGACCTTTAGGTTGAGGGTTTAGGTCCTAGGGTTCGGGGTGTAGGGTTTGGGCCTCAGGGTTCGAGGTTTAGGCTTAGAGCTGTGGGTTTAGGGCCTAGGGTTCGGGGTCAGGCCTTGGGGGTTCGGGGTTTTGGGTTTAGGGTTTGGGGTTTCGGGCTCAGGGTTCGGGGTTTGGGGTTTAGGGGTTGGGGTTGAGGGAAGTAGAGGCCCAAGTTTATACAACGGCTTTTTCTTGGATTTTGCTACGAATGCATGGATTTTACTACGTGCAACGAATACTGCCAAAGTTTTCAGGCCCCTCTGCACATCCAGGCCTCAACCTTGACCCGACGACACCCTAAACTCTATGGCCCGGTTCTACAAACCCTAAACCCTAACCCCTGAACTGGTTGATGACATGGGACGCTCCAGTCTCCCGTCACGAGCTTTGCGTTTGAGAACTTGGCGAAGGCAATGCGGAACTTGGCATCCGACTCGAGGTAGAAGCACACCTACCAAGGGTTCAACAAGGGTTCGATGCGGAGTTTGTGAGGGTTCTTTACGGGCCTTAGAGGGGTTCTAGTAGGACTTGATAAGGTTTCTATGGAGTCTACCAGTGTTTGTATCGGTTGCTTAAGGGTTCTACTTGGAGGATCGCGGTAAATGTAATTAGGACCCGATGATAACCTGGGAAACTAACTCAGAGAACGTATAGCTGGGCTGTGATTACATGTAAAAACAAGATATAAGCACCTCGAACCTTCCAACGGATGATTATTAAACACAAGTCCTGAATCAATCGTAGCGATATCCCTGACAGCACCCATCTATATGTATACTCTAATGGATCCCGTGGCCCTACTGTACTTGCTACAGCCGCCATATTCGGTTTCTGCTTGCAAGAAGCCCACCCCCTTTCAGAAGAAGTGCTTGAAACTTCAAACTTTACAGGGTTACAACTGCTTTTTGGCACTGTCACAGATGCAGGGAATAGGAGTTGACGGTTCTGTGACGTTCTGTGCTATTGGAATTCTAACTTGGGCGATTTCCATGCCCTGCTATTTCGCCAGCTGATGGGATCAGGGGTCATGGGTTCATTTAGGTCCCGAAAACCCACTGTAATGTCGAGAAGCCTACAGCCTTAAAACTTTGGATCCGAGGCACAAACGTTGGGTCTCTACTGCCGTGCTTATCGAGTTTAGAATAGACCCTAGACTCGAAGACCTGAAACCCAAAAAGCAAAAGATGTCCTAGAGCCGAACTCCCGCCCAAGACCTCGGAAGCCTAAAGCAGCCGCAAGAATTGGCTGAAACTTCGCCCTATGCACCAGAAACTTATAGAGGCCTCTCAGGCCACAAATGCCCTGAAACGCCAATAAGTAGTTGCTGATCATACCCCTGAAACTCATCGTCACAGTAATGCTGGTGTACCAGCAACAATAATATTATTCAGATCCCAGAAATTAATCTTCAGCGAATAATACTGACAGTAATAGTACTAGTAGTAATAAAAATACTAACAATAATACTCAAAATACCAATATTGAAACAGATAGTATTAATAATCATAACAATAACAATAACAATGAGACTAATAAGAACAGTGATAGTACTACGGTGGCTCAGCTTCGGCCTCACTGGGGAACAGCGCTGGAAGCCACGCTTCGTTGGCAGACTCGTCGTCCTTTTAGCTGTAGTGCTGAGATCTACAGGATGTACGTAAAGTTAAAAGCATAAGCATTTAGGGCTTGTGGCTGAGGCCCTTAATCCTAAACTCCGTCTAAACCTCCAAACTTTAAACCTGTGCCCTAAAGTTCCTGCAGGAGGTTAAAACTTAACGGTATACAAGACTCTCAGTTAAGCCACGGGGCTCAGATCGACCCAAACACGTGACATAGTTTGGTATAGGCCCGCCCAGAACAACAATAAGTTCCTTTAACTTGTAGGGATGGGGTTTAGGCCGCCGGGCTTTACACTCTAAAGATTCTAAAGCTATTGTAGGATCTACGGCTGAATGAGAAGACTAGTCTTAGATAAACAATAGGTTGTTAGTGTCCATTATGGTATGATTACAATTATGGCATCTTACATATCGCCCTCACTATCTAAACTTTCATTCAAAAACCTTAACCCTACACCCAAACCGAAACCGCCAACCTTGAGCCGCAAACCCTAACCTCAACGACTAAACCTAAACCGATAATTATCCCTAAACCCTCTACCGTAGACCCTAAATCCTGAACACAAAAAACCATAGGCCCTGAATCCCAAACCCTGAACCGTAATCCCTAAACAAAGACCCAGTTGGAGCCAGCTCCTGGAAAGTGAAAGTCTGGCGCAGGACGTCACCTGACAGCGCGAAGGCCGCAAAATGCTTCTGGCGGAGGCCCCATGCAAGCCTCATAAGCCCGACAGCTTAAGGTGAGTGAGGGTTTAAGAGATAGGGTTTAGAGTTTAGAAGCTTACGACTTCGAACCTGGAACCTTGTAGAATTCAGGCTTAAGAACTCTGATTCCAACTCCGAACGACACATCCCTTCTGCACGGTGGCATGGGAAACGAACGCTGCGGGTGAAATGTGCATAAGCCGAAAATCCCCAAAACCCTCGACTACAAACCTTGAAACCCCCAGCTGCCCTGTATTATACCCTAAATACCCACTATTATGCACCCCAAGGGCGCTTGGGGAGTCCTGGCCAACGCCCAACACTGGCCCAAAACCCCTTGACCCTAACCTGCTAGCACTGTGGTTTCCAGGCGCTGTGTATGCGCATGGCCCCCGGCAGTTTCGAAAGTATAGGGTTTAGGGTTTAAGGGGAACTTCGTCCCCGCTGCAGATGTGACTGTTTCAAGCTTGATAGAAAGGGGCTGCACTCCCAATACCCAAACGGTCGGGGCAGATGCCTGATGCAAAACGCAGGCGGTAGCCTCGGCTTGTGTCATATCGCGGATGGAACCCCTCGACCCTCATTGGGTGTCGGATCTGGAAGGGTAGGTTTAGTGCTGAGAGTGGGCGTGGTGGCTTGGATGAGATTTTGGGGAGTCTACTGGCATGACTTATGGTGACTGCAAGGCGATACCGCTACTAATTAGTTTGAGTCCTGCAGTGAACCGAAAACAGCAAATTTGGCAACCCAAACAACATACGGTGGCTGAAGCGCCAGTGTGAGCCAAGCTTCCGTCTTTACCTTGCATGACCTTCGCGGAAAGGAAGCGCTCCTGAATGGTGACAGCTAGGGGTGGACCGTCAGTTTCAGCGCTTGCAAACTTCCTCGGCCACAGGTGCTCCTGTAGAGAACCCACTAGACAGATCCTAATCCTAAATCACATGTTGAGAAACACCTGTTGAATCCAGGATGAGACGAAGCCAAGCATCGTAAAAGGCCGCTAGCTTCACGGAGGTACCAACTGGGACCTGAGCTGTGACACTGTACCGAGACTTATACCGGGCTCTGGTTCTCCTATGGTTTTTGCATGTTTGGGGCGTGGGGCTTAGGAGTTTTGGGGTTTAGGGCTGTTGGGTCAGTTGAGGAAACCCATAAACCCTACTAAACCCTAGAACCCTCAAACCATAAACCCTAAACACCAAAACCCTAAACCCGAAAACCCGGAACCCCGGAACTCTAAACCCTAGTTGAAGCAACAAACCAGGGCACAGCTTGAAAGCCGCGTTGATGGCTTTACTGGGCTCTTGTCAAGGAATCTAGTTCAAGCTACCATAGTATAGGGATCTACAGTAAAAATAATATGCTTTCTATGTTTTGGTAACTTAAACTAAATTCCCTAAAAAGAACCAGTTTTAGTCGGGTCTTGAGCTTCAGGGCCAAACACAGGGGCCTCAATAGTTCGAGTAGGGTTTGATCAGGTTAATTTCTGGGCTTATACTCGGGGGATCATGGGACTTAGGAAGTAGGGTTATAACTACCTCAATTGGGGTTATAAGCAATTATAAGTATCCTTACCTTGATTATAGCCCTAGTTACTAAGTCACATGACCCTTTAAGTACGTTTCTAATGTGAAGTATGGTTTATATTACTAGTATCCCCATAATAAAACCCAATATATACGCTCACCAATATTCAAAAGGAGGCCTATCTACACAAACCAAAACGGTAATATAAACCCTACTTCATATAAACCCTACTTCATGTAGGGATCTTGCAGCAATGCTTGATGAAGGTTCTGAGTGCTAGAAGCGCGTGTACGACTCGATCGGGTTCAGGGTATCCACATATACTACCATTATGAAATTAGGCCCCCCAAAACTCAGAAACCATAATAGGGATGGTCTTCTGGGACCTAATTGCAAAATGGTAGTGTATGTGGACCCTTAGGGTATGAAGCTTGAACTTTCATGGCTTCAGCTGAAAGCCAGGATTCCAAGCGTTTAAGGCCATTTCTGTTGCGGCCGAGCTACCCTGCAAAGGAGGTCCATCAGGCACACCTGGGAGGGTTTTTAGGGGATAGGTTTAAGGACTGTAGAGCTCTTAATCTGATGGGACTGATGGGATTTGGGGCTGTCGGGCTCAAAAGTGCTGGGTGCTTCAGGTACTTAAGGGCATAGGCTTTTCGGAATGGCGGGAGGGCGGGGGGGGTAATCAGTTGAATGGCTGAGAGGCGAGCTCTTTCAGGGTTCGGGGCTGAAAATGCTCGTGGGATGGGAGAAGGGTTGATTGCTGATGGGTTTTGGGTGGGGCTTTCAGGGTTTGCGCACAGGGGTTGGCTTTACAGACGAAGGTGTCGAAACGGCTAGGACGGCTAGGAAATCGGGTTACTTCCATGGCACAAAGGCTCAAACACCTGATGAACTTCGAATATTTCTTTAAGGTTTAGACACCCTAAACCGGAGTGTCTGCATGGGTCGAGACTGGAAGATTTGAGACTTCCTTGCTGCATTGCAGACGCAAGGGTGCTGGTCTCTTCGAATGACTTGAAGTTTCTTCCTGCGAGACAAGTTCGACCTTTCAAGATCCGAAACATATGGGTGGTTGTCAAAATAAAGGTCCCTTTTTGGGTACCGTAAATAATAGGTGCCGTATTATAATAGGGACCCAAGAAGGGACCATAATTTTGACAACTACCCATATAGGGAGGCGCAGAAGTAAAAAAGGCTTCCAACGTATGTTTTCGGAACCTGATTCAACCGAAGCCCTCCACCCAAAGCCACCCAAAACCCTAAGCCCTCAACCCTAAACCGTCCCTAAACTCTAAACCCTAAATCCTTAAACTCCCAACCCAAAACCCCTAAACCCCAAACCCTAAACCCCTGCACTCTGCTTCGCCGGGATACCTAAACCCTAAACCCTAAAACCCAAAATCCCTAAATCCTACAACCCCTGACCCTTTAAAACCCTAAACCCTTTAAAACCCCAGAACCCTAAACCCTTTTAAACCCTAAACCGCCGGGATACCAAGTTTGAAGGCGACGCCGACTTTTGGCTCCCCAGAGCCTTGGATAGGCGAAGCTTCAGCTTCAGGATCTCCTGTGCTTGACGGCTCAGGGATATGTAGATGTTTAGAATTCTAAGGGTTTAGGGTTTAGGGTTCCTTTAAAAAGGGTCCTATAAGGGCTACTAAGGGTACTATAATATAGGAGCCTTAATAATTGCAACGGGGTTTTGGAGCCTATAAACCATAACGAAGAATCCCCAAAATGCGGATACGGCTGATGATATAGATCCTGCATTGCCTTAATGACCCTAGACTATGGGAATTATCGTATATTCCTGATTATGAGTAATACAAGATTTATATCATCAACCCTATGTGTGTGGAGTTGTCAACATTATAGTCCCGTTTTGGGTCCTTAATATCATACGGCACCTAATATTTAGGGTACCCAAAAAGGGACCATAGTTTTGACATCTACCCATGTAGATGTTGAGGGAGGGCATGGGGTTTCGGGTTTGGAGTTTAGGGTTGGGTTTAGGTCAAGCAACGTCCCCTTAACGTCGCACTTTCGTGAGACTGTATACTATACCGTATAGAGCTCTTTGCAGCCCGCCGCTAGAACACTTACAACCCTACTTCTTAGCATAAACCTTGCCAGGGACCTGGGGCTTCAACCGCGATTGAACTGCTGACTGCTGACGCCTCACACCATACAACCTTAAGCCGACCCTAAACCCTACACCTAAGCCCAGCAGCTGAAGACGCCTAATGCTACGGCCTTGATCATGAGAGCAGGCTATGATGGTATAACAGTATAACTTCACAGGGGCGACAAGAGAATATCAAGAATTTGCTAGGAGCTCTTATGTTAATGGATTGGATTGCGGATAGGGTTTAGGGTTTAGGGTCTGCAGATTCGTCGAAGAAGCCTCAGTAGCTGGCTTAAACCGTAGCTTTGAACCCTGGATGAAATCCTGAAGCCAGAAAACCCCAAACCCTATAACTATAGTTTCTCTTTGTAAACGTCTTTCGCCATCCGCTGACAGGTCCTCAGCTAAAAATTATCCATGCCCCTAGACACAACATGGGCACAAACCGTGAAAGGTGAAGGGCTTACGGCTCTTATACGGCCCAGGCTTCCACTTCATGATGACTTCGCTTATGGCTGCGATGCTGAGCGACAGTTTATCACATGCACAGCTGCACTTGAGGACCTTACCTACAGAAACCAATACCACTCCCTAAAACGCTACAACCTAAACCCGAAACCGTAAAATACTGTTTCCTAAATCCTATAAGCTGTCTGAAACCAAAAGCTCTTGGCGCCGGACATCTCGCAAAGCCTTTGCGTAGCCTTTGGGTGCCTGCAGCCACGGAGTCGGGTTTGCTAGAGGGGCCTTCACAATCTGAGTAGGGTTCTGGGCTCCTTACATGATACTGACGATGCTTAGTAATACTATTCCTCGTAGGGTTTCTTTAACCTTACTGATAACAAGGCCCCCTTTTTAAGGAAGAACGATACTAAAACAAGGCCCCCTTTTTCAGGAAGAACGATACTAAGTGGCAGGCTTCGATATCAGAGTTCACATTTGGGGTTTCGCGAAGTGGAGCGCGAGGGCTCAGGAGGTTCACTGTAGGGTTCCAGGGCTTAGGGTTCGACTGGTTGGGCCCATATCGGGAGTAGCCTTGCTGCTTAGCGCACTTGGAGGGTCAGGGGACTTAGCAAGTAGGTAGTAAGTAGGGCCCCTAATTGGGGTTATGATACTTCTACTTACTAAGTCCCCCTACCCTCCAAGCAACAGTAAATGCCTACCCAGCCGTTCGTCTTTAACGCCAGTGTTAACTCCACCGCGCCTCACAGCTTCAAGAGCCGACAGACCCAGCTTCCTCAACCCCAACTAATTCGCGTGGGGCTTTAGCTGTAGCTCTAGGGGTTTGGGTGTGTCGAGTTCGAGTGCCAATTCCCCGGCTAAGGAATATACTCGACCCTACTTGGAGGATCATTGGATTCAGTAAATACAGATACAAGTTCCTTGATGGGAGTTAACTTACTTAGTTATGTTATGATATTACTGATATAGTTACCCCATTATAAAAATCCCAGCTGCTAAATCCCATGATCCTTTAAGTAAATCCCGCGAATCCAGAGCCTGGTTCACCACCAGTACGTTTGCGGAGCCGGGATCGCGAAGCACCTGCCCGGACAGAATTACTGCAAGGGCTTAGGGTTTACCTGTAGTCTCCATTGTGGTTCCTTTTTGGGTTACCTTGTAGGATCCTCAATATAAAAATAGTTAAGCCAAAAAAAGGAACTACAATGGAGACTATGGGTAGGCTTTCGGGTTTAGGGCAGGTCTGAAAAAAAAAACGGTAGATAAAGTGCCTACACATTTATATACGGCAATGTGACCACGAACAACTTGTCCCCAGTCATCAAACACCCCTATACTACCCCTATAAGTCCCGATCGAACCTGTTAGGAACACTTCAACAGGTGCGAAGTCCAATAATTGAATGCGAACAGAGTGTAGGTTATCGGTTCCACTAGGAACTCCTACGACGGCGGTCTGTAAGTGAGGATGTCAAATCCATTATACATCGTTGCGACTGTCATCACCGCCCTTCCCAGGCACCAAAGCGTCGCAGTAGCGCTCGTCGTGGCAACAGACCACAGACCTGGAGGTCTGAGTACCACACAATTCAGCCTGGAGACATCTGATGAATAAACCCGCTCCCGCGATAAGGGTTATTGTGATTGCAACTAAACATTGAGGTCCTTCATAGTATCATTCTAGTACAATGGGCCCCAAGACCCTATTTTAAACATTAAGGCCCCTATATTAAAGCCCTTCAGCACAAAGCTCATGAATGCGAGGGTTGTGACTCAGGGGTTTCCATCACGCCGCTTAAATGGGGAAGCAGCCGGGGTTGATCAGGGTTCGGGGTCAAAAAAACACGGGTACTGGGCTCTCCTTGCAGGCTTAACACGCCCCTGAACCGCTACATAAAAACTTTTCAGACGGCCATAGAGACTGTGCGCAACTTTGGTAAACCCCATGCAACATTTTCTAGACTCGTTCAAAACATCCTAAACCCTATAAACCCTAAGACTCTTTCAAAAAGCCTCGCGTAAAGGAAATGCAGCCAACACGCTCGACGATCTCGGTGCCGGAGCGCTGAGACAGCTCCCTGGGTTTGGGACTCAGGCTGTAGGATTCCCAGAGACTCCAATATCCCTTAATTCAGGAATGTTCCTTAAATCATATTAACGATCGTACTATACTTTAAGGTATATAGTATATTCCTTAATTAAGGGATATTGGAGTCTCTGGGTTCAGAAAACTTTTCAGCACCGTGAAGCATAGGGCTTAGGGTTTAGGGTTTAGCATTCAGGTTTATGTTTCATCGTGGGGTTATTCGAATCTACCGGTTTTGAAAGGGCTTTGTAGGGGTTTAATTGGAGTTCAGGCTTCTTAAACAAGGCTTTGCAGTCTACAGGGTTTCATGGGGCTCGGTTCAGTGGTTTTTGGCAAGGGCTCTTACAGGGTCTTCTAGGGTCCAGTCCGGGCTTGAGGGGTTGAGGGTTTTCAGGTTTAGGGGCTCAGGGCTTCTGGAGGTTAGGGCTTCGGATTTAGGGCGAGGAGTCTAGGGTCGTTTAGCCCTGTAACCACAAGGCATAGCCAGAGATGGCAGATGAAGTAGACGGCAACACACTTCAGAATTACAAGGTAGCTTGAGCCACAGGCAAGTCGGGACGACTTGAAAACGAGGAATCCTTGAAAGCGTCGCGCCCCTCTCCTTGTGGTAACATAGGGGCCTTATTAATTACAATAGGGTTTGGGGGGGTATATTATACTGGAACCGCCAAAGTATGATTTAGGCCCCTATGTTCTGTCAAGACCCGTCGTACGTTTGACTTGGCTCTGCTCCAGCAGAGGTTCTTATGGATTCGAGGTTCGAGTTGAAAGTTGGAGGCGGTTGTAGGATGATGGGTGGGTACGTTAGGGTTTAAAGGCTTTAGGGTCACAATACAGTCTTAGTGGAACGGTTTAGGGTTTAGAGTTATAGTACAGTTCTATTGGGACTATAGGAAAATGACCACCTGCATTGTTGAAGGATGAAGCAGCTGTTCTCGGCCGGCCTTGAGAACTCATATCAACTGCAATGGAATTGAATCTCAGGGACCACTTGAACAAGTAAAGAGCCCGGCGCTTCGGGTTTCGGAACTTCGGGTTTAGAGAGCACCTAAAGCCCTAAACGGTAAACCCTAAAACACGAAAGCCCTAAACCCTAACCCTAAAAACTAAAAGCCTAGACCCGAGGTCCCACTCCGGCCTGCTCTGCTTCCACGTGTCCTGGATGTTCTCCACCCAGATCTAGGCGAAGCGCACATCCATAACTGTCTGGCTCTTAGGAGGGAATAGGGGAATGGATATTGGGGACCATTATTGGGGTTTATATACGGGCTCCTGCAGGCTCACTGGCCCGAAACCCAAGGGAATAAAAGTTGAAACTTTCAGAACCGACTACCTTATAAGAACCCCAAAAGTTGAAAAGTTGAGTTGACAGCCAATAAGTAGGGATCCATTCCCCATTCCCTACTAAGAACCAGACAGATAAATGCTCCCACTCTGAAACTACAGCAAGTATCTCGAACACCTAAGCCCTAATGTAGGAACCTATAATATTTCGGGGGGTTCCTTTAAAGGGTTCCTTAAAGGGGTCTATAAGGGATCTATAGTAGGGTTCTGTAATATAGCTTTACTGCTTATGCAGGAACCTGATTAAGAAACCTTGGGCCTTGATTCGGGTACCTTATATGACTCCTATTATTTCGGGGCTAAAAGGCCCAGGGTTTCTTAATCAGGTTCCTACATTAGACTTTACTGTCTAAAGGGCCTTAAGCTGATGAAACTCCCGAGCAGAAACTCCTCGATTTCTCCAATACGACCTGTCTGGCCGCTAAGTCACCCGAAGGGCTTCCGTGTGGAAGATGAGTCCTCTGCTAGATAGGTCCGTGCTAATCTGTCGCAACTCAACTCATAGATGTGTAGACTGTATGTAGAACGGAAAACCCTGAGAATCGCAATCTCTCCCATACTACAAAGGGCTCCATCACATGTTCGTTTCAGGCTCCTGGGATCAAGGGCTTTAATGCCGGGGCTTTAAAGCTTTGCCCTTTCAGTTTTTCAGCTAATGGCCAGGGTCTTGAGATTCAGGGCAATATAGTAAATAAGAAGATCTCCCAGCTCAAACCTGAAGCTGTGAAAGCAAGGCCCGAAACCCAGAAACCCCTCACCACGAAATCCATGAACTGGAGGGTTTTGGGTGTAAGGTTTAGGGTTTAGTGCGGCATCAGGGGTGGACCAAACCGAGCAACGTAAAGCTGACCTGGCCACGTCGAAGCCGGCTTCTCGTCTGCTGACTGAAACCTGGCAGTTGAGGGTCTAGGATCGCTAGTAACCTAGGCATAAAAAGGGCTCCCTTTTGGCATTGGGTAGTTTTACAAGGAACCTACGACCAAAAAAGGTAAAAAGGGCCACTGGGAGAGTGGGGTTCTAGGTTCAGGGGCGGTTCCTTCGACAAGGGAGTCGTAGGGCACTTATGTTATCGTCTTTGTTCAGGTCTTCGGCGAATCTCGAACTTGTTACAGCTGCCAAACCAAGATTGCTGCATGCTGGGCACTGGGTGTAGATTTTTTGTTTTAAGCGCCTCTTTTCCCAGGTTAGCCGCAGCAACTGAGAGATCCCCGAAGGGAAGGCGAAGCAACCCCTTTCGGCCGCTTTGCAAATCACCTTATGCTCTCCACCGATCACTGCAGGGACTGACTCTTGCCTGACCTTTCATTGGAACCATCCGTCTCCCTTTGTATCAGGAATAATGACATCATCTCATCCCCAACCCTTGCACGTACCGCCTCGTCCGTGAAGTCTCCCGAAGCTGATAAAGCTGAGCCATATCCTAAGCCCTAAACCCTAAACCAGGGTTTAGGGCCTAGGGAACGCTTTGCCATTTTCTGGATACGATCTCGGTCAACCACAGGATCTTGAAGTAATCGGAGAGAAAAGAGCATAGACTTTTATTTCATAATGGCTACTTTAAGGAACAGACATTTAAAACAAGTATTCAAGCACGGTTCTACAGAACCCAGACCAATTGGCACCCTACCATTCTTGCACAAAAATCCTCATCCTCAGCCTGCAAGCGTCCCTCTGTCGGCACTCCAACCCCCACCCCGCAGGACTAGAATAAGCCTTCCTAAAGCTCTTGAATCTCAACTAACACTCCCAAACATGAAAATACAAATTTGGAAAGTTTAGTAGCATCAGAAGACAAATAAGACATGCAACTCCGCCACCAAACCCTCCCTCCAACCCTAAACCCCTGAACCCCATCAAACCCCTCAGCCCCTGATAAATCCTATAAACCCCTATAACCACTAAAACTTCTTCATCCTATAAACCGCCTCCAACCCCTATAACCCCCTATAAACTCCCCTATAAATTCCCTATAACCCCCCTATACACCCTGCATCATGTGGTCTCGGGTCCCGGGCCCCCGGGCGGGGGCAACCAAAACGACCACAGGCCCCACTGTGGACAAGGCATGTAACGATGACATTGCTACGAACAAGCGGCAGCAACCATACCATACCTCTGTAGAACACACTGGCCCCCCCCCGGCGTTGGCTGCTCATTGGACCAGATTCTGTCACTGTGGACACCCAGTTCAGCTCGTAATCTGTCTGATATCTGTTGCTGGGCATCAAGAACTCCATTCATCTGGACAACGCGACTTCTGATCCTGCCAAGACAGTCGCAGAGCCAACTTCAGCCTGCACAAACACGTGTGTGTGTCACACGGCTGTCATCTTGGCAGGAATTTTCATATCCTGACGCCAAAAAGACCACAGGCCCCACTCCACAAGGGGGGGAGGGGACGAGGCCAAACAAGACCAGACGGGGAAAGCAACAAGGCCAAACAATACAACTACCCACTTGACAGGCAAGGGGGGATACCATGGGGTGGGGGGGCATCATATATCCAATGAACTCGCTGCAGCCCCTCCCGCCTCAGCTGCGTGGTACCCACTTGAACAGGGTCGCAGCTGGGAGCTCCCAAGCCCTCCAGCAGGGGTCGAGGGGTTTAGGTTCCTTTAAACTTTAAAGGGTTCCCTAAAAGGGGGCCTTTAAGGGATCTGTGATAATACGGTTCTGATAGGATTCTAGAATGTAGGGGCCTTAATAATTTTTGCTGTTAGAATTGGGTCTTGGGTATATATTGTACCATAATCTTAATAAGGAACACCCACAATAGTATCGGTAATTATTTAGGCCCCTATGTTAGGGGTTGAGGGTTTGGGGTTCAGGTTTAGGGATTTGAGGTTTAGGGTAGGGTTAGGGTTTAAGGGCTAAGGGTTTAGGGGGTTTAGGTTTCAGGCAGGGCAGAAAGCTCTGAAAAGCTACTGGGTCTTGTAAGCGTTTATAGGGATTGGTGGGATTTGTAATGGCTTGTAGAGTTTTTGTGCTCAGGGTGAATAAAGGCTGCAGCCATAAAACACGAATCTACACCCCTCTTTTGTTTTACTCCTGACTATCCTCTGCCGGTGTTCTGGTTTAGGCAGGTCGGGAGTTAGGAACATACTTAAAGGATCAGGGCCCTTCGTATGTCGGCTGCAAGAAGCACACAGGATTATGCGTAGTAACAAGCCCCAAACTAGAGCCCGTGATCCCGAACACCTAAGGCCAGACTTGATTCAAATGCCTACGTAAAAGGCTCTATGAGAACAGGGAACCTGTTCACTCTAGCGTTCAATGCAACTTAGTGTCTGTGGGTTTAATGCATTAAACCCTGCGTAAGGGCTCTATGAGAACAGAGAACCTCAAAGCTGTGGACTCTAGCGTTCAATGCAACTTACTGTCTATAGGGTTTAATGCACTTTAGGGTTTGGGGTTGACTGCAACTTAGGGTCCTGGGATCTGTAGGCCCCAGAATTCCATGTATGTGCCATGCCCACTTGGCCTCTTCGAAGAGTGTCCTCGTGAAATCCTTGCAGGCTCACGGTTGACACTTCATGGTTGGTTCGGGTCCAAAGTTTCAGCGTTTTGGGCCTGAGGTTAGGGAGCAAGATTTATGGCTGCTCTTTGGCTATACCCTCCTTAGAACCATAATAACAAACATAGTGAATATTCTTTGGGATTTATTTGAAAAAGTTAAAAATAAATCCTGAGGAGGAGACGACAGTTCGGGATTGCGGCTGGATGCAGCTTGACCCATGGCTACGCTCTAAGCAGGGCAGTTGCTTTAGCCCCCATGGAAACCTGTCGACTTCTTTCCCTATTCTTAAGACTGACCTTAGTTGCTGAGTTCATAAGCCCCAAAAAGTGTACACTTTCAGTTTTATAGTGGGTAACGTTATCCCAAGAAGTGTAAAGGGTATCCACGCTGCAAGCCCTGAGCAGTCGACAAATACTAAACTAACGATCCGTCTCCACGACCCCACCCACAAGATCCAGAACAAAATGAAGCCCTAAACCCTAAACCCCTAAACCCCAAACCCCTAAACAGCTCTGCGCCGGCCATCATTGCCGAGCTTCCGAGGAGAAGGTGGTCAGCTTGACCTGTCAAGCGCACTCAAGACTTCTGGAGCTCTAATAAAGCCTGCCTGGCCCCAGGCTATCCCTTCAAACCAAGGACAAATTAAATATTCAAAGCCCCCAGAGACCGGCCTGAACCCTTATCGCCCCATCAAGCACTCCCGAAAAAAAGACCGCGAGGGACTTCTTTCAACAAATATTGGATTCCTAAGAACCACCCAAAAAAAACACCAAAAATCCCCAAGACCGGCCCTAACCCAAACCACCTAAACCCTAAACCCTAACCCCCCTCCAAAAAAAACCAGAAGCCTCAACCACCTAAAAAAGAGACCTTGCCTGGCCGAGCATCAGCAGCGAGCCCTCCTCGGGGTCGCCGAAGCCCCCCCAGTCACGGGTGCAGCTGCCCTCCTCGGAGTGCGGTTTTGGGGTGTTGGGCGTTTTTGTTTTTGTTGTGGGTTTTTTAGGGGTTTAAGGTTTAAGGGTTTAAGGGCTTAAGGCTTTACAGTTTAAGGGGATACCGGTTTCAGGGCTTTGGGGATCTTTCGGGTGTCAGGGTGAAAGAGGGTGTAGGGGATTACGGATTTAGGGTTTAAGGGTTTAGGGTTTAAGATTTAGGGTTTAAGGGTTCTTTTTTTTTAGTGCCCGCCGTTTAGGGTTTAGGGTTTAGGGCTTAGGGTTCAGGGTAGTACGAGGCCCCGGGCTCTGATAGTGCTTTCATAACGGGTTCTGCAGGACAGGCTTTGGGGGCTACATTTAGGGTTTAGGGTTTAGGGTTTAGGTGTAAGATTTTTTCTGTTTACTTATGAGGGTTTCGCAGGGCTTCGTAGCGTAGATGTTTCGTAGGATTGCCTGCTAAGGGCCTGAACCATTGGAACAGGTTGGTTCTTTTGGGTTATTACAGACTTTGGGACTTGGGGATTGGGGTGTTGCGATCTTCAATTGGATTTGGAGCTTCCGATTCGTGGCTTAAAGTTAACCCCAAGGGTCCAAGCACCTAATAATCATATCCTCCCCAAAGTCCCAACCTACGTCACTACTATCCCAAAGCCGAGGACCTAATTATTGAGTCCAAGGGACCCTTGGGGTAAGGCTTGGGATTACAGGTTCAGGCGCTATGATTTCAGGGCCCCAGGGCAGTCTCTCGGATTCTTTCTCTGCATAGTTCGGACAGTACTGGCCCCACCCTTGAAGAAGAAGGGCAAGAAGAGCGACCCTTTGATTTCTCAACCTACCCTGTAACAGTTGCACAACATATATAGCCTAGTTATATATATATACATATATATATATGTATATGCATAGCATTTATGATGGTCCCTACTATAGACTGTTACAGGGTGGGGACAGTACCCAAAGTAGAGGACAGCATGGGGTTTAGTCGGCTACTTAACGGGCCATGGGACTTAGTAACTCGGGTTCAAATTAAGGAAGCTATACTTATGCTTATTTATAAGCCCAATTAAGGTACTGATAACCTTACTTACTAAGTTCCAGGATCATCCAAGTATTCAAACTGCCCGAGTCGCTGAGGCTAAGGCTCTGGGAGTGCTCAAGAGACGGTCGGGTGATCTCTGATTGAAATAGAAGTGCTACTTAGGGTTTAGGGTTTAGGATGGCTTTGAGTCTGAAGGTTCCGGGACTGTCAGCACTCTGAAGCCCCGACTCCACAGCTGCTAGCAGATCTGAACTGCAATCGCGGCGCGGCGGGCATCAGCATCTTCCGTATGCCCTCATTGCACGCTGGGAGGGCTGCTCCCATCGTGGCCTGCTTGGGCAAAGCTGCACTTTTTCAAAACCTGTTCAAAGCTCAACCCCCGAATGTGAAACCTTCGACCCCAGACTCCAAAACCCTAAGGGTCCGTGCACTCACATAGTACATACAATGACTATATAGGAACTTTAGGCACGAAGTATATACTATTTGGGTACATGGATCCTTAGGGAAAGGCTAAACATGGAAGATGCTACGGCTGTGTTCAAGCAGAACAAATCAACTTGGGGGTAGAGCCCCAGAACCAAGCCGTGTATCTGCCCGAAGGCTCCATGTACCCATATAATACATACTTAAGCTCAAAGGGGTCCCTATATTTGGGTACTTTAAGGCCAATGTGAATACTATATGTATGTAGGTACTTTAAGGCCAATGTGAATACTATATGGGCACATGGAGCCTTAGGGCTAAGAGTATGTCAGAGCTTCACCTACCAGAATCTGTTTTGTTTGTAGGGTCCCTGTAAAATGCATGTTAGGGTTTGGAATAAGAATCTACAGAACAAGTACGTTGTGGTATGATCAGGGGACCCTTAATATAGAAACTAAGCAACAGATAGGCTATGGGACCATCCTTTTCCCGGGGTGTTCTCTTTTCGCATAGGTAGACGGATAGATAGATCGATCGACGGATGGACGGATGGACGGATGGAGGGATGGAGGGATGGAGGGATGGAGGGATGGAGGGATGGAGGGATGGAGGGATGGAGGGATGGAGGGATGGAGGGATGGATGGATGGATGGATGGATGGNGAGAGGCGGAGGGACGGAGGGGTTGTGGGATTGTCGGATTGTGGGATTGAGGGATGGATGGATGGAGGGATGGATGGATGGAGGGATGGAGGGATGGAGGGATGGAGGGATGGAGGGATGGAGGGATGGATGGATGGATGGATGGATGGATGAATCGAAAGATGGGCGGATGGACGGATGGACGGATAGACGGATGGAGGGATGGAGGGATGGATGGATGGATGGTTGAACCATCACCAGATCGGTAGATAGACAGATAGCTCGACAGATAGAGGGACGGTTGATAGAACGATAGATAGCTCGCAATGAAAGGTGCTGATACGGCTCAGGATGCTGAGGCTAAGCCCAAACTGTTCAAGATAGGGTTGAGGATTGAGGGTCTTTAAAAACTTTAGGGTCTTTAAGGTTTAGGGTTTAGGGAAGTCAACGCGAAACCAAGTCCATCTGTACAGTTCAACTTCTCATAATACTGACTTTGCATTCAGCCTAAAACCGCAAACCCTGAATCCCCAAAACCCTATATGAACACTAAAATCCTGAACTCCCCTGCTCGATGCATATAGCCCCCGAGTTTCAACATCTGAATCCGATACACCTGGGACCTGGGTTTACGGTATGTGCTCCAGGTTTCGATTCTTCTAGTAGTTGTTGGAGTGTAGGTTGTAGAGTTTGAGATGAAGAAGACCCATGCAAGGCTTAAAAAAGCTGTACACTCCCTGCAGCGGCCCGGAGTATGCAAGCCTGCGGACCTCTGAGGGATCTTCCAAATGCCTACATCCAAAACCCCAAACCCAGAAAGCCTCGTAAATGCTACTTACATGGTGTGTTGCCAGTACTTCGTCATGGGAGAAACCACAGCTGGCCTGGAGCAAAAGGGCCACCCGTAGGGCGTCGCAGGCGATATGCCAGCTTTGAAGCCAAGTGGCTGGAGTATGACGGTCGAAACATCGCCGTTGAGAACTTCAAAAGTCGAAACCATCAAACGATAATTCATATGCCCGGAAAGTCCTAAGCACCAAACTCGACGAAACACAAAACATGCAGCATAAATGAAGATATGAGGAGTGGACGATTTAAAGGTGTGTCGCAGACTAAGGGTGGCGACGCTGATGCCAAACTCCTGCACTAGTTTACTATTTAAAGCGCCCTGCACTATGGGAGTTCTGGTACATTCCTTCTGGAGCAGAATGCAGGATTGTGCCAGGGCCCTAAAAACTCAGGTGGGGCTTTGGGTGAATCTTGTACTAAAACTATACAAGGACTACAGTGGGATACAAGTATTTATTATTCCGATGCCGAATTCGAACCAGCTTCTCTTTGACATATCTGGGCTCAGGATTTAAGCTTTAGGCGTCAGGTCCAGGGCTGAGGGCTGCAGTATGCTGCCCAAAGCCCCACAGCCCACAGTCCAAAACCCTGCACCCAACGAAAGATCAACACGAGCCGACGCTATGAAATTGCGAGGCCCGAGCCGTAGGCTGCGACGTCTGGCTCTGCACCGGCCGCTCGCATCGCCTTGTCCCAAAGGTACATGGGAGCGTCTTATCTACGGTTTATGGATTAGGACTTGGAGGGCTGAGGATTTAGCATTCAAGGTTTAGGATGAAGTTGAGGTCTTGGGGTCTACTAAAGGGGCCCCAATGATTTTAACAGAGTTTCGGGGCCCGTTACACCATAATTATAATAAGGAACCCCCAAAAATAGTAGTGGTAATTATTTAGGCCCCTATATTACTGTAGCTCTTGTCTTGTTTAACCGGTTGGTTTTATAATCCCTGAGATCAACGAGAAGAACATTGGAGACTATTCTATAGGGGCAGGGTAACCGTCTTTCTGTTCAAGACGGCACGGCCGTTGTCACTGACCTCAACATTGTCAATGAAGACCCTCGCAAACTTGTAGGTGCTGGACTTGATGGATGGGAAGTGCTCGCACACCTTATCGTGAAGTTGGGCGACCGTCTTTGACTTGTCAATGCCCAGCGCTTTTGACTTGTTGAGGAAACTCACGATGGTATTGACTTTTTAGGGTGGAAGGTCTCTGCTGTAGTATGGTGCTTCGGTGGATGGATTGCACACCGAAACTTCGAGTACTTCCACCCCGAATGATTCGGGAATCCTTGGATTAGGGATCCGACCACACTTGTGTGCGTGTTGCATAAGCCCCTCTGCCCTAATACCCGTATGAAGTACCTGCTCAATTATACACCCATCCATATTCCTGTTGGTCCTGTATACACCGGCCATTTACACCCCAGTCCTGGAAAGCTTCCTCGTTAGGGCGCCCTGCTGTTCACATGTAAGTACTTAAACGGTAGGTTAGTATTCATAAATCCTCAAAAGGTAGGTCGTTATATATATAGAGAGAGAGAGATACATACATATATATATACATAATCATTTTTATTTATGAACATACAAACCCTTAAACGGTAAGTTATAAACAATATGTATATATATATGTATATATACACATGTTAATATATATATGCATACCCTTAAGAAGTAGGCTTTTACTTATGCACCCTTCATAAGTACGTTATTATTTCTAAGTCCTTACAAGGGAGGTTTGGGGCAGCTATGGGGCGAAGGCAGGTTCCTGCTTCTGCTTGGGCTTGGGATGGTGGGTGCCGAGCTCGATAAGCTCTGGCAGCGAACACTTGGGCCTTCAGAAGTAAGGATAGAGGTGTTCTATAGGATTCCTACAAGAGTGCTAGAATAAGTGTTAACTTAGCTGCCTTAAATGATCAGACGAGGATTTTGGGGCATACTTTGGCATGCTGGACTATATATAACGCTTCCAAGCTTCGAAGTTGACTGCGCAGAACAGCAAACTGCTATCAAAGCTACTGGCTGCATGCAGCAGAAGAACATAGTGTAGACCCCTGATGAAGAATTCCCGTGACTTGAAGGGAAAGAATCCTGGCATCCCGGGCATCATAGACCCTAAACCCTGAACCCTAAACCCTTCGTCCCTTTTACGGTAGGGCGGTTTGCTAGTCGGGTCTACAGTAACACACCGACCCCGGAGCCAACTGAACTCCTGGGAAACCTACAAAACCAACTCCCAAAGCCAAAACCCGAAGCCAGCGCCAGACCTTCAACCCTTGGGTTTTAGGGGTTTAGGGTTTAGGGGTTTAGGGGTTTAGGGTTTAGGATTTATATAGGGGAACATTAAAAAAAAAAACAAGCCGCGACACCTCAAGCCCAAAGCCCCACGAACTGGGTGCAAAACCTTCATGAAACGCTTTTGAAACCCTAAGCAACCCTACAGTCGCGCAGCCCAAATCAAGCCGTAAAACCCATAGTTCTGTCGATGGGGATGTCTAAATGGAGGTTCGCGGTATTTAGAACCTTAT
The DNA here is from genome assembly GCA_003297005.1 of Symbiodinium sp. clade A Y106. Lineage (NCBI taxonomy): Eukaryota > Dinophyceae > Suessiales > Symbiodiniaceae > Symbiodinium > Symbiodinium sp. clade A. The sequence continues at coordinate 105,607 of BGNK01000192.1, forward strand.
AGGCACTTATACCTTTGAGCCGAAGTAGAACTCTGAATACCTAACTTAGTAAGAAGACATTTAACTGGGTTATAATCTCATACATACTCCAGATACCAGTACCCTGGTTAGTTTCGTGGTCGGTAATCGGGCTATAAGTGCAGCTAGCTACAAGCAACCCCATGAGGTGCCTTCCAAAGAAGCACCGCGGACTCCCATCGGCGGCCTGACACGAGCTGGCGGTATATTAATATCGATTCCTGTTAAGGATTAGGGCGGAAAGGATAGTTTTTAGGGTAGAGCTTAGGGTTTAGGACATGGGTCGCTATAGTTTTCGGGCTTTGCGGTGCCAACTTAGTCAGGGGCCTTGATGATTCGAACGGGGTTCTTATATTATAGGGATTTATAGCAGTGTTTTGGGGCTCAGATTAGGCTCTGACAGGGTTAAATATAGAGTCTTCCAGAAAAGGAGGAGCTTTTCTTGTGTATTCTAGCTTTCTAAGTACAGGGACCGCAACCTTAACTTCTATTTGATCAAACCTTCTCAGCACTAGTCCAATAGCTTTTGTTGCGCAGGGAGGGGAGATCGGGGGTTCAGCGTCCAGGCGTTTCGGTGTCAAGAGGCTTCGGGATTTGTTAGAGTTTAGGAGTTGGGCCCCTCGGGTCTTTCAGTTCAGACCTACACCTTTGTTGGCGCCGCTTGCTGTCGAGGCTCTGCACGGTACATGTATACACATATGTGTTCAGAAGTACAGTGCATACATCTCTCTCTCACACACACATCTGAAACAATCTCAAGAGGCTCGTCCTAGTTCAGCACGAGCCCGGGTCCGCATATTTGCAGCAAACCCTTGATGTGGCACAGAAGCTGATTAAGCAGAAACCGGCACATAAAGCATCGCAAGCTCCATCGTGGATATTACAGAGCAGCATGCATAATATAGGGGCCTTAATAATTAGAACATGGTTTTTGGGCATCATAATAAGGAACCTCCAAAATAGTATATAGGTAATCATTAAGGCCCCTAGAGTATGCTCTCGACTGCCAAAATGTGCATGATGCCTCACTGGACAACCTCGAGCAAGGTAGAGTATGTATCATTCCTGCTGGCCTATATTCTATATTCTGCAGTATGTTATCATACTCATAAGAACACATACATACGTACCTACATACATACATGCATGCATACATGCATACACACATACATACCTACCTAATTACATACCTATACACCTCATTGCCTACATACCTAGCTACGTACATACATACATACATACATACATATCTACATCGAGAGGAAGAGGGTACGAGATCAACTGCGTGTTGAATCATGTGTTGTGATTCCCTTGTTCAATATTACCGCAGTATGAACTACACGCACATGTGTAAATATATGAAAGCCTGTGTGTATATATATATACACACTATACATACAGGTATGTACACTATTACCCTTAGTACAATTTGTGTCCTGTTGAGTCCGCTTTCTGGCAACCGCGCCCTGTGAGCAGGCGCTGCAGGCCGTGACGTACAGAGTCCCGCTGTTGAGCAGACCTAGTTTTGAGCAGTGCGCAAAAACATGCCGTTCAATTCTAGGGTGCCTGACCTAGGCTGCAGTGACACATTCATATGGCTTTTCTTGCGAAGTTCACGGCAGCTCATACAACACATGCTTCGATATCACACGAACCCATGTCCTAACTCATCTCTGTCGTGGAAGAATCCGTGGAAGTCCACAATCCACTTGCCTCAAACTCTCAAACCTGGAAACTTGATATTGACATTGTGGTTGAATGGAATGTGGTCGTCTTGAAGGGACCTTACAAGAATGAACCACTGCTACTACTACTTCTACTACTTCTGGTACCACTACAACAACTACTACTACTACTTCTTCTACTTCTGCTTCTGCTGCTTCTGCTTCTGCTTCTGCTACTCGTATTGCTATTGCTACTGCTACTGCTAATGCCGCTGCTGGGAGGGAACCTTTCTTCAGCACCGCTGCAAATCGAGAAACCCCTAGGACCTTAAGAAAACCCTCATCCCCAAAAAACCTGAAGAAAAACAGCCAAAGGCCCGAAATCTTACAACCCCAAAGCCCTTCCCCCCCCACCACCCCCACCCCACATCCAAAACGCAAACAGACAGACACACACACACACAGACACACACACACGCACGCACAGACGGGCACACAAAAACGCACAGAAACAAAACCCTTAACTCCGCAGAAGATCTCAAAATAATTGCTAGTATCCACTTGTAGTCCCTTCCCTCTAATCATACACTATACCAGACACCGACGTCCTATTCTACTTATTCAGGCATTGTACCTGTCTATCTATCGGTCTACATATCGGTCTATCTATCGACCTATCTGACTATCTATAACTATCCGTATCTATATCTATAACCTGTATGTATATATATATATATATACACATACATACATACATGTAAATATAAAGATATATTACACCCAAAGCTCTAAAAGGACGAACCACCCGGGCTCCCCGGCGGCTCTTCCGCGCCAGACGAAGCGATGCGAGGGCATCGCGCCAGCGAGCTGCCTTGGCTGCGTTCGGTTCCGAACCTGGATCCTTGCAGGCTCATGGGTACTTACAGTCAGAGTCCTGCGCATGAAACTAAGAAGAACTAGAAATCAGCAGAATGACAATAATTTAAGACTATTATATAGATGTGAAAATATATATATATATGTAAATATATGTATATATATATGTATATATATATATATGTATATATGTATAATATGCTCACATTGTGATTACAAGGGGATGCAAGGGGATATTGTCAAACTAGACCTACCATTATTTCAAGCCCCTATATTCGGGGCTACGCATTGTAGGCTTCCAAGGTGTCGGTATGAGCCTAACCTGTGCAGCTCGTTTTCTGCCCTGGGATTTGTGAGATTCCTCCGAAAGAAGGTGCTCTGGGCTTCTGAAAGCAGTGCTGCATAGGGTTCACAATGGCTTTTGAGATTTAGGGGTTTAGATTTGTTTAGGGTGTAAGGCAATTTGAGGCATTTGAGGGCGTTAGGGCTTAAGCGGGGCATTGATCCTCGAAAGCACAGTCAGCTCTTGCAGACGTATCTTGGAAAGGGTAGGCCTCAAGCAGCAAACAAACCAGCTCCTATGGGTTCAGGCATTTTCTGTCGTAGGAACCCTCAGCAACGGAATCTTGATAGCAGAACCAAGTGTTGCCGGTGGCACTCTGCGGAAAAGAACATTGATTGGTCCAACTGTGGTTCCAACAATCACACGGAGAACGCAAACCACATTCTGCCATGAAAACCAGAACACAAGCCCGCCTCCTCGAAAGCGGATATTCCTGCCACGTGCCCCGCTTCATCCACCTGCCATAAGGGTCGCGGAAGGGTCGGGCCCACCCAAAGGGAGAATAGTTAGGCTTTAGGTTTTAAGGCGTGAGTGTGACACTGCAAGGCAATACTGCATATCAACAGTTCTCGAAGAGAGCAGACTTTACATTGCTACACATGAGTCTCCTAAGTTAAGTTATGTGCTCATATAAGTCTCTGAGACGGAGCTACCGAGCCGCAATCGTAAGGTACCTGGCTAAATCCTACCACGCCCGTTGAGAACTCATTTCATGGCAAAGAATGCCCTGCAATGGGTCTTATCGGCCGTGGCAGGTCCAGTCATCCTGACGGCTCTTGTTCGCAAATCCAGTCACATCTCCTGATTTTGCTCCTGTCCCGTATTAGTATTAGTTTTAGTAAGCATCTTAGTATTAGTACTAGTATTGGTATTAGTATACCCTATGGCTCCAAGTATACAAATAGTACCTACTTTGGGGTCGAAAGTCTGTAAATAGTACCTACTTTGGGCTATTTGGAGCCCCAGGGTTAGTATTGGTATTTAGTATTCCTATTAGTAGTAGTATTAGTATTGGTGTTGCTAGCCCGAGGGTTGTGGGACGATCGAGGCCTCTTCTTGAGATCTTTTGTTCGCGCCAATATGGTTCTGTCTACGAAGTCTCCTATCAACAGGAGAGTCAACATTCATATTTCTGTGACAATGTCTACTCCATTTATGGCACAAGCTCTGGAATCGCAAGCCAATGAATTCCTACCCCTTTAAACATGGAAACCACTCAACAAATCGTAAGTCTTCACCGTGTAAGCATCCTTGATCGTTCGAGTCGGGTTTCGGGCTATGTTTTGTCTAGTTGCAATAAGGAGCCCTGGGAAATGGTGTTGGTAGTTATTGCAATCACTCAGGCTTCTACATCATCCGATCTTCGACTTTTTGAACCCTAAACCCTAAACTCTAAACCCTAAACTCCTAAACCCCTAAACCCTAAACCCCTAAACCCTAAACCCCTCAAACCCTCAAACCCCTGAACCCTTAAACCCTAAACTCCTAAACCCTAAAACCCTAAACCCTAAACTCCTAAACCCTAAACTCCTAAACCCTAAACTCCGAAACTCTAAACTCCTAAACCCTAAACCCTAAACTCCTAAACTCCTAAACCCTAAACCCCTCAAACCCTCAAACCCTTTAACCCTTAAACCCTAAACTCCTAAACCCTAAAACCCTAAACCCTAAACCCCAAACCCTAAACCCTGAACCCTCCTCCATGCCCACCCGGTCCTTCTCTTCGCAGGAGAGAAGCAAACCAGACAGCTGCCTGGCTTTTCGGGTGTTAGGGTTTAGGGCTTGAGGGTTTAGGGTTTAGGGTTGAGGGCTTAAGGGTTTAAGGGTTTAGGGTTTAGGGTTTAGGGCTTAAGGATTGAAGGGTTTGAGGGCTTGAGGGGTTTAGGGTAAAACCACACCTATGATGCACACGAAAGCCCCTAAACCCCGAACCTTAAATAATGCTCAACTCGTGATGCATCTAAACGCAAGGCTGTGAATCTCTAAGCATTTTGCCATCATCGCCCCGTCAAGAAACGGTTCCTACTGCTTGAATTCGGACCTTCTTGCTGCAACAGTGTATTTCCACGTGCCATTACCCTCGGGCTCCAAATAGCCCAAAGTAGGTACTATTTGCAGACTGACCCCAAAGTAGGTACTATTTGTATACTTAGAGCCATAGGGTTAATGTCCCTAACGCAAGATATCATGTTATGGCCGGAGTGCCAGAGCGCGGAGCGGCTGCAGGCTGAGATGACGGCATTCCGCAACTGTGACAGAGATTTCAGCGGTTTAGGGTTCAGGGTTAGTGGGTTTAGGGTTTAGGGTTCAGGGAGTTTCGTTCAGGGTTGTTCTCTTCGTCTTGTTTAAAAGACCTCCTCCGTCTCGCCAAGTACACTCCACAGGAGTTTTAGGGTTTAGTGTTGAATGATTTGGTGTGTAGTCTTAAAAATGTCGATAATTAATTAGTGCATTATGGTTTTGAGTTTGGGGCGGAAGGCTTAGCTTATTCGAGTGGCAAGATCTCGGGGATGTTGGGCTGCTCCTGGAAACCGTCTGAAGAAACTGTGGCTTGTTTTTCAGACAAGAGCACACTTCTAACTCTTATCTAGCTAAACTTTCGACAGTTTAGGGTTTAGGCTTCAGGGCGAGCGCCCCCAAAAACATGGTATATGGCGCCATTAACGGTCCGGGAATCAGGCATCGGCGCCTTATGATGCACGGCAAGCAGAAAGCATCAACAAGTCCCTCCCCAGGCGTTTGTACGGATACCCCCACAAACAAGAAGGAACACAGCACACATTGCAACAATTGTACCAACAAGACCGCAACAGTGAGAAAAAAGAAGCAGCAACAGCAACACCATCAACTGATGACGACAACAACAACAGCAACAAAAGTTGCAACGCCAGTGGCAATGGCAGCAGCAACAAACAGAGGGTTGCCATACGAAAGTGCCCCTATCACTGCCGAGTTTATGACTTTATTCGGGACCCCTCAGGCAGAATGTATTCACAAATGCAGAGGCTTGAACAAGAGATTTATCTCTAAGAGTCGAATCGATCATCAAACTAGAATATACCCTCCCCGCAAGCCCGAACCTTGTTACACAAAATAAGGCCCCTATATCATAGAACCTTAGAAAGCCCCGGTAGAATTTTAAAACGCACTTGAATGACTCCTATTCCAACCATAAAGCCCCTTTTAGTATTCGGGTTTGCTCGCGATCTGTCCGGGACAGGGAATGCTGCCTGAATTCTTTTGGAAACTCGTTGACAAATCTGGGATTGAGGGTACTGGGTTTTGGGGTTTAGGGTTTCAGCGTTTAGGATTTATGGGGTTTGGGGTTGCCAATGTAAGGTGTAGGTCCTGTAGGTCTGGCGCCCAGGGACTGCAGCCCTGAAAATCGAGACAGAAGCTCAAAATGTCCTGGCACAGCAAAAACTGATCCCAACAACTCTCAGCCCCCTGACCCTCCCTAATTCAGGCCTTCACACTGACCCAAAACCCTGCAGCGCGAAATCCTGAAGCCTACATCCGGCCTGGTCACTAGGATGCATGCCTAGCGCGACCATATCTGCCAGAAGCGACAGGGAAGAAGTCCACAACACGCCTGGTGAAAGGGTCTATGGCTCGGGCTTAGGGTTCGCGGTACTTATAGGAATATGTTACCCTAAACCCTAAATGCTGGATGCTGGGACCTTCGGGTTCCAAAGAGTCTGGCTGAATTTGGGTTTAGGGTTCCGGGTTTAGGAGGCTTAGCTGAAAAGATCGGGAGATCAGGGGCATTGAGAGAGGCCAGTATCGACTTAGGAAATCTAGAGGAACTACTTCTGCTTCTTCTGCTTGGAGAACATTGGCAAAGCAAGGCTCTGGAAGTCCCAGACATATTTGATGCCTCAACCCTAGGCCGTGAAAGCGGAACCCTAAACCCTCATAGTAACTCTTGTAGAACCCTTACCACAGAACCCCTTGAACGAAACCTCATAGTAGCCCTGGTAGAATTCTTATTAAAGGAGCCAGCTCTCCCCTCAGCTTCAAATTTCCGCACGAATGCGGACCTCGGCTGCAGGCGCTCGCCGCGCTGCCGAAGGAGACCACATTGGGCCGCAGCTTTCGCCTCGGTGGTTGGTTAAGGGTTGAAGGTTGCGGGTTTAGGGCTGAGTGTTCAGGGTTTACGGTCGAGGGTTAAGGGTCGACGGTTCAGTGCTGAGGGTTTAGGGTTGAGGGTTTAATGCGGTCTCTTGGACACTCTCGAAGCAACCGCTAAACCCCTGAAGCATAAACCCTTAGCCGTAATGCCCGCGAAACCCTAAACCACTAGACATGAAATCCTATAAGGGTTTACGAGCTTCGAAGCCGGAAGACCTACAAACGCCTCAGTTCCGCTTCAGAGTTGCAGATTTCATGCTGGGGCAGGGCAGCCTACACCTCAAGGGCCTTTAGGGTTGTAGATCAGTGGGTCTACATGAAGGTTTGGGGTTTTAAGGTTTACGTCTTGGGGTCTTGGAGCACTTTAATTAGGGTTGATGTAAACAACAAAAACGTGGACCAGGGCGTGTCGAGGCAGGAGCCGTGCCATGTTCATGAGAAGGTCCAGCGCGCTCCTGCGATTCAACTTCGGGCGGGGTTGCTCGGGTCCATGTCAGCGCTTGGGGCTTAGGGCACAGGGTCTAGGATTCGAGGTCTTCGACCACCGGATTTTCGCTTGAAGAGCGCACCTTTTGCGACCTGGGATATGAGGGCTTCGGGGCGTTGGGCTTATGGGGTCCGGGGAGTTCAAAAGATTCGGGATCATTGATCAGATAGAGCTGTATTCCTCAGGCACCGAACCGAGGCACTGTAATCTACACTCTTTGTAGGGAGAGAATACAGGGACCCTGTGACAAGGCGTCTTGCACCATAAATATGGGAGTTTCCGAAAATAGGGGACCCTCATATAGTACCCTAAATAATAGGATCCTTATTATAAGGATCCCAAAATAAGGTACCCCTAATTTTCGGAAACTCCCATACCTGAAGTGTGCCCACGACCCAGGAACCTTGAAGCGAAAACCACAAGCGACTCGAAACCCTGAAGACGAAGTCTTGGAACTTAAACCCAACCCCCCCCCCCAACCCAGAACCCTAAATCCCTGCACCCACTTAAACCCTAAATCCCCACACCCTAAACCCCTAAAACTAACCCTAAATCCCTACACTCACCCTCCACCATCTAAGAAACCTGAGGCCGCGAAGGCCTCGGAGCCACGGCGCGATCCAGCGCATTAAGGAGAACGTTGTGACCTTTCAAGCAGAAAAACTCTGTCTTGCTGAACCACATAAACCTTGCTTGGGGCTTTCTTCTTTTGGTGTCCTTTTATGTGTCCGAAAATGGCTGGGTTTTTGGGGTTTAGGTAGGTGCATCGAAGAGTCTATCTCTTAAGCCCACCTCTCAGAGCCTACTAGGCCTTAAAGTCTGAAGGTACAAGAGAGCTAGTCGAACCCACTGAACCTGGAATCGGAAACCCTAAATCCTCAGACGAAGCCCTTAACTTCTGTAGCCACAAGCCTGAACCGAACACTTTCCAGAGACTCCGCAAAAGCATGTAAGATGTAAGGCTTGAGGTTTAGGGAGGCTTAGGGTTCGGAGCTATGTAAAACCACATTAGAGGGATGCCTCTAAGCATTTGAAACTCTGATCTCTGATAAGCAGCAATAACGCTATGTTCTAATGAGGTTTTACACTGTGCTTCTCACCACGCATGGTCACAATCTTGCAACGGGATCGTTGGCAACACGGTTGCGCACCAACGGCCGCCGGCACATTTAGCTTCAAGAACGATAATGGGTAGGCGCTAGCATAATCTCAAGACCCTGAACCCTAAAACCCAAACCCTTAACCCCCTTTAACCCACAAATGCCAAAACGGAAGTGCGCTACCCAAAGGGCCCGACTGATCAAGTCCGGTGAGTAAGGGGCCGCTCCTGAAACCATCTCCTGCGGGAAAATCGTTGGTGGTTTAGGGTTCAGGGTTTAGTGTTTAGGGGTTTAGGATTTGATGCTCTTCGAAGCTTATGCTTGGGTCGATGATGTCGCACTTCTGGTTGCGCAGAAGGTTGGGTCTTGTCCATGATGGGATGTCGGATAGAGTTTGCAGAGCTCCTACTAATACCTCAAAACCTCAGCCCCGAATACAGTGGCACGTACTCAGTTTCGCCGAACTCGGCTCAGCCCTGTTTCATTAAGTCCTACGGAATGCGACCTGCAGAAAACTAAACGGAAGCCCTCCTCATGCAACACTCAATGCCCTAGTCCTACAATCCCTTAACCCTCAACCCTATAGTCATAGAATATATATACATATGTATATAGTAGTAGTAGAATCCTGATATGGAGCCCTGGAATTAAATACATGGTAATGAATACTTCGGGCTTCTATGTGACACCCGGAGACCGGTATACTATAGTAATCACAATGCAAAAACCCTAAAGGAATACGACTATTAAGTATTCGGCCCATGCATAACACTCCATAAGGCCTCAAACCCATCAAACCCTTAAGCCCCAAACCAGCGACCCTAAGAGCCGTAAACCCCAAGCCCTGCAAACCCTAAAACCCCTTCTATAGGCGCCTTAATAATTAGAATAGGGTTTTGGATACAAATAGAATAAGGAACCCCCCAAAATAGTATAGGCAATTATTTAGGCCCCTCTACTGAACCCTGAAAACTCCTAATTCAGCGGGTCCTGCATCATGGAGCTTGCTCTCGGCCAGGAGGAGACGCGGACCCACAAGGTACCTCCGGTAGGGGTATGGCCTTTAGTAATTACCTATACTATTTTGGGGATTCCTTATTATGGTTATAGTATAATGGGCCCCAAAACCCTATTCTAATTATTAAGGCCCCTATATCGGGGGTATGGGCTTTCGGCTTTAGGGGGTTATAGGACTTTGGTAGAGGGGTCTAGGCCTTAATCAAGGGTTTACATAGAGCTCTAGGGCTCAAGGTTTCGGGTTTCAGGGTGATTCTGTTAAGTCTTAGAGTTCTTAAATCCAAAGCAAATAAATTCAAAAGAGCGCGGTTCCACAACCAGGCGCCTGCAGCATTCAGCGTCACGGTGGACGGGGTGAGGCCTCCCGGCTTCGTCATACCGAACCCTGTTTAGGGTACCTAGTTTTATGGCTAGGTTCTCTTATAAACAAAAAGTAGGTACCTTAAGAAAGTGGTAGGGTACGACCCTATAGGTACGGCTAAACATGAAGATACATCTCAGTCCACCTAAAGGATCAGGGGACCTAGTAGGCCGGATATATGATCAGTACGGGTATGACTACAATCACCTCCAATTAGGCTACTTATATAGCCCAGTTATAACCTACTTATCAAACAACGGACTCCAAGTAAAGCTTACTTAAAAGGTCATGGGACCCCAATTAAGGCTTTTATAACCCCACTTAATGAGTCCCATGATCATCCAAGTAGGGTTTAGGGTTTAGGCTTCAGCTCGTGAGCTCAACCGTCTTTTCTGCGTCGAGCCGGCCTGTGAAAATGAGACCAGAGAACCGTCCAACCGAAATAAACAAAACACTTAGCTACCCGCTAATGCCGCTCACCATAAAGCGATATATTTTTGTTGTCGACTTTCTTACTTCTGACCCAATCAGAGCGCTGCCCAACACTAAACCCGAAACTCTAAAGCCTATCTACACTGTGCTAAACCCTAATCTACACCCTACTCTAAACCCTAATCTACACCCAACCCTAAACCCTGAACCTAAACCCTACTTCGCCTTTGGGGAGCAGGAGCCCGAAGATCACCATGCCAGACCTGGCGAAGGCGTTTGTGGTCGAATTGAAGGCTTCGATAAGGGCCCTTAAAGGAACATCCTTGAAGGACCCTTGAAAGGAGCCCTTAAAGGAACCCCTTACAGGCACCCTATAAGGCTTTTGCGCTTAGGGGTTCCGTAGGGGCTCTTTGGCCGTTTTAAGGGTTAGAGCGGTTGGGGTTTGATAGGGATTGCTGAAAGAGCTCCTTGCAGAGTTCAATAAGGGTGTTGTAGGGATTCTATGAGGGTCACTAACGACTTCGATCAGGCTTATGACGGTTTCTAGGCGTGTTATCCGTGTCAGCAGTTTTTGCTGTAGGGCTTCAGGGTGTTAGGGCTGTGAGGCTTTATGAAGCTTAAGGTGTGGTGGAGTTCCGGCTTCCTGCCAAGAGGATCATTCTTGTACGGCGTGTCTGAGAATTATGATTAGGGGTTCCATGTTGTCGGAGACTGTCAGATCACGACCGCAGACACCCAAGATGCGAGAAGTCACCAATGCCAAACCCCAAACCCCACCTTAAAACCGAAATTGCCCAGACCCCTATACTCCAAACCCTGCCGTATTACCGTAAACCCCAAAGCCCCAAACGCCAAACCCACGTATATTGTAAACTCTTAAGCCCCAAGCCTTCAAGCTGTACTCGAAATCTAGACCCCAATCCATTAAGCCCCAAGCCCTTAGCAAGCCTCCAGCCAGGTCCATTGCTGCTCGCAGACAGCGCCGCATTCTCGCCGATGACGCTGCGGCGGAGCATTGCCTCACCAAATTGATTTAGGGTTTCGGGTATACTGGTGTAGGCTATACTATACGTACGTTGTTTGAGGTGCAGGGCATTAATGCAGGCGCCTAAATAAGTACCAATACTATTCCGGGGATTTCCTTATTATACTTATAGGATAATATACCCCAAAACCCTATGTATTCTAATTGTTAAGGCCCCTAAACCGCTAAATCCCGTATAGAGCCCTTGTAGAACCCTTAAAGGACCCTTTAAAGGAACCCTATTCTAGTCGTTAAGGCCCCTATACTTTGGGAGTGCAGGGCTGCAGAAGTGAGGTGATGATTACTCCTGGCCCGCATGTCGAGCCGAGGCTCCCAAACCGGAAGCTGGGCTCAGGGTTTACGGTTTAGGGTTTAGGTTTAGGGTTTTGGATTTGGGGTCTATAATATCTATAGGGTTTAGAGTTTAGGTAGCCTTGTGAGAATGTGCAGGCGCCGTGGTACCATTCAGCAGGCCCAAACAGACAGTACTATAGCTGTCTGAATTATCGGATATGGTTCGTCATCGCATCCCCTTGATTATGAGTCTCTATATACTTCTGCAACCTGATTGCCAGTGCGAAGTGTTAAGGCCCCATCACGTCTGCTGAGGCATTCGAAACCTGGAGCACCAGGCAGCTGAAGATGAACAGGGTCTAAAGGTGCGCACTCCCATGTGGAATGAGGGTTCAGGGTTTAGTGGGGTTTAGGATTAGGCCCTGGGGTTTAGGGTTTCTTGGCTTCAGGGCAAAGAGCCGCACAGCGCAGAGCGTGGTTTTGGAGACTTAATTCCATACTGGAAGTACATCTGGACCCTTCTGGGTAAGGTTGATGCTCTACTATGAAATGCGGAGTCCTCAGCGAACATGACAACAAACCCAGCCCTGAACAGATTTACTGTACTCTAAACCCTAAACCGTGTCTCGTCTCGCTAGGCTTCTTCATCTCAGCTCATTCAGGGAGAGCTTCGACCCGATAACAAGCCACGAATCCCGAACCCGAAGTCCTACACCTAGAACCCTGAAACACCGAAGTGTCCCGAAGCCAAGGCCTGACAAAACCGCAGTGGGAGAGGATCGGATAGGATTTATAAATTTGCAGAAGGTATTATACACTTCTACGAAGGTTACATAAGGCAGAGTTCCGCCGGCTGGAAAAAACAATGGGTTCAGGATTATGGCTTGCATTGGGCCCAGGGCTAAATGAGAATTAGAGGTAGAAGTAACGTGCAAAAGGGATCCCCGACGCCGCGCACACTCAACATCGGAAACCTCCCAAAGCCCTCAACTCGAAAGCGTAGTTCCGCCAAGCCCTCCCCGGAAATGCCCGCAGGTCCCTTCTCCCTCAACCTCAGCTGACACCGGGTGTGGGTTGGGGTGGGAGGGTGGGCACTCCGAACCCTAAACCCACAGACTAAACCTTAGAACCCAAACCCTAAACCCCAAAACCTTACAGACCCACACTCTGTACCCTATAGCCTAAACCCTGAACCAACGGGACATCCCCGCCTCGCTAGCTGCAGCTAGCAGTTGGATGGCATCGGCCCAGGTGGCGCAACTGGCCGCTGTGTTGAAACTGACCTCGGCCCCTAAACCCTAAACCGTTAAACCCTAAGCCCTGAAGGCTAAACCTCAAACCATAGCATCGTGACCAAATGCCTTGGGCACCCCTAGACTCCCCAACTACCCTCGTGTAGCCCGAAATTCTCTCTTAATGAGGAATTAGAGATCCCTTTAAATGGCAGTTGGGCGCTCCAGGCCGAGCCATAAACTCAGCGTGCAGGATCACGCCCGCAGATCGTCAGAGTCTACGGGCTTTGGGCTATAATTTAAGGGTTCCAGGGCTCACAATTTAAGGGTTCAGGGTTTAGAGGCCCTGAATTTGAAGGGTTTGCATTTGAAGGGCTCGGACTTTGGGGGTTTAGGGGCTTAGGGGCTCCCTTCGCGTTTTCCATCACTTTTTTCTCTTCCGCGCCACAGGGCCAAACCTCCCCAGGATCACCGCTTTGCCACTGGCCCGGCGCACCCGTCGCACCCGCTTCTTCACTGGAAGCTTCCATCGGTCAGTCTGTAAGCTTCCTGAGGCGGACACTTCACCGGCCACACAAACAACAACTATCAGGGACTAGGGTTTAACATATACCGCAACATCTGAAATCTAACCACGAATACTATGTAGGAATCTAGACACAGTCTAACACAGTCTGCCAACTCCAGGAAGCTTCCATTGCAGAACTGTGTAGGGTTTTAGGTCCCCAAATCCAGACTCTGAATGGTTTTTGGCTACTTGGAACCCTAAAACCCTGAACCCTTCGGAACAAGCTTCCATTGAAGAACGCACGCAGATCCTTCTTGGGCAACTTCGGCCGCCGGTCGTAAAGCAGCAAACCGTTCTTCTCGTGCTCCACATCGTACCTTCGGTCTTGTTTGCTCCCTGGTGCTTAGTAGGGAATGGGGGAATGGATCGCTATGATAGTCCCTTATAGTACGTAGTCCCTATAACCCATTCCCCCATTCCCGACTAAGCACCAGACAGGTTTAGGGGTTCCTGTCCTGGTCCTTTTGAGCGTTCTATCGAGGGTTTGGGGATCAAGGTTCAGGGATTGCTACCTTCGGTCTTGGGTTTACGGCTTGGTTTAGGGTTTAGGGCAATCCTTACGAAGGGAGCGGAGTTCCTTTATTCAGGTTTCTTTAACTACAGATAGCCCTGCCCCGATAAACCAACAAAGGCTCTGCGAGATCAACCCATGTCCTGATAACAGGCTCAACCCTACACCCCCAAACCCCTCAATCCACTACAGTAAACTCCATAAAGTTGGAAACCGGATTAAGGCCAAATAGTGCTGGGATTCCCTATACGTTACTCTTAAGGATTGAGGCGATGGGGTTTCCAACTTTTGGGCTTCTACTGTAAGTTCTACACCATGCAAGAACCTGGACCGAAACCTTCCTTAGTTCCAAGTCAGTCAAAGCTAGGAAGACTCCAGCGTGATGGTGGGCTCTGTGCTTCTTAAACGGGCCTGTCAAGGTTACAGTGGAAGTTTAGGGAACAGTCCAATAATTCATGCGACTACTGTCGATCATCATCATCACCATCACCACCCCTAGACAAGACACATCTAAACATTGACTGCACGCAACCTCGCACCCCATGCGTGACTCCAAGGTACAGCTGTGTGAGGCAGAAGCCTGCAAACACCGGCTGCTTGTAGATCTCAGACCTACGATGAGCCAACCAAAACAAAACGAATGTCTTAACAATAATGTGATGGGCTTAAATCGCAATAAAGCTACTATTTGCCATACCCCCGTGGTTCCATACTATAGCGTACAGTAAATGATTTTCGAACAAAGAAATACTTCTTGGCATACCCCCTTGGGCCATGTTGTAAGTGAAATCAAGGCGAACAGTAGTTCCTAAGGAACACCCAGAGACGTGAGCCCGCTGATCCTCTCCACTGCTTCTTTGGAGTTGCGCACCGGCTCCTCGCGTTAAGAACAAGCCGGGTATGCATGTCTGCCGGCTGAGGGTTAATGGTTTAGGGTGTGCATGCATGCACGCATGGATGGAGGTATGTATACAGTAGTTTTTATTGGTTTATAAGATGTATGCTTCTGTATATATGTATATATATACATATATGTACGTACGTATGTATGTTTGTATGTGAGACTCTTACGGCTGTTTCTGTTGTGGTCGCGGTCCTGGCCACCGAGATATCCTGGCAAAAACTTCTTCGGGTTGGTCCCAAAAGGCCCGGAGAGGTCTAATCCCACCCCGGCATACTCGGCAACAAGCCTGGGCTCAGGGTTTAGGGTTTCTGGTTTAGGGTTGAGGGTCTGGGGGTCAGGCTTATAAGGTTGAGGGTTTAGGGTCTCTGGACGAATCAGGAGTCGAAGGTTTAGTTCCGGTAAAAGCCATAAACCGACAAATTCAAAAAGGGTTCCAAACATTGACCTAGAAGCAGAGGCTGGCCGGCGCGGCCGCCGACGTGCTTGGGAGCCAACGTTTGCAGGACATTGGCGAACTTGCCGGTGGTTTGAGAGTAGTCATGGAAGGACCAGATGTCCGTGTCTACCTCAAAATCTATGATACACGCTGATGCTATCCGGAGACTACTGAGAATCGTGGCTTCGCTACCCTGTGCCTACCCGCGAAGGTCTTTACTCAATACCAAGAGATTTGGCTGACTTTAACCGGTGAAAACAGTACGGGTATAAGTGCATGACACATGCCTGAACTCCGAAAATTGATCCCTCGTTAGCCCCTAAAGCAGTGAAAAGTCTGGATGCATGTATCCAGCCAGACGAGTCATGGACGGGACGTCTCTGGAGGTCCCTCGATCGGATGGCCCTCACAACTCCGCACACCAAGGCCTCCCGCAATGCTCTTCAGGTTCATGGGTTTAGGGTTTACGGTCTAGAGATACTGACCCACACTGCTTTAAAGGATCTACAACCGTAGAACCTCCAAATAGGTGTCCTAGAATTCCATGGCTCAAGCAAGGCCTTGCTTAAGGGGTTCTAGAACCTCAACAGGGTCTGGGCTTCTACCACCAAATGACAAGCGTCTTAAAGCCAACACACACGGCTTCTCATGAACTTGAAAGTAACTCCTGCATCCAAGCCCCGAGCACTAAACCCTAAGCTGTTCAAGACGAAACCAAGCCGGTTCTAACACAGAAGCTTGAATAATCGGCAATAGAGCCGCTAGGGATCCTGGGTGTATGTACCGAATCAAGACTCAAAGCACAGAAGGCCTTGTGTCGGTTCATGATCTGTGTGCGGCGGTTGGGCGAATACCTGGAACAGAAAAAAAGCAAAACAAGGCAAAGACATTGTAGGTCTGAGGTTAAAAAAAGAGTCCTCCGATGCGATCAACTCCCGACTGTAAACTCTGAACCTGAAGCCCTAGAACGTGGTAAAACCCCAGAACGTACTTCAACGCCGTAAGCCGTAAGCGGGACAAGTCAAGACGCTCTCATCTTGCAGTATGAATACTAAGTACTAGTACAACATGCAACGAATCAAGCCAAACGCACCGTTTTAACAGAATCGATGTCAGCATAGCAGCAGCGCTGCAATGAAGCGGTCTTACTGGTCAGAATCGTCTTCTGCGGGGTGGTATATTCTTATATGACTATAACGAGGAAACCTGGGGAACAACACCCGTAACTACTCAAGCATTGTACTGGAGTTGCTGCTTTGTTTTGATAATTTCATGCCTACAGGGCTGAGACATCAACCCGCGACGCCTGGGCCATGCACAAAATGATGAAGAGGAAATGCCAATAACTCCGAGTAACCCAAGAGACTTTTTATGACCCCGTGCAAGACCACTGTGCTCCGCCTCCCTCGACCCCAAGCCTCAGCCAAAAAGCCCTGAAAGCATCTAATGCAGAGGCCTCGATAAGCTCAATACTTAGAATGGGACTTTGGGGTGTGTTTTATCTCAATTATACCTTAATCCGCCAGAACCTCCTTTTTTGTAGGGTCCCTATTTACTCCATATAAGGGTTTAAAACCTGCACAAAACTAGGTTATGGTGGGTTAAGGTAATATGGAACCCTAAGTAGCAGTGTTACCATGTAATATAGGGGCCTAAATAATTACCTATACTACTGTTGAGGGACAAAATCCTGCATTACCCATTATAAGGAAAATACAATAATTCCCATAGTTTAGGGTCCTTAGGGTCATGCAGGATTTTTTCCATCAACAGTAGTTTTGGGGGTTCCTTATTCTACTTATAGTATAATTGGGCCCCAAAATCCTATTCTAACTATTAGGCCCCTACAGTGGGTTTAGGGTTTAGAGTTTGGGGTTTAGAGTTTAGGGTTTAGGGTAGTATTCAGGCCCAGAACGAAGCGCCTGGACCAAAATCCGCCCCCCGGCCCGGTGTGGAGCTTCCAGCCATGCTTCGGGCCAAACTCATTGAAGGCTCCCCAGGCCACGATGCCTGGGAGTAGGGTTTAGTGTTTAGGGCTCAGAGTTTAGGGTCAAGGGTTAAAGGTTTAGGATACTACTGCCAACGGCCGTTGCCAAACGTTCTTATTCCCCTTAAGCCGTAAACTCTATTTCTGATTCCTAAGACGCCGTTCCTTTGCCAGGACACAAGGGTGGTTCTGCCGATCAGCCACCAGGCATTCCCACTCCTGGAGGTCTGCTACCCTCTATTATACTCCAAATACCCTCTATTAAGGACCATAAGGGCCTTGTTAAGGGGTACTTGGGGGGTCCTGGCAGACCCAGGCCCTAGACCCTAGACCCTAAACCCTTCAACTCTAAACCCCTAAACCCTCAAACCCTTCTGTTGAGTGGACCTTTTTGGGGTCCGAACTCCTGCGCCACGGTCTTTGCGTAGGCCTTGGAGACCTCCCATCGGGCCGAGAAGCCTCCGTTCCAATCCTGTTTAGGGCTTAGGGCATAGGGGTTCAGGGTGTAGAGGTTTAGGGTTTAGGGTTTAGGGTTTAGGGTTCAGGTGTTTAGGGGTTTAGGGCGTTAGGGGGGTTAAGGGGTGTAGGGTTCAGGGGTTTAGGGGTTTAGGGTTTCAGGGTCGGGGCTTTACAGTTTTAGTGGGGTCTTCAAGGATCTTGTGGGGTCTTATGGATTCAGACAGGTGCCCAGACCCCCGGGAGGATCCCAAAAGTAGATGCCCTTAAGGGGTTCCTATAGAGTACCCTTTAGTAGCTAGGTCCCAAATTAGGGGATCTGCTTTTTAGATCCTCCCGGGGGTCTGGGTGTAGAGGCTTAGGTTGGGCCGAAGGATTTTCAGAGCAGGGTTCAGTTCTGGCTTCACGACAATCCGCAGCGCGCCTTTCCCTCACATCTGGCGCAGGGTTGAGGGCTTAGTGTTAATGTAGGGCCCTTAGTAATTAGAATAGAGTTTGGGGGTATATTATACTACAACTATGACAGCTATGATAGGAACCCAAAATAGTATAGGAAATTATTCAGGCCTCTAGATTAATCAAGTCCGAGAGTAGCCGAGAATCTGGATACTCCGAGAAAACCACGAAGCCCAGCTCATCCGCATAGCGATAGTACCAGGGCTCGAAAGCCTGCGGTTTGGGTGTCTTTTGTCCCAAAACTATATGCAGAACCCCAACGCCCCCAACCCTAAAGCCCAAGAGCCTGCAGTTTGGGTGTCTTATGTCCCAAAACTTTATTTATGCAGAAACCCTAACGCCCCAACCCTAAACCCCACTTGCATGTTACTTTTACTGATATTTTCGGAGCAGGGCCTTCTGGTGCAGCCGCGCCCCGTTGAAGCCAAAGCTAATGGCCAGCTGGATATCCTTCTTAAGCGCCTGCGGGAGTGGGAACCCCAAATCCTATAAATCTTGTGCAGGGTTCGAGATTTCCCAGCACCCCCACCCAAATGCCCTTTAATGGAGGCCTTCTGGCCCTCAGTAGTGAGTACGTAAGCTCCCAGAAGGTGTAGTTGGTGTGTTGGTAGTGCTTTTGCGGTTTACGTGACTTTGGGTTTGGGGGCTTCGGGGTTTTGGGGTCTTGCGACGAAGGGCTTCGGTGTTTAGGACTTCAGTTTGCGAAGATTTTTACTTAGTCGAGTGCTTCGAGACTCCGGTACCTTCATTTCAATCCCAACTGTAGTTTCCTCGCCACCCTGACTTGCTTGAATCTTCATCTCTTGGTAGGGGAATTGAAAAGAATTAAGGGTATTGAACAAAACATCTTGTGGCTCGAGCTAAGACAAGGGAACATCATCTCTTAGCTCTTTGTTGCCTCCTTCGTCGGCGCCGTCCAGAGCCCGTCAGGGTAGTACCCCTGGTCCAGGACGAGTCGCAAGAACAGTGGCCGCCCGTTGAGGAGAATCTCGTCACCTGATGGCTGATTTCACTAGGGCATCTCTTTGCTGGGTCGTTTTGTGCGAACTATGATTCGATGATGTAAGTTCATATAGAAAGCGCGAGAGGGAGAGAGAGAGAGAGAGACTTACATAGTTTAGAATATTTTTTCAATGTCCGAACGGATACCCTAAACCCTCAACCTTAAACCCTAAACCCTTAAACCCTAAACCCTCAACCCTAAACCCTAAACCCTTAAACGCTAAGCCCAGTTTGTGACATCCCCTCGCCTCGTATGGACACCACACGAAGTGCAGTGTAGGACATGACCTGGCTGATGCGAAGTTGCACGCGAAGGTCCATGGAACTTAGAAACTTAAACGGTTCCTTAAGGGGTTCCTGAAAGGGTTCTATAAGGGATCTATAGGGGTTTAGGGTTTAGGGTTTAGGGTCTACAAAGTCTACATCCCTTAAGCCTCCACTCTACCTGTAGTCTCCATTGTAGTTCCCTGTTGTGGTACCTTGTAGGATCCTGAACATGGGTGGTTGTCAAAATTATGGTCCCTTTTTGGATCCCTAATATAATACGGCACCTGTTATTTAGGGTACCCAAAAAGGGACCCTAATTTTGACAACCACCCATATGAAATTGGCTAAACCCAAAAGTGAACTACGATGGAGACTACAGGCAGCAACGTGTTGCCGGCTAGCCCCACGTAAAATGGCAATTTGAATGCTTAGTAGGGGCCTTAAAAATGCTTATATTATGTTGGGGGTTCCGCATCATATTTACAGTATTCGATACCCCAAAACCTCATCCTAGTGATTATAAGGCCCCTATATTAGAGCCCTCAAAGCCTCATCCACCAGGGTACCTCCATCGAAAAGCCGATACTTCCTCGGCCAGGATTTAGTGTTTAAGCTGTGGAGTTTAAGTGTTGCGCATATTTCTGCATGGCTTAGGGTTTATCAAAGGGTTTCGGGCTTAGTGCCAAAGGGTGTTACCAGAATGCCTTGGGATTTGCCGCTTTATGGATCCGTGGCATAGGCCGACTATGACAGAGTCCACCTCCGCGTTCTTCATCTATCTAAGGAAAAACCCCAGAGATATACAAACAAAGCCCCAACACAAGAAGAAAGCCCAAGGAAGAAGGCTGCCACCTAAACCCTATAAACCCTAAACCCCCCTAAACCCTAAACCCCAAAGGCCCTAACCCCTAAACCTGAACCCTAACCCTAACACCGCCCAACACAAGAAGAAAGACCAAGCAAGAAGGCTTCCAAAACGGACGCCGCGCTGCAAGCCGTAGAGGTAGGGCCTGCCGAGACCCCAGAGCCGCACCCAACCCTTCGGAATTCGGAGCCGGAAGGACGAGAGTGGCAGCTTCGAGCGAGAGCGCGCCAGCGGCACCTTGCATGGGACTTCGGTTGTGGGGGCTTGGGGGGCTTCTCAGATGTGGAGTTGTCATCACTTACTTGCGTTTTGAGGACCCTACACCCTAAACTGCTGGGGTATGATGACCCAAAGCCCTGAACCCTGGGGTATGATGATTCAAAGGTATGATGGACTTGAGGGTTCGTTCTGGGCTTAACGGGTCGGGGGAGGAGGGAAGACCTCTCCTCGCCTCACGGAGCGCTGTAGCACAGCATATCGACCCACGTCACCACAGCACCGGTCTACTTGGAGGGTCATGGGACTTAGTATGTAAGTAAGGTTATGAGCACCTTAATTAATTGGGGTTATAGGTAACTAGAAGTATAAGTATAGTGACCTCAGTATAACCCTAGTTACTAAGCCCCAAGACCCTTTAAGTAGGGTTCGGGGTTTGGGGTACGGTATACGGCTTAGGGCATATAGGTTTGAGGCACCGCCACCACCAACATCTTCGTCATCCGCGCTAGCACCAACAACATCCAAACAGTAGCAACTAGGAGCTGCTAGGCCTGAAGCACGAAACCTCTGGCAGTAGGATCTGAAGATGCGAGATCCCACAGAAAGGTTGCAACCCCTCACAAAAAATGAGCAAAATCCGCAAAACTCAAACAATAAAGGCTGTTCAGAAGCAACGCTGACAGAGCCAACACCATGGCAGGATGCCCCATCAACCCTGAGCCCAAACCCCAAACCCTACATACCCCAGCCGTAGGCGCTAGTCCTAAGACCCAAATCCTAAACCCTAAAAACCCTAAACCACAACCTCAAACTTTCAATTCAAGCCAAAACCCCCGGAACGCCCTAAACCCTATAAACCCTAAAACCCCACAACCCAAAAATGCTGGCGCCTTCCTCTGGGAATCCAGGAAGAGAATGGTCTCAATCTCAAGCCCCGATGCAGGGCAGCCCTCTGGCAACTCAGGGCGGATCTCCAGCTCCCAGTTCTCCATCTCCTTTTTGTCTTTTGCAGTATATCACAGTAAAATATATATTATGTTATGCTAATATGACAGTCAAATATACTGTAGTTGCTGAATAGAATATATTCGGGTATCCAAATATTTAATTACGTTGCTTTACAGAGGCTTAAGGCTTTAGGGTCTTAAGGCTTGGGGATCAGCTTTTCATGGTGCTTAAGCAGTTCGGCTTCAGGGTTTGTGGTTCATCAACCTCAAGCCCTACCCAGACACCCCGGAGGATCTGGAAAGTAGATCCCCTAATTTGGGGCCCTATACTACTAAAGGTACTTTGTAGGAACCCCCATTAAGGGATCTACTTTGTGGATCCTCCCGGGGGTCTGGGTAGAACTCGTAGATACTCTCGACCTTGAGATAACCGGAGAGAAAGAAGTAGTAGACTTGTAGTTCATATAACCCGGTTCCTTTAAGCAGGTGCAAAGAAGCATTCAAGTATGGTACTCCAGAACTCAGTATTTACGCTTCTATGATACTCCTGCTCGGGGCTGTTGAGGCATCTGGGGGCACAGTGCACCCGACGCAGCCGGCGGGGGGCCACCAGCTCGACCCAAACGCTCTGCCAGAGCCCTGTGACGTTGGAATACCTGGGCTCAACTGATGGCTTTCAAAAGCCGTGTGGCGAGCTATTTAGAACCCTAGAAACTCTGTACAATGAATTCGGAATTCGGCAGTCCGAGTTTCGGACTCGGAGTTTCAGTAGGGCTTTGAAAAATCGAGTTCGAGGCTTCTGTAGTTAAAAGGCTGAAGATCTACGATACTGGTGGATTCCTGTGTATATTGCTGTGTTCTGCGTTCCACAGCCTTACCGTAGCTGGCTTGTTGGTTGAACTGTGTTAATGGCTGACCCAAGCAACACCTCCTGAAGTCTAAACCCTATAAACCTTAACCCCGAAACCCTGAATCCTGTACCTTGAACCCAAAACCCCAAACCTCACACCCAAACCCTACAACCCCAAACGCCCTAAACTAAACCCTACACATTCTCGCAACGGGAACGCTCTGCTTCACGCTCGGTCGGTGTTTGGAAGCTTCCCAGTTCGCGATCGATTGGACTTGGAGTCGTGTTTAAAAGGTTTAGGTTTTAGGGTTTAGAGTTAGCCTCGGTCGGTTTGAGCGTCTAGTGCGAATCCTTGCTTAAGAATCATTGCATTCAGCTGTAAGAAGAAACCCGTCTAGAACGCCTCGATCCGAAGCAACACGCAAGTCGACCCAAGCCGTCCTTGACTTTCAACCCGAAGCAAACCGCCATTCTTGTAATATAGGGGCCTAAACACTTACCAAGACTGTTTTGGAGGATTCCCGATCATAATCCTATAGTATCCTGATTGGATTGGAGAAACTGCCATCCGAACTGTTAACTTTTGGGGTTGATGGCTTATATCGCAACTATCAACTATCAACTGCAAGCCCCGATTTAATCTTTAAGCCAAAAACCCCTGAAACCCTCAGCAAACCCCATAGAGCAGCCTTAACACCCTCAAAACCCTCAGCTTGCGGCGCAATACCGAAAGGACCCCCTGCGCTGCAAGTTTCCCATGCACAAACCAAACAGCCCTACTAGAGGGGCCTTAATTTGATTAGAATAGGGCTTTGGGACCCACTATACTATAATTATACTGTAAGTATAATAAGGAACCCCCAAAAATAGTACCGGTAATTATTTAGGCCCCTTAAATTAAACCCTAAACCCTAAACCCAAATTACACAAGACAATCCTGGGCTGCCCACAGAGTTGGCACGTGGGGACCTTTGCCCGCGTAGGCTTTCGAGACCAGCTGCTTCCCCCTGGGCTCCATGGCCCCGGAGGACATCTCCTAGGGCTTTCAGGGCCTTTTCTGGGGCCTAGACCCTAAACCCCTAAACCCCTGAACCCTACATCCCAATTCGGGGTCTTACGACTTCTTTGGCTGAGCTCCTTTTCTACAATGCTTGAGTTTAGAAAGTTTAGGGTCAGGTTTTACTATGCGGCCGTCAGGTGTCGATGCTCAGTGAGGAGTAAGGGTTGATGGGCCAGAGTTTGCTGGCTTGCGTTTTATCTGTGCGCCGCAAATGGCTGACGGATCTTGTCCACACTCTTTTCTTTAAGATTCTCAACACAGCCATGACGGCTGAACACAGCAATGAAGGTTGTCTTTATCACTTTCACGATACTACAATCATGAACTCGTTTACTCCCGGCATGCGGTTTACATGATTTCGTAAATCAGATGCATGACTAGAAGTGTCGCCGTCATAGTTTCAAAAAACAGCATCAGCAGAGACTTTGGTAGTACGAAGAAGACAGACAGGGGACAAGGAATTGTTCAGCAAGATATGGGAGTTTCCGAAAATTGGGAGTACCTTATTATGGGGTCCTTATAATAAGGATCCTACTATTTAAATTAGGGTACCATATTAGGGCCCCCTATTTTCGGAAACTTCCATATTCTACCTATGTTGGCGGCGATGCTCCTGAAGGCAGCAGACGCAGCGCCTATGACTGTTTTGTCAATATTGTTGCGGTTGTGGCTTCAATTGGTGTTCCTCGTCGTCGTCGTCGTCGTCGTCGCCGTCCTCGTCCTGGTTGCTGATTTTTCGTTGCATGTGTAGCTGCATTGAACGAAACCATACCCAAGTCTCCTCGTGGTCGGCGCATTTGATCAGCACGGTGTCCTCCGATGTGTTTCGGAGGGCTTCGGTGATGTCGTACTCAAAGGCGGTGCTTCCGCCGACGTGTGGCTTCTCAACGATCACTCCGTTCACAATCACCATGCCTGGTCTGAAAGAGGTCATCTGTGCTCCTTTCGACTTGACAGGTTAGTCCTTTAAACAACCATGGAGTTCATTGAAGGTAGATCAAGATGCAGGTGTAGTCGCAAGCACCGATGTGCAGGATGACACGCTGCCTCCCGGATCGCCAGTGGCTGGGCAGCTGCAGACACCGTCGATACCACAGCCTCGTTTCATGCTGAACAAACATCCGATCAAGCATATTTAATCGAAGCCACCATGATGAAGAACAAAACCGTATTTAGGACGGGCTATGAAAACCGAAAAGCATCTCCTTCCAGCGAAGCAGCTCGTATCTCTTCCCCAAGCCAGGTGCGCAGGGCGGACCAGCAAGCCCCAAGAGCCTCTTCCGTTTCACCGACAACTTCCCCAAGGCCCCCGAAAGGGGCGACTGCAAGCAGAAGGGAACGAGGATCTCCGCTTCCCAGCTTTCTGGCGGATGTTTGCCATCTCTTGCTGGCCGAATGCAGAATTCCCAGGCACCGTTCAAGCTGCACCACTCCCGTCGCTGGAAGAGGGGGTTGGGATGCTCGGGTCTGGGACATGGCTCGGCCTCCATTCTCGGCTTTGCTCCCTTGTGCAGCTCAAGGCTTATGTGAGAACTTCCGTCGTTGGGGTTTTGGCTTGGGGCCTGGGGCTTCGGGCTGAGCGTCTCAGAACCGAGACACTGGCTAACCTCTAAAGTCGAAGATTATTGGAAGTTTTTGGCAGCATGCAGAATTGAGGATATCGTGGATGCGGCTCAGGGTAGGGTTCAGTGGCTTCGCGGTTCAGGGTATGGGTGCTGTACGAAATCGTACACGCTCCCCGGCTTCTTCAAACCATCTTTGGCTGCAGGAAGAATGAAAGCCCTGCATTGTTGGGGCTTCGTCCCAGGTATCAGCCTTCCCGCCAACAGAACACAAGTTCGGTTCAGATGGTTCAGATTTGCAAGTTCAAAATCCCACAAGGCTTCAGTCAGCCGCAATCTGCCATTCTAAAGCGGACACTCAGAAACTTGTCTTGTAAGTCCCTGGCCCTGATTTAAAGTTCTGCGGTTGAGGGCAGAAACGGCTCGTTGTTCAGGATCCGCCCGAAAACTAAAACCCGACTATAATTAGATATTACGGCTTTGGGTTTAGAGTTTGTGGGCAGGGTTTAGGATCTTGTAGGGAAGTACCCAGCTCCACTGGCACCGGGAGGCGTGCGATGTCCAAAGCCGTCCGTTTCCGCGCCTCGGTCTGCCTTAGACGGTTTGGGCCTTGGGAGTTGCCTCTTTATCCTCTCTTGGGCTCGTTGCACCACAAGTCTTTTCAATAGACGGTTTCGGGACACTCCAAAGACCCTTGGTTTTTGCGGGGTTTAGAGCTTTTGGTTCAGGGTTTGTGCGTTTGGGTTTAGAGTTAGAGTTTAGGAATGTTTTGCTTACTGTTTCTGAACTGAGCGGTTCAGGGTTGGGAATTCATTAAAACAAGGAAGACTCCCTACCACCGGGCTCTTCAACACGGCATCCTTAAATAACGGAGGGACGTTGCCAAGATGGACACTTGAGGCATCAAAGTGCCGAGTTTCATTGCGAGGGCTTCCCAGGAGGCTTCATCTAAGGGCTCTAGTAACAGCTCCTGCCAAGACTTCAAGGGAGGTTAAGGGTCAAACTCCAGTAGCCGAGGTTGCGGGAGGGCTGAGTGGTTTGGGCACGAAGGTTCTTTGAAGGATTCCGACCACCTAATCCCTGAAGCCCTAAAGCCCTGAAGCCTAAAGCCTAAAC
Organism: Symbiodinium sp. clade A Y106; assembly: GCA_003297005.1. Lineage (NCBI taxonomy): Eukaryota > Dinophyceae > Suessiales > Symbiodiniaceae > Symbiodinium > Symbiodinium sp. clade A. Next base: position 131,792 of record BGNK01000192.1, read on the forward strand.
CTGAAACCCTAAACCCGAAACCCGACTGACCTGCCACCCCAATCTTCTCAAAATTAGCACTAAGCTGAACCTTTGTAAGGCAAGCCGCCCCCCGGCCGTGGCCACAGAATGCAACCCTATAAACCTTATGGGGTTTAGAGATTTAGGGTTTAGGGTTTTAGGGTAAATCCTAAAGCCTGAACCCTAAACTGACACCGAAGTGTAGAAGCCCAAAGTTGGAAACCCAGTAGCCTCAGTCCTTTAAGAGTAATGTATAGGGAATCCCGGCGCTATTTGTCCTTAATGCGGCTTCCAACTTTTGGGGGTTTACTGTACAGCCAAACGACTCCTCTCAAATTCACCAAGCCTCACAGCGCTGAGACTCCAGCAATATCGAGCTGGCTATCTGCCACTGTGCCTGGCACGCGGATGTCGCCGCCTGGCCACAGTAGAACTGCTCATGTCCGGGTTCGGATGCGATGCATCGACGGCAATAAGACGGCGGTTGTTTTGTAGAAGGAGTAGAGTTTGATTGTGTTCCTCCTTACACTTGTGCATAAGAGGCTGATGGGTACAAATGGCTACAACACACAACCCTTAGCATTCACTTCATTTCAGTGTTGGTACTTTATTTTGCCATGCTGGCGTATTGCTCGATTCATGCTCAGGATGTCCTTGGCATCTCTCTGACTACGCCGGCCCAGGCTTAAGGGTCCCAATCGGCGACGGTTTGGATCGAAATGGTCCACAAAAACCACTCAAACGGTCTGTATGGTGATGTCAATGTCAATTTGTTCTTGCAAGTTCTGTTGCGGGAATACCGAACTGTAAACGTAAACCCTAAACCGTGAACCCGAAACCCTAAACCCTGAACCCTACACCGCCAACCCTCAAGTAAAGAGCGCTGCTAAGAGTGGTTCAGACTGCAGCCCCCGAGCCCCAGGCTCTCCACCGTGTGCCCCTCCCAAACAACCCATAGGGTTTGTAGGGTTGGGGGTTTAGGGTTTGGGGTTTGGGTTTAGGGTTTAGGGTTTAGGGTCATTTCATTATAATTATAGGGGGTTTGTCATGCTTTGGGGCTTTTTGTGGATTCGGGCTTAAGGTTTGGGAGGGCTCAGCAATCATGCCAGAGCCACGTTCACGCCCACCGTGCCCAGGACACCCGCGCCGATGTGGGACCACATGCTCAATGCCTGTTCAGCCGGAAAGTCACCAAAACACAGCCCAAAACCCTCTAAACTCCACACCACAACGGTCAAGACGTCTTGTTGGGACTATGGCTTTGAAAAAATATTTTTGGTGTCTTCGGGACTTAACAATCTGCTTTGAGATCAGAGCCTTGGCTCGAAATCTTTATGGCATGACCATGTGGTATAATAACTACACATGATGTTCTCGCTCTAGTGTGAACATGCTGGAGACAGCGAGGGTAACAATAGGAATCATAACCTTTAACAGTGTTGTGACAACAACAAGACACCATAGCACAGCTGCCCTGGGTCCCTAAGACTCAAAGGAAGATAAACCGTGCACCAAGCACCCACAAAGCCTCATAGGTATTGCATTGCGGCTCATGCGAGTTCTGAAGTACAACTGTCATCTACGGCCGTAAACGGAAGCCCGAACTCTGAACCCTTAACACTAAATCCCAATCTCTACCACTGACTGCACGAATCCTCGCCCTAGACTCCTTAAACCACCCTGAACCCAATATCTACACCAAGCCCTAGCCTCAAAGAGCTCCGAATCCACGCCCCAAACCCTGCCAGGTACATTCAAAATTCATTGACCATGAGTTCCCACAAAATGATGTGATCCCCGACCGCGCCACGGGACCCACAGAATCAGACAATCACCTCTACACTTCTGTTCTGTTTCTTTGCATCTGTGCGAGGGAGTTACGTTTCGAGGTCAATGTACTACCTGTGAGTTCATTGTCTTAAGGGGGATTTCTCAAATGTATTTCAGCATTTAGGATTCGGGGTTGAGAGGGGCCCAGATCCCCACACGCTAAAGAAGAACTCGACACCGCGGACCCTGCACGGTTGAGGCTTTAGAGTTTTGGGTTTAGGGTTAGGGTTTAGAGTTTAGGGTTTAGGCATGAAGCCCGAGGTCACCTGCATCCAGTGGTTCTCGTTGCTGAAGCTGCTCATCAACGTTCCGGAGGTAACCTTTAGGCTCGTGAGGTCTGGGCACAGGGAACTATGGGTCGGGATTCTCTGATAAGCCTATGTATACCAAAACAAACAAAAGCATGGCCCTTGCAACACCTACTTTGGGGTCCAGGTGAATCTAACCCAAAACCCCAAATCCCGAAGACTTTCCCTGGTGCAACAGCCAAATATATATATATATATATATTTATTTATTTATTTTTTTTTTGGTCTTTGGGCCCAACATATGGGAGTTTCCAAACATAGGGGACCCTAATATAGCACCCTAAATAGTAGGATCCTCATTATAAGGGCCCCAAAATAAGGTACCCCCTAATTTTTGGAAACTCCCATATATGAGTCCTTGGAGCCCTAGGGTTTAGCACTTCAAGGGTTTGAGTGGCTTCGGGTGTGCGTCCTACCCGAAGGCATGTCTGGATCAGGACGAAACAGAGCTGAGAAACGAGACTTGGGGAATTCCACCCTTTCAGGGTTTAGGGTTTAGGGCGAGACTTGGGGAATTCCACCCCGAGATCCTGGACCGTGAAGCCTTGGTCCCTAGAGCAACCCGGAAACCGAACTAAACTCTAAGCCCTGAGCCCTATGTCAGATTAAAACTCTATAGGGTTTAGGGTTTAGGGTTTAGGACCGCCCCAAGTTGCCCCTAGCAACACACCCGGCACCCAAAACCCTGAACGCCACGCAGCGCCGTTAATCCGACGACATCAACCACTGGAAGACATCCAAATCCCTCAATCCGAAGGCCCCAGAATTCTAGAACCCATAAACCATAAACCCTGAAAAGATCAAAGCCCGAATCCTATACCCTAAACCCTGAACCCCAAACGCCTAAATCCGAACCCTGCTCCAAAGCCCTAAGCCCAGAATGCTTTTCCCAGGGCAGAGACCAAAACCCCTTAAATAAGGCTGCACATTGGAGTTTAGGGTTTAGGGCTTTGGGTGTTACTAAACCCTAACCGTTAACCCTACACCACTGGTTTCAGGGATTCGGTCGACTAGACCCTAAACCGCCTGTAAACGAGGTCTTATGTACCCCTTTAGAGGAGCCCTGTTCCCCAAGGCTTGTTTAAGCCCGTGCTACGCTACCGAGTCGGCGAGGGCACCTGATTTGGCTCCAGCGCTCTCTCCAAAGCTTCCTTCAAAGAGCACGAAATCAAGGCTTTTAATTGCTATAAACCTTAACAAATAGGGGCGCTATGAGCTTTGTTTACGCTCTTTACAGATTCTTTCAGGATACTTTACCGTGTTATTTGAAGGGTTTAACCGGGGCTCTCTGAGGGTTCTACAGGAATTGAAGGGCTTACGGCTCAAATAGGTAGACGTGCGGAGCACTCCGGCAAAGCACCAAAGCCCTCCACCCCTACTGGTTTCAAGGGTCCAATCGGATAGTAGCAAAACAGGTCAATCAAAATTCGGGGGTTCGGGGGACTCCACGCCAGAATTGTATCACTGAGGAACCCTACCCGGGTAGTGTTGGGCTACCAGGGACCCCCAAGTAACCTTTCCCTTATGGCCCTTTAGTAGGAAGTATCTAGACCATCACAAGGGCACCCTAAACCCCGATTCCTCTAAAAGGTAATTAGTTGGGGATCCAGGGGCACTCTTCGCCCAGAACCAAGCCCTCCTCTGTGTATTCTGTGTATGCATTATGAGCACTTGGGGCCGTAAAACCGGAAGCCAAAACCGTGAACCGTAAACCCCGAACCGCAAAGCCTTCAACTCTTAAGCCCTAAACCCTGGACCGTAAAGCCTGAAAATCCCAAACTCCAAACCTGGAAACCGTAAAGCCCTCAATACATCCTGAACCGAAAAGAGCCACTGGCATCCAAAACCCCAAACCCTGAACCGTAAAGCCTTAAAACCCCAAACCCTGAACCCTGAACTCTGGACCGTCCTGCTGCAAAGCAAGAGCCGGTTGCCAGCCACGGCCCTGCGCCAAAGGTGCGCACTGCAGCTGAGGGAACGGACTTTCTTGTCCGTTGTTAAGGGTCCCTATGTTATATCCCAGAGGGTCTAAGTACTCAAACAGTAGGGTTTGAGGTCCCAAAATCCATGCTCTGACTGGGTTTTTAAATTTTTGGACCTTGAAACCTTAGTATTTGGGTATTTGAACCCTTAGGGTATAGTACTACAGCTGCTGGGTAAAGATGCGCGGAGAGAAGAGATCTTCAAACTCACGGTGCCTTTTTTCAGGGGTCTGTAACTGTATCTGCAGGATCCTACTGTTGCGGGACTGCAAACTCCCACATTCGACACAGGTTAACACAGGGGTAGGCTATCCCTAAGGGTCCAAGTACCCAAATTGTAGGGTTTCAGAGTCCAAACCCTACTATTTGGGTACCTGGACCCTCTGGGTATGGGTGCATCAGGGTCAGAACGGCGCTGCAAGTTCGAGGTGTGGGCTTCGAGTTGCCAGGCTTTTATGGATGATGAGTGCTCGGGGCTAATAAGGCTTTAGGGCTTCGGGCCTTGGGCCTTAGGCCTCGGGATTTTGGGGTTTAGGGCTTAGCCCTAAACCCTAAACCCTAATTTCGGAGCCTTAATAATTAGAATAGGGGTTTTGGGGCCCATTATACTATAATTAAAATAAGGAACCCCCACAATAGTATTGGCAATTATTTGGGTTCCCGGTCCCATAGTACATCCTCTTCAGGCTGTGGGTCTCAGGGCTTCGGGTCTTCGTCCTGGCGGCCTCCTTCGCTGCCGCCATGACGAGGCCCAGGGCGATAATGTCCACCTCTGCAGGGCTTATAAGGGGCTCGGTTCCTCAGCGTTCCCAATAATAACAATAACAATAGTGATAACAATAAGAAGAACAATCATGAAAGTCATGAAAATAACACTAACAATGATAATGCCAACAACAATAATAAGGATAATAAATAATAACAACATTTCCCTAGAAGCATCTTCGTAGCTCCCATGCACATAGCATTTCGGTTGGCTAGGCTAGGATCACGCCTTGAGACAACACGGCTTTAGGTTTGCATTGCCTGGGTTTGGCCTTTCGTGGTTACGGCGTCGGAAGCTTAAAGGGTATGAGCTTGTGGCAAAGGCTGACAAGTCTGACAGAATTGATTTCCAGTGCGGAATGCAATATGGGATATTATATGTGGGTATTAATTACCGTCCAACAACCGCTGGGGCGCAATGCTCACGAACACTGTGCGCGGCTCGCCACCCCCCGAACCCCACACTGTCAAACCAGAACCTTCCGCCGCATGCGACGTATAGAGGAAACATACACCCAACCGAAGCCCCAAACTCTAAACCTCCCACACCCCGAACCCCGAACCCTAAACGCCCTAAACCCCAAACCACAAAGCCAAGCCTGGACGCCGCTCTCTGCTCCTGCGCTCCGAAAGAGCTGCAGGGCTTTCTGCCACTGCCCGGCGGCCCTGGAGGTTGAAATGCCCGTTCAGAACTACGCGCCAAAGATAGATGTGCTCAAATATGTATGTTTACCTTTGCACCATAAAGAAATAGATCGAAAGATAGTACACAGATAGACAGATGTATGTATGTATGTATGTATGTATGTATGCGTGTCATATGGCGCATATGCATACACATACACAGACACCTATACGTATACGTATGCATACACATACACATATGTGTATACATACAAATACACGCATATACACATACTCATACTCATATGTATACCCATACACATACAAAAAATACATACTTACATACATACTTACATGCATACATACATACATACATACGTACACGTACACGTACACGTACAGGTACACGTACACGTACACGTACACGTACACGTGCACGCGCACGCACACGCACACGCATACGCATACACATAGACATAGACATATGCATATACATGTACATATACATGTACATATAATACATACATACCTGCATGCATGCATGCATGCATGCATGCATAAAGCAACAACTAGACACACCAACATAAGATGTGTGTATATATATATGTACATGCATATATGTACATATGTATATTTATGTCAATGTATGTGTATATGTATACAGACATAGATATGTAAAGAATACTATTCAAAATAGATGTGTGTTTGGGAGATATTTTCGGCCATCGGGCTGCATATTACAGTGTTAGAACTTCACGTTCGTCTAGGAGGGCGAGGCCACCTTGACCTGCCGGAGCATAGTTGCGTGAAGTGTCTTCGAATAAACCGTCTTATCCGGATGTGTAAAGCTTCTCTATGGCAAGGCTCTGAAGGTTTCCGAGCAGTTTGGGAGCTGAGGGCTGTTCAATCCGGTATTGAAGGTTAGAAGTTTCCAATTTCGACGGTTCGACGGCTTTCAAGGATTAATCCCTAAATGGGCTGGGTATCTGGGGCAAGAAAACACTGTGTGTAAGAGGCTTGGCTTTCGAAACCTGCGTGATGCAGAGGTAGACCTTCTACCAGGAATTACGGAGCTCGCACAAACACAATCAAACATTCAAAAGTCAGACATGAACAGAGAGAATCCTGCATCATATATATATATACACACACACGCACATGTATACATATACATATGTATACATACAAATATACGTGGCGTTATATGTAATGTATATGTACAACTTTACAATTATATGTATGTGTAGTTTTTTATACAGATATATACACATACATACATATGTACGTACATACATACAGACATATATGCATACATACATACATACATACATATATACATACATACATACATATGTACATACACATATAAATTCATGTGCATACCTCTGTAAACATATACATCTACATGTACATGTGCATATACGTGCATATGTATGTGTGTAGATATATATATATATATACGAAACATTACATATGATCATATTAGGATGCATCCGATGCAACATTCCTGGGACACCCGGCTTGCACTGCAACAGCTGCTTGGTGACCTGAAGCAATCGTAACGAAGTTGCTGCTCGCGGTTCCTTCCAGACACTTCAAAGTCAAACCCATATCATAGACCCTTTGTACTTGTAGAACCCTTAAAGTAGCCCTTTAAAACACCCTCAAACGAACCCTATATTCTAATTATAGAGGCCCCAAAACGGGCCGAGCAAGTGTCTTTCATGTTGGCGAGATAGTGGGTGTTTATGGCAATGTCAAGGCTGAGGAGAACCCTAGCTGCAGCCCAACTGACTGCTAGGCATCATGAGAGCCTCAAGAAGTTCACGAGATCCATCCCTCTGTACTTGGACAAAATCAGCTGAAAGCCCCTGGATCTGCAACCCGCAGCATCAATGTTTTAGGACGATACGGGATACACCCACGAATTACTCAGGCCCTACTCATACTGCGGCTTGGGTCAGGAGCCTCATGCAGCCGATGTCGACCAGATCTTTCCGCCTTCTTCCTGGCACCGGGATTTGGACCCAACCCTTGCTGTTCTTGAAGGTTTCGAGTTTAGGAAGTTTAGGGGTTGATATGCAGAGCCCTAGCTGCTGTTCGGGCCCCTGCTGCGTTTAGGTGGCTTGAAATCGCTTAGCATTGGAGGGCCTCGCCTCATCATAACCCGGGAGAAGCGGAGCCTAAACATAAAACTCCAAACCAGGATAGCCTGAACGCAAAACCCAAAGTCGTAGTCCCACATATTCCTCGGAGCCCTAATCTCAAACCTCTAAACCATAGAAGCTGTAATAGGCTCGGCTCCGCATTTCGAAAGCCATGTCTCAGGCCCCAAAAACACTGGGTATGGGGCTTCGAGTTTATACTGCAAGGGCTGAGAGTTGAGGGAAATCTCTGCAAGTTCCAAATTGTGACCAGACACCCTGCCCCCTGCACCCTAAACTCGATACTTACAAAGATCTACGATTTGTCAACTGGAATTTCTATCAGCATCCCCCGCCTGTAAGCCCCTGAAGACCCAAACTATCGATATATTATTATGTGTAATGACCTTGGGCTTTATTTAGCTCAACAAACATGAATAACTCAAAAGGAGAGTGCCGAAAACAGTTGAGCCTGCCAGGCGGATGGGGCGCAGAAGCGCCTGCGTATGTCCGGGCGCGCACATGGGAGTCTAAGTCTAATATAGGGGCCTTAATAATTAGACTAGGGTTTCGGGGCCCATTATTTTATAATTTATAACTAGAATAAGGAACCCCCAAATAGTATTGGTAGTTATTTAGGCTCCTTTATTAGCTTCAGAGCCTGTGCGGTACTGGCCTGCATGTGACAGACCATGCAGCGAATGGGAAATATGGGCCAAAACCCTAAACCCTAAACCACGCGACGTTCTGATGCATTGCTCAAAATCCTGCAGCCTCCATAAAGTTCTGGCTGCTTTGGGAAGGAGCCTTTGTGCACCACAAGTTAGGCTGGCTGTTCGACTAATATAGGGGCCTTAATGGTTAGAATAGGGTTTTGGGGCCCATTATGCTATAACTATAATAAGGAAACCCCAAAATAGTATAGGTGGATTATTGAGGGTAGAGCTCGCGTGTGGGGTCAGGGCAAGATGGGTTCAGGATTTTGGGTTTTGCATCAGGCAGACTGTACCAAGCAGACGGCTTGCACTGGCACTGCCCCCAAGGGTGGGTACCTCGTGCCCGTAACAGGTGCCAAATGGCCCCACTTCCAGTACGAAGCGCTCGAGAATTCCTCGAACATGCTTAGTATCTAAGCGTTAACCTAGTGTAGACCCATGATAAATAAACCCTCCCCAGTAATAAGGATTATGATTACGATATGACTCCTAGTTTTGGGGCCTGTGAAGAAAGACCTATCCGAGGGCTACATGAAACGACACAAGTTTCCAGACCGTTGAACCCTTGATCCTCCACCGTGAACTGAAAGTCTTCACGGGTCTACACCGGACAGCGAAGCAGAAAGTCTAATGTGCGCGACCTAGATACTTCTAAACAGGCTTTGGGGGGGGTATACTATACTTTGATTTACCTGGACCCTAGGCCCTAAGAAACCTACATTTTTGGGGTTCCTTAATATGACATCCTTATCCAGTTCCTTACAAAGGCAGGCTACAAGCTGAGAAGTATTTGGGGGCTCAGGTAGGATCTGGGATTTAGGTTCCTCTAACTGAACTGTGCGAGCATCGGCTCTTCTGAGTCGACCCATTGCAAGGAGTCGATTTCAACAGTCCCTCCAACAATTCATATTTAGTGTTCTATATTAAGCAATAGGGGACATTAAAACTTGTCCCGAGTGGATAACTAGATTATTCTGAAAGGAACTTGCTCTTGCCTTCTCCTCGCCGTTGCATGGTGGCGTCAGCCTCACTTGCCGCGTGTTCCCTACAGACCCGAAATCCTAAACCCTGAATCCAAGCGATTCTCCAACTTGGCGTTGGGAACGTCAGGTTGGCTGTGAGAGGAAGGAAGAAGACCGGAAGCACTAGATGTGATTCGTAACTTGCAACAGTATCCCCGTAATGGTTCCTTTTTGGGGATCTAGTACAACCCCTCCTCTCCTACAAAACTGTTCAAATTGTCAAGGCCCTGTACTAGCTGTATTAGATGGTCTAAACTTCGGGGCAGGGTTTACATGGATCTAGCCTTGAGGGTTCGGGGTTTGGGCTTTATGGCCCAGGATTTAATACGGTCTAGTCTGTGGGGTTTAGATGTTGCAAGGGCTTATACACGTTTATACTCTACCTATACGCTCACACCCTACCCTTCTAAGGATACCTACTTGTATACAGAACAGATCCTAACCGTAAAACAAGTATGTACGGCATGACTCTCTAGGTAGGCAGGGTTTAGGATCTTTACAGTTTAGGGGTCGTGTTCCTGAAGGCCACCTTGTGGACTTCAGGCTCAAGGTTCAGGGCTTAAGGTTTAGGGTTTAGGATTTTAGGGCTTCCGGTTTGAGGGTGTGACAGCGTGGAAGGTTTCGGGGATGTGCCTTGCACCACAGAGAGTGCTGGCAAGAGGCATCTTCCTCTCAGTCACGCTGCAGTGACACTGCTCCAGAGTCCATACGGTCCATGGCCCTGTCAGAGAGATCGAAAATCATTTCAAGGTTCATGGGTTTGGCAGACTTGTGTTGAAAGAGAATCGGGGTCCTAGGTAGCTAACGGCAGTGCTATTGGGGTTACAAATTGAAATTCTAGTGCGTCAACTCGGTGAATAGGTCGTTACAACTAAGAAAACCAGAACATTCTAGGCTACGGTGGGGACATTTGGAACTACGGCAATATAGGGGCCTGCATAAATACCTATACTATTTTGGGAGTTCCTTAAACGTATTATAGTTATAGTATAATATACCCCCCCAAACCCTATTCGAATTCTGAAGGCCCCTATATTATTATTAGACTGGGGCCCTAAACCCTAAACCCTAAACCCTTTTCGAAATCATGGGACCTTCTCATCTTGGGCCCCCTTCACTGCTTCAATTTTTTGGAATCCAGTAAAATGCGACCCTTTCCCTAGGGATCAAAATAGCCCAACAGCCTTATATAGTATGGTCTTTGGGCCCAAAAGCCTTAATATATGAGTCCTTAGATCCCTAGGGTTTGTGGACCCGAAGGTCCAATCGCCATTGCAGGAACCTCATGTGGGTGGAGGAAAATACAGACATTGCTTATCATGGCGGTGTCTGCGATGCATCTTAATCTTCGGATGATAGTGATCTCCACTCTAAGGTTGAACTTCCTGGAAACGCAGAACCCAGCAGTAGAACTCGACGGAGAAGCTGTAAACAGTCAAGACACAGTGCCAGTCTCAACAGCATAAAATCAGCTATTTTCAAGAGCAGAGACACACCTGTGCTTGTCAGTTCCAGGAATGTGTCTTGCAGCTTCCAGTCTTGTTCAGGGCTCCATTGGGGGGGGGGGTTCTCACGAGAGCTTTGCGCAAGGCATACCGGCGTAGTACATTGCCTGGGCGATAGGCTGTTGACCTTTAAGATACTTAGCAAATGGAAGAAAACAGATGCCCTTCTGCAGAAGACTCGGAACCAAACCCGACGCTTCAGACCGCATCGTTTTGGCGCATGTCTCGTGGTGTCCGTCTGACGCCGCAGCAGTGCTGAGAATCACAAAACATTGGGCCAAATCAGCCCTGCTTTGATGACGACAACCGAACACTTCCTAGGTCCTAGCTGCTCAATCCGGGCAGTTTCGCCCCTTTTTCACTCACCCCTCGGAGCCGCACCAAAGCTTGGAGTCCTCTAGCGGCTCTAGCGCGCTGGCCCAGGGGGGCCCGGAGGCCCGGGAGGTCCCGGAGGGCCGGGAGGACCAGGGGGCCCTGCAGGCCCGGGTGGTCCACTGAAGGAGGTGGTCGTGGCCGCCGTGGTGGTGGTGACGGTGGTAGTCGCCATGGTGGTCGTCACTGTGGTTGTGGCGACCGTGGTCGTGGTCGTGACTGTGGTCGTTGTGGGAGTAGTCGTCGTGGTGGTGGTTGCCATGGTGGTTGTGGCAGTGGTGGTGGGCACGGTGGTGGTGGCCTCCGTGGTCGTTGGGGGCGCAGTGGTGGTCGGCGCGAGGTGCGTGCTCAGTGCGGAGGAAGGAATTACGACCTTCGCATCGCCTGAGTCCGGTCCCTTGTACTTCACCTTACTTCTGGACAAGGAAACTTCTTTCAACGAGCGCTTTAATGCTTGCCTGTAAGAACCCAAAAAATTCACAAAAGCCGGACTTGGAGACCCAAGGTAAGATGCCTGCACAGACCCTTGTTGCTTCTAAAATTTACTAAAAGCTTTGTGGCATCTAAGTCACTGTAAGAGATGCACCACCGCCATTCTCAAAGAATTCAACAAGCAGTGGATGCCAGCCAGTTGCCAGTTGCTTGGACCCACTTCTCTCCTGGTTCCCAAAGCTTGCCAGGTTTCAGAATAGGCATGCTTCGAGGGTTTAGGGTTTAGGGTAGGCATGCTTCGAGTTTAGAATTTAGGGCATGGGGCTTAGGGATTTGGGGCTTAAGGTTTAGGTTGTGCCCTCTAGTGGTCTCCTGAGTCCCATGCAAGCCGTCGTTGTCGACCACGCGCTCCTGAGTTCGGAGGGGGTCACGACATACTGTTGACGGATGAGAAATGCCTGCATTACCCAGAGGAAGAAAATCACCCCTGAGTGCCATAGTTGAGGTAACGCTACAAACTTTGAATGCTAAGCATAAACCCTGAATCCTGAACCCTTAGCCTTAATTGAACCCTAAACTGTTTCGCTTACTTAGGATTTCAGAGGCATCCTCTCAAGCATTTTGATATACAGACAGAACTACAAGAATTCGCCTGCTGCAAGACCCCACAGGCTCCACCTTCGCAAGACCCCGACAGCTCCATCTTCGTTTCAAAGAGCTTTTATGGGCTTTTAGTTTAGATTTTTAGGTGGAGGTTGATGTTCTGTGCGTGTGGGTTTCGTTTAGGGTCTCATGCGTCGAAAAGGTACATCCAGCAGTCAGGACCGGACGAGACTCCCCATCCAAGTAGAGGAAGGAACCATCGTCTGAGGCGGTGTACAGGTCGTAGGTTCCAGGAGTCTGAATCTTCAGAAACCCGGTGCACCTCACGGCGAAATGGTCGTGTTGTGCGACTTCTGGGAAGCGATCGTCATTGGTGAAGTCAATCTCAGGAGCGACGATGTGGCTGTCCGGTGTCCTTCCTGCAGATTTCACACCGGGGGGTGGCCAGGACGTGGGCTGCACCTAAACTCTACACCCGAAATGCCAAAAACCCTAATGTAGGGGCATTAATAATTACAACAGGGTTTGGGTGTATATTCTTCTATAAATAGAATAAGGAATCCCCAAAACCCTGTTTTAATTATGAAGGCCCCTACGATAGATTGCTTCGAGACAAAGCTGCCTGCGAAGTCCGGGACGTTGGAGCCCTGTGTGAAGTAGTAGTACCTTAGCCGCCCTTAGAACCAGAATAAACACAATATTCTTTATGAATCCCCTTAAGTTTTGTTAGAATAAAAATAGAACATAATTCCTAAGAGAAGTCAAGGTTCTCGCAGATCATGCCCGGAGACCCAAAGTCTTCCTCGGTGCAGGAAGCAACCGGAGCCCGAAGCACCGGCAACAATTGCCAATGCTTGCGTTTGAGGGTCTACCTGCTTCGACCTTAACCCCATAAACTCTCACCTTCTCAGAATTCCTTCTGATGATTTCCTCTTACATGTCCTTGAAAGGTAGGTTTGGGGGACTTCCGGTAAGATAAACCTTGAATCTCTGAGCCCCAGATGCCCTGAAAACCCGCCTACTCTGTAAGCTCTGAGCCTGTCGAAGGCCCCTGGACTAAACGCCTCAAAGTCCGAAAGCACGAAAAGAAGACTGAGACCCCAGAAAACCCCGAATCCTCAAAACCCTACACTAAAGTCCTAAAAGAGCCTCCTACGAAACCCACCATCAACCCGACGCAGCCCCTCATATGTCAGAGTCTCAGAGAACCAGGGATCCGAACTTACTCTATCCAAACAGTTCAATCCTTTTTGTAAGATCTCCCGACTTACAATAAGATCCCTTATTTTATGGAGAAGCCAAAACCCAAGGGTCCAAGTACCTAATTGCCATACACCCACCAAAATACGATCCTACATGCCCACCAATCTGAACCCGAATAATACAGGTCCTTGGTAATTCGAATCGTTTCGGTGTATATCATAGTATACTTAAATGAAGGAATCCTATAGGGACTGTATTTGCAAACACTTCGGCTTCTGTATTGCCGAATCATAGGGTGTTGGACCCTTGGGGCCATATACTCCTGCCAACACTACCCTACATGGCTACCCTTCCGAACAGAATTGCCGACATATGAATTGTCAGATTGGTTGGATCATTGTGGTAAACACCCTAAACCTTAAACCTGAAACTGTATATGCTCTACCTTAACCCCAAATAACCTACCCTTTATTTTAAGGACTTATATAAGGAAATCATACTAGGAAGCCTTAACAAGGGAGGTTTTATAGGGTCCAGGTAAACCCTAGACCCTTGAGCAAACCTCAAGGGATCCGGGCTTCGGTCTCGCAGTTGAGGCCGCTGTAGCCCGGATCGCAGACGCAGGCGCAGCTGTCGAGTTGAGAACCGAACTCGTTCCTTGGTTTCTTTTTGAAGTTGAACTGCACCCCTTTCCGAAGATCCAAAGCGCGTTCCCTGGTTTAAGGCTTCGGGTTGAGGGGTCCGTGGGGATCTTGTCAGTAGGCTTAGGGCTTACTGTAGGCTTTAGCGGTTTATGGCTTGGTATGGCTTTGCCTTAGACAGGCTTTACATAGGGTAGGGTTCTTAAATGGGAACCTAGGTTTGTTGGTAAAGCCTAGGTTGGGATGATCGGGCTTCCGCTCAGGGTATCAGGGCTGGGCTTCCTTTACGATTTGAGGTTGAGGTGGTTTTGGTGTTAAAGCTTTTCCTGTACTCCCTTCGAACTATAAAAAAAAGATCATATATATATATACATATATATATATATACATATATATATACATATATATATATACCCATATATATATACACGTATATTTGATATTCTCTTGGGTTTTATATAACAAAAATGAAAATATCCTAAGGAGACTATATAGTCTCAGCAGGGTTTAGGGGCGCGTTTCTGGAGGGCTTGAGATTTAGTGATGCGGAGGGTTCAAGCCTTTAGGTTTGGCCTTGGGCCGTTTCAGATATATGAGAGCTACCTATAGTCAGTCTCCGTTGTAGTCCTTCTTGTACCTTGTAGGATCCTTAATTCTAATGCTTAAACCAAAGAAGGAGCTACAATGGAGACTATAGGTAAGACTGAGCTAGAAGGTTTGAGAAGGTCCAGGGTTCGGAAACCCCATACACGGGGGGTCGGGGGACTTAGTAAGAAGGTAATAAGTAGACTTAACAGCACCCTGAAAGCCATCCTGATAGGGGGTTATGATACTACTAACTTCATCAACATCACTGAGACCACTTAATTACTAAGTCCCCCGATCCTCCAGGTACACGATTATGTGTTCGGAGGTGCTCAAACGAAAGATTGTAGCATGGAAGTTGCTGTTTTGGTGGCGGTGCTGTATCTTTGGAGGTTACTTGGAAGTTCATGGGACTAAGTACGAGTCCCTTAAATAGGGTTAGAAGTATTTTAATTCTAAGTATAACTACCTTACTTACAACCCAAATTACTAAGTCCCATGGCCCTTCAAGGGAACCCTACTCTAGAACCCTTTATAGAAGCCTTTCAAGGAGCCCTAAACCCTAGTAACTAAGTCCCAACTTGTAGGGGATTATGGCTGTGGGCCGTTCAGGGCTCCTGAACTCCGCAGCTCTGGGGCTTCTGGGGTTCGGGGGGTTTAGGGAGGTTAGGGGTGGAAGAAGGAAAGCGCGTCAAAGCACCTGGCGTTTCTTGCCCAAAGCATGGTACATTATCAATGTACGTGGGCCATTGCGAATATGACCAAAACACCCAGAACAACACGGGTCCCCTGGTGGAGCCAGGATATCACACCTCGAAACCTGTGTGACCTATGTCCCTAGCGGCACTGGCCCCACCATCCAGAATACTGACCGTACCCGTTAAGTTGGAAAGGAATATTCCCAGAATCATAGCGTCACAATCTAAGGAATAGCTTCGCAGTCTGCGGTTAGGGTATAGGAATTGGCAGATCGGGCTTTCTGGTATACTAAATCCTTATGATAGCCCTTATAGTAGCCCTTATAGACCCTTTTAAGGGACCATATTCTAACTATTAAGACCCCTGTATTAAACCAGCAAAATCAAGCCAAGGCCAGGGGACCCTGATATAGTACCCTAAATAGCAGGATCCTTACTATAATCAGCGGTTGAAACCATGGGCCCCTAGTATAGTATGGGCCCTTAAACTTGGGATCCTTATATGCCTACTATATACCCTATATAGACTCTTAAGGGTCCATAGAACCCCCTCACAAAGGCCAAGGGGTCCATATTAGGGCCCCATACTTCCAACCTTGGATATAAGGACCCCCGAAATAAGGTACCCCTAATTTTCGGAAACTCCCAAATCAAGCCAAAGCTCCCGGTGTTCGAAACCCTTTTACTAACGCTTATAGGATTATAGACCTCTTTGAAAGGAACCCTTTAAGGAACCCTACTCTAATTTTCAAGGCCAAGGCTCAGCCATTTCACACCGGAAGCCTGACCTCGCGAGTTGCAGTCCGCCTCCTTGGTGCAGCTCTCCCGGCAAGTGGGGTAGCCTGGCAAGGGTTGAGCGTTTAGGTTTTAGGGATTGGGGTTTAGGGTTTGGGTTGCTTTTCTCACGGCTGTTACGAGTGTGAAATTTTTGAATTAGGAAGAGCCAGGGTTTATGGCTTAGGGTTTCGCTTCCGTACTCATACGCTACCCCTTTTTTAGGGCACCTGCTTTTCTACACAACAGATCCTAACCATAAAACCAGGTACACTAAAGAAGAGGCAGGGTATAAGCCTCTAGGTAGCACAACAATACCCGAGGATGAGGATGGCTTAAGTACTGCACTCCGATGAGAAGCAAGCACTGTGAAGAATGCCAGTAAAACTCCAGGGCCCGCAAGGGCAAGGCTCTCCAAGGTGCTTCAAAGGCCCTCAACATCAAATCTTAAACAATTACCAGAAACGGCCGTGAAAGCAATTAACAACGGCGGCTGTTACTCCATGCGATCCTTTAAGTAGGGTTCCTCCACAAGTACTCAAACCCTCCAGAGGATCTAGAAAGTAGAACCCCTATCTTGGGACCCTATCCTATTCTACTAAACGGTATGCTATCGGAACTCCCTCAAATAATCCTCCTAGAAAACCTGGGTCGGCTCTGCATAGGTTTGGGGATTTTCTTGCTGATGGCCTTGGAGCCCTAAACTGTAAACCCTAAGTCTTAGAAACCTTAACTAACTTTTTGGGGTATTATTACTAAAATTGTGGTTATGATTACTATTCTCATGAAGGCTTGGAAAACCCTAAACCTAGACCATTGCAGCTTAGGGTTTGCCGAACTCCGGAGGCTTGGGTAGTGCAGTTTGGAACTTCGAGTTCTGATGCTTTCGAGTTGAAGCCGAACCTCTCGGTGTCTTCTTAAAGAGCACCCAGATGTGGATTTCCCTGCGCCTCAGGCCTGGAACGGGCTCCCAAAGAGCCCACGAACCTTCGATTCAACCTTAAACCCACTACGACAACCGAAGATAAAGCTGAATAGTCGGAAAAGACATAGCAACCCCCAAAAACAGAGCCCCTGCCATGAAGCCCCAATTCCCATTTGCCCTTGTTGGAACAGTTGGAGACTTAACAAAGGGTACGTTTTGGGGCGCGTGACACGATAAATATAATAAGGAGCCCCTAAAGAAGTATAGGTAATTTTTTAAGGCCCTATGCTACTTCTGAAGCTGCATCGATGCTCCGCACCTCCCACCCCACAAACCTCAAACCTGAACTCTAAGCCTTAAACTCCTAGACCTAGAACCTCGAAGCCCCATGCCTAAAGTCCGAAACCTCCAAACCCAAACTGTGCCTCGAGTCCGAAACCTCCAAACCCAAAAACCCTCAAAGCCAACAAAAAGCGCTAAACCCCAAAGCCCGTAGCTCTGAAAGCCCTTAAAGCCCTAATGTTGGGGCCTTAACAATTGGAATAGGGTTTGGGGGGATATTGTACTATATTTATACTAAGGAACCCCCAAAACCCTATTCTAATTAAGGCCCCTACAAAATAGAATTCTACTATAGATCCCTTATAGACCCCTTTTAAGGAACCCTTTAAAGGAACCCTACATTTCGCGGCGAGTGCCTTCGTATGCGGAGATGCACATCTCGCAGCGGTCGCCCTCGTAGCCGGTGGAGCCTCGGGAGTCCAGGGACTACCACATCCCTGTTTAGGGTGTAGGGTTAGGGTTTAGCCGGGGTTTAGGGTGTAGGGTTGGGGTTTAGGGTTAAGAGTCTAGGTTTAAGGTTAGGGTTTAGGGTTTAGGGTTTGGGGTTTAGGGTTTAGGGTTTAAGGTTTCGGGGTTAGGATGTGCCAAGCCTGACGCACGGCTGCTTGTTGCCCGCCCGACCCACCCGAGGTTCACTCTTGTTTCTTAAATTTCTTTATCATTCAAAGATACAAAACACAAGCACAAGCAACACGATCCAGATGCCGAGATTCGGATCGGCTTTACATCGCGCGGAAGTTAAGTTGTAGCCGAAGGATGCAATTTAACTTGCGCGCAGATGTTGGATAGCGAATATTTAGGAAGTTGTGCACACAGAAGGGATGAGAAGGAGATCCGGAACCACCGTGACAACAGCCATCCGCGGTGGAAAATCCCTGGGAATTCCTTTGTACGATGTCGTAGATTTCGCGCACGGCCTCTACGCGCACATACGCATCGATGTCTTGCTGATTGTTCAAGCAGGTACGCACAAAACATCGGCATCACGGACAACAGTAACGCGCTGCATACGGGAGAACCCATATGGGGTAGGCCGGGCGTCTCGACTACGGGTGGGACGCGCCAGGACCTGCAGCAGACACACAGCCTCCACTCAGGAAAGATAATTGCAGTCGAACACGGAGCCATCGTGGCAGCTCCGGCAACAACTTTGGATTTTTAAGTGTTGGAATTTGGGTTTCAGCGTCGACATATCAAACTTTCGGCCTGGGGCACCCGCTGCCGTCAATGGTATCGAAGCTTTGAACGTCGGAATATCAAGGTTTGGGCCTGGGGCTCCTGCTGCCGGCAGTGGTCTGGAACTTCGAAATATCAAAGTTTTAGTCTCTGAGGCTGCCCGTGCCGGCAATGGTTTCGAGGATTTAAAGGTCGAGGTGTCAAGCTTTCGGCCTGGGGCTCCCGCTGCCGGTAGTAGTCTGGAAAATTTTTAGCATCGATGCCTTTCGGCCTGGGCCGGCCATCCGCTGCCGGTAGTGGTCTGGAGGTTATAAACATCGAAGTAGCAAGCTTTCGGCTTGGGGCTCCCGCTGCCGGAAGTGGGACGTGGTCTGGAGAATTTAATTAAGCGTCGAAGTACCAAGCTGTCGGCCTGAGTCACCCGCTGAGAGCAGCGGTCTCGAACCTTTAAACGTCGTGAGGTTTCCGGCTCTTGCGGGCTGCTTAACATTTAGGATTTTGGTTTTTGGATCTTGGATGTTGGGTTTTGGTTTTTGGGTTTTGGATTTTGGAGTTTGGGTTTTGGATTTAGGATTTGGGGTTTTGGCTTTTGGTTTTTGGGTTTTGGATTTTCGCTTTTGGGTCGCAAAGGGCTCGGGGTTGAATTTTGGCATGGGGCTCCCGCTTCCGGCCACTGCGAGCCGTTGACATGAAGGGGGGAACCCCACGAAAGCATATAATTTGTCGATTTTGCAATGCCTGCTCCTTTTCCGAAGGCCATTTCCCAGGCCTCCTGGTTTTGCTAGATTTACGGGGGCTGGGGGCCGCTTAGCATTTAGGATTTTGGGCTTAGGATTTAGGATTTTTGGTTTAGGATTTAGGATTTTGGGTTTAGCATTCAGGCTTTGGGGTTTTGGATTTTGGATTTTCCCGAGCCGCTGAAATGGAGGGAAGGAAACCCACAAGAGCGCAAAACTTGTGGATTCTGCAATGCCAGCTCCTTTTCCGGAGGCCATTTCCAGGGCCCCTTGGATTTTCTGGATTTCCAGCTGCTGGGGACCGCTTAGGATTTAGGATTTTTGGGTTTGGGGTTTTGGGTTTTGGATTTTGGATTTTGGATTTTGGGTTTTGGATTTTGGATTTTGGGTTTTGGACTTTGGGTTTTGGATTTTGGGTTGTGGGTTTTGGGTTTTGGATTTTGGGCTTTGGATTTTGGATCTGGGTTGTTGATTTTTAGTGGATGCCTTTTGGATTTGGGGTTTGGGATTTTGGGTTTTGGATTTTGGGGTGTTGGATTTCGGAACCTAAAGGGCTTGGGCCTGAAGTTTACAGGTTCTAACACTAGAAGGAGTCGTCAGTGGGTGATGGCCGAGGATGAGAGCTGCAGAGGCTTCACCCTCTGCAGTGATGTGCCTAAGCGGCTCTCTGATCGATCGCGGGCGGCTTCGCGACTAGCTCGCGCTCACGGCCTAGACTTTAGGGCTTATAGGATTTAAGGGTTCGGGTTTAGGGTTTAGGGTTAGGGCTAGGGTTTGGGGAGAGGGTTTAATGTTTAGGGTTTAGGGAGTGTTATTTTTAATACACCCGAAGACATTTGAAGGAATCTATCTTACAAAACAAACAAATGCAGGGACTCCAAAAAACCTTTAAGTAAGGACTATATACCTTGTACAAGCCATGGTAGAGAATATACTATACCTTAAGTCAGACGGAAGAATATATTATGGTTTAGGGAGGAGTCTGACTTAAGTCATATGAAAAAAGATTAAGTCTTACACATAGGCCATATAGGGTTTGAGTTTCGGCATTTTCCACGGATAAGACAAGTGGTAACTCCACCACCTACACCTTGCACAATAAACTGCACCTCAAACTCAAAACCCCCAACAGTAGGTACAATGATGGTTCAACCCAGGGTTCCATAGGGTTCCCAGCGCCCCGTTTGAGGTTTCAGGGCGGGTGCTGAAGTGGAACCCTAAACCGCCTAGACCCTATAAGCTCTAAACCACTGAATCCCAAAGCCCTATATAGCCCCAACCCCTAAAACTAACCCTAAACCCTTCAGACCAGCGGCAGCTGCAGGTACAGGTGCCGCCCACCTCTTTGAGAGGGGTTGAGATGAAGGATTTAGGGTACAGGGCCGTTTAGGGCTAAAAGCCCCATCATGCCTGAGAGTCACGATGCGGAGGATGCACAAGTTTCAGGTGCAAAAATAGGTGGGGTCTGAAAGATGCCGGCATCCGATATGTTTCTTCGGGCTTGCTCGGATAGTGTGGTCAAGCTCTGCAGGCCTACTCTCGAAGTGAAAAAATCCTCCACTTCACTGCTTGGGGGCTGGAGCTATCAGCAAGATAGCAGCATCAGCGGCACACTTCCGAATGGAATGGGATGTCAACATGTAATTGAGAGAACCCAGAGACAAATCCACAACAACGTCAATCTTCTTCAAAGGAACGTGCTTGATGGCTGACGGGTCCTTCTTAGAAAAGGTACATCAAAGAGAACCCCCAAAACCCTACACCGAAAAAGCTACCCATAGGCTCCATAGTAGTTCCTTTTTGGTGTTCATATTTAGAATCCTATAAGATAAACACTAAACCCTAAACCCTAAACCGTGGCTATGGAGCCTATGGGTAGAGCTCAAAACGAAAACCATGGTGCTCGCTCCAGGGAGCCCTAAAACCAAATCACATGCAAGACCCCGGTTTAGGGTTTAGGGGTTCCTTACCCTAAACTCTAGACCCTGCATGCCTAATCTACCCCAAAGTAGGCAAAAAAATGGACCAACACCGAAAACACGCGATTATTCTACATTCTTTGGGGGTCCAGGTAAGTCCTAAAGCAGCACACCTCAGCAGCAGTGCCGTGGCCGTGGCAGAAAGCAGCGGTGCAGGTCGCCTTGCGAAATCTAAGACTTGTCTTCGAGTTTGGGATTTTTGTTTTTAGGGTTTTAGGGTTTAGGGTTTAGGGGGATGTGGCTCACGAACATCGCGCGGACCCCGGAAGCCAAAAAGTCTTAATCCCAGAGCCCCAAACCCAAGCGGCCAAACCTCATGTGCAGGGAGTGCCTCGCCCTCGCCGCACACTTCGATCGCCACTGGTGCCTGGATGGTTGCAAACCGCAGAACAAAAACAACCAACCAACAAGCACTCTCACCCAGGAGTCCAAGTTCGCAAATGGTTCTAGGTCATGCTCTGAATGGATTTTGGACTGAAACCGTACTATTTGGGTACTTGGACCCTTAGGGTCACACAGATCCAACAAGAGTGAAGAAACACTTTAGGTACCCGAAACCCTAAACCCGAAACCATAAACCCCATAAACCCCTAAACCCTCAAACCCTAAACCGTCAAATCCCAAACCCTAAACCCTCGGAAGATTAAGAGGAAGATCCCCTGCCCCAACCTGCATGTAATATAGGGGCCTTAATAATTAGAATAGGGTTCCTTTAAAGTGTTCCTTAACGGGTTCTATAAGGGAACTATAGTAGGGTTCTGCAATATGGGTGCCTTAGTAATTAGAATTGAGTTTTGGGGTATATGATGCTATAGTTGCAAAGGCCCCTGCATTATGTTCCATAACACAAGAAAGCAGAGATCTTGATGTTGGGGATGAGGCCGGAAACCCAGGCAGCACTCCACAAAATCCTGCAAACCCTAAACCCTAAACCCCTATCAGAACCTACTCACTCAGACAGTCCCAAGTTTTGAAATTCCTGCTCACCGGCAACACCCTAACGACCCCAACTCCGCGATTGTGGAGCTGTTCTAAACTCCTAAAGGGTCCATGTCCCTATACGGTATATAGGAGTTTACAAAAATTTGGGGCCCTTATAATGAGGATCCTACTATTTAGGGTCTATGATTGGGTCCCCTATTTTCGGAAACTCCCATATACTGCGGCCCCATAGGGGTTTCTATATAGGTGCTTTGAGACCAAAGTCTATACTATATAGGTACATGGACCCTTATACCCTAATAACATCTCCCCGAAACCCGTATAGAGCCCATCTAGTGACCCCTAAACGAACCCTATGTAGGCACATGGACCCTTAGGAAACTAGAGCTTCGGAAGACCGGGATTAATCCCGGTCTCCTCGAGCTCCTGAACCTCTAAGCCCTAACCCCTGAACCCCTAAACTCTTAACCCTCAACCCCTAAACCCAGAAACCCAAACCCTAAACCCTCTACCCCTGAACCCAACCCCTAAACCTGGAAACAAAAAGCCGTAACCCTCAACCCCGAACCCGAGCGTATTCAGAACCACTGGGTCCTTGTTAAGGGATTTCGTAGAAGTTACCATAAGAAGGAAACCATATTATTTACGATAGATCCCTATTATGTTAACTTAAATTGAATCACCTGACAAGAACCCAGGCTGTAGCAGGCCTTCTCGGCTGCCCGGTTGCTGCTGGGCACGGGGAAGGAAGCCTCTGCTTCCAAAGCTTGGGCGGTTAGGGGTTCATATAGGGGCCTTAATACCCTAGGGATCTAAGGACTCATATATTAAGGCTTTTGGGCCCAAAGACCATGCTATATAAGGCTTTTGGGCTAATTTGATCCCTAGGTCTATATAAGGGTTCCTGCAAAGGGATCTACAGTAGGGCTTCTATAATATAGGGGCCTTTATAGTTGCAATAGGGTTTTGGGCCCCTTTATACTATACTGAGACTAAGGAACGCCCAAAATAGTTTCGGTAATTATTCAGGCCCCTATAGTATGGTTTTTGGGTGTGTGCGGTTGTTGTTGGGGCTTGGATTTGTTTTATCAGCTGTTTCTTTGGTGTTTTTGGTTGATGTTTGAGGGTCTGGCGGTTTTGGACGGTTTTCTGTAGGGTGTTTAGGGGTTAAGGCTTTTTGGTTTAAGTTTAGGGGGTTCGCGGCTTGTAGGGTTTAGGGTTTAGGATGTTAAGGTTGTACTGGCTTTTGGGTTGTTTAGGGTTTGGGGGGGTGGGGTAGGGTTTAGGGGTTACTGTGAGGACAGGGTTTCTGCAAGGGCTACTATGACTATGAGGGCCAGCCCAAGAATATGTGAGCCCTGCCGTCTCAGCAACACACTACCGCAATACAATCCTCCCTGCCCTCAAAAAGAACGTGATCAGACCTCCTCAGAATCCTGAATCCTACATCATGAACCCAAAACCCCAAACCCAAAAAAAACCGAAACCCTAAACCCTAAACTCCTAAACTCCTAAACCCTATCCCGGCCTTGTCAGGCCAGCTGTTGACGACTGGGCAGTGCGAGGCATCTTTCGTCTGCGTGATGTCCGCGTTGCTCACCTGGGTGGTTGTCAAAATTATGGTGCCTTTTTGGGTCCCTACTATAATACGGCACCTATTATTCAGGGTACCCAAAAAGTGACCATAATTTTGACAACCACCCACCTCGCTCGCCTTAAACTACCATAAATTACCTTTTTCACGGCTCTTATGATAAACCCTCATATAGGGACCCTACACGAAAGAACGTCGGTCTTAGTAGCTCAAGGTAGGTGCTTGGACCTTTGAGGTTCGCAACCCTGTAACCTTCAAGTATACTTGGAGGTTCATGGGACTTAGTATGTACAGTTGTAAGTGTCTTAATTGGGGCTATAAGTAGTTGTAAGTATAGTTAGCGTATTTAGGGGTTTAGTGGCCTGCGGTCTAGGTGATCAGAGCTTGGGGTTCAACTTGCTCTGAGACAGCATCGCCTTCCCTTTCCCGGCTTCTTAGCCTCTGTGAATTCTAGGGTTTAGGGTTTAGGGCTTAGGGTTTAGGGCTCTACGGCTTCGGGTGTAGGGTTCAGGGTGCAGGCGGTGTAGGGTGCAGGGCTTATGCTTCCATACAACCTATCTTTTTTAGGGCTCCGTGTTGTGAGTTTCTTATACAAATCCCTGACAGAGTATAGGTTATTTGGGTTTTACGATCTAGGGTCCAAGGGTTTAGGGCTTGGGGTAGCCATTTGTGGCCCGGCGGCACACGTCACTCCGCGTGACTTCCTTGGTGGACGCTGCAGAGTCAGACAGGTCAGATGGAAGAACATCTAATTGAGTCTCAACAGTTTCGAAACTAATTTGAGAGTCCAGCGCCCTAAACCGTAAACCCTGAACCGTTAGGCCTCAATCCCTACATAAACCTAAACCCCAGCACACCCAAAAAACTGAGCTCCACGATCCGAATCCCATAGCCTTAAACCCTAGGTTCCCCCAGGTGCCTGTTTTCTAGTACTCAGCTTTGATCAGAGAACCCTACAGTAAACCCCTTAAAGTTGGAAACCGGATTAAGGCCAAATAGTGCTGGGATTCCCTATACACTACTCTTAAGGATTGAGGCTACGGGGTTTCTAACTTTTCGGCTTTTACCGTACTAGAAAAAAGGGGTCAAACGGGTACTACTGGGAAACCGAGAACCCTAAACTTCTGGACTAGCATCTTTGAGCTCCAAAATCCGAGACGGCAAGCAGCTCGAGTTTAGGCGCCTACAGTGCTTAGGGTAGAGAAACGAAGATGGGCAGCTCTCTGAGTAAGGAGCACTTTTGGGATCATCATATATTCTGATTCTCAGTGACGTACTCTTACCCTTTCGGGGATCCGAAAGAAGGACCTGAACAGCATTCTTTGTTTGGCCCAAGAGTCTTGTAGGATGCGGGAACCGCCTGCTGAGGCACCAATGCCGAGCTGGGGACCTTGGGTGTGCAAGAGATGGGAGGGCTCTTCCAACCTTAAACTCTGTAAACCCTAAGCCCTAAGCCTTACACAAGCCCAATGCCCTACTTGGAGGGTCGGGAGACTTAGTAAGTAGCTAATAAGTAGGCTCATAAGTACCTTAGAAGGGACCCTAATTGGGGTTATGATACTTATAAGTCTGTAGAATAGCTGCGCACTACGGTTGATGGTCAAAATCCTGCATTACCTTAAGGACCCTAAACTATGGGAATTATGGTATATTCCTTATTATGGGTAATGCAGGATTTTGACCATCAACAGTATAGGTCCCCCGACCCTCCATGTATGAGGGAACCTGAAGCCTGGATTTTCCATCACGTAAGAAACCGGAAGCCTGGGAAAAGCCAGGGATTCTGGGAAGCTGAAGCCGTAAGGCACGAAGTGCCAACTGTTCATCCAGAGTCTCTTAAGGTCCTTAACTCGTAATAGCAATGTAGCAATGTATGTGCCAAAGGTAGAGGGCATCTCTAATAATACGATTGAGGGGTGTTGCATAGTCATTTCCCAAAACTCAATAAGTGTCGCATCAATTTGCCGATATGCTGCAATCAAGGTTTACATGAGATAGACACACAGACTGCACGGTGGAAATGCCATCCTCCTGAGAATGAACGCCCGAACTGATGTGATGGAGCCCTAAATCCCCAACCCTGAAGGGTCAAAGGGGTTGCCCTGAGACGGCTTTGAGAGACCCGGCGCACATGACGGTTTTCTAAAGACAAGGTTCTTAGGGACCTTAATCGTTGGTGTATGTTATATGCAGCACAACTATAACAAGGAAGCCTCGGGAACACTATCACCACTTATGCCGGCTTCTATCCTAGATTCTATCGCAGGAGTGTCGCAAAGTACAGATCGGCGGACCGCCGATAGCACTCTCAAAAGCCACATCGTCAAGCTCAGAAAGTCCATCCCAAACAACCCTAGTCCCAAACCCCTGCCCTAAACCCCAACCGTCTATTTACCACGGAAGGCCGAGGGCCGAGCCATATGGGAGCTTCCGAAAATTAGGGGTACCTTATTTAGGGGTCCCCTATAATAAGGATCCTACTATTGAGGGTACTATATTAGGGTCCCCTATTTTCGGAAACTCCCATATAACCAAAGCCGCAAATAAATCGAATCTTGGAAGCAATGCCTATGGGGTTTGTTCTAGTATCGCTCAACACTTTATGGACTACAAGGGGATACTGGATGGGATACTGTGACTCAAGTGTTCCGCAATCGCCCTTAGGAACATAATAACAACGCTGCGTTTAATATCCCCTTGGAATTTCGTTATACTGAAAACTAAACCTAAAGACAAAGGCTCGGTCAAAAATGTCCACCAAGTATTCAAGTATTCGAAATCTCAGAAGCCAAAGTCCCCTTCAACCGGAAGCCCCTCAAGAAAGCCGCTGGGACTTAGTAACTCAAAGGATTCCTTTAACAGTTCCGTAAAGAGGGTTCTATAGGGGATCTATAGGGGTTTAGGGTTTGTAGTCTACTTGGAGGATCATGGGACTCAGTACGCAAGTACAGCTATACAGTATCGTAGTTGTGGTTCTGAGTAATTATACGTAAAGTTACCTTAAATATAACTCAAGTTACTAAGTCCCATGAACCTTGAGGCTGGGGGTGCCACGACAGCCTGAGACCCACCAGGCGGAATCCACTTGAAGATGCCTCGGAGGGGAACTTTCAGAATTTCACGCTCCACTATAGGGACCCCTGTAACGCTTTTGTATATACTATATAAGTCCTTGGGATAAGGCCTTGTCGCATCCGTGAGGCCTTTGAATAGTTCCCTAAACCCTAAATCCTAAATCCTACCTATAGTCTCCACTGTAATTCGTTTTCTTGGTTTAACCAACTTGATATGTAGGATCCTAAAAGGCAGTCCCCAAAACGAGCTACAATGGAGACTATAGGTAAACCCTATCCGTAAGGCCTTAGAAAAGTTGAACAGCATCTCTGAGTTTCGAGGTCTTGAGAGCAACGTGGTTTCGGGTTTAGGGCTTCGGATTTAGGGCATAGGGTTTCTGAGCATTGCTGCTGGTGGACAAAAGCACGTGTCGCCCATAACGAAGAACCGACGATAATTCCCGCATGTTGAAGTGCTTCACCCAATGGGTCCTAAGTAGCTACATAGTAGAAAGTAGGGTTTATGGAATAGGAATTACTACAATGGTTTGGGTGAGTATCCCCCATATAGGTACTTAGGACAGATTTCTTCAATTATGGCAGGATTTCGTCCGAGAGATGTTGATTCCGTGAAACTCCAGGCGAAGATTCTGCAGAGGATCAGCGCAGAGAAAGGTCATGGGTTAAGGGTTTGGTTCAGGGTTAGGACTTAAGGGCGCAGGGAATTGAAAAGGCTTTGTGCCTTTTGCAGGGCATCGGGAGTCGCAGTGAGGAATGGGCCTGCCTGTCTACGGTATCAATAACCCTGGGCATCAAAATAGCCCAAAAGCCTTATATAGTATGGTCTTTGGGCCCAAAAGCCTTTATATATGAGTCCTTAGATTCCTAGGGTAACATTTTAAGAAAGATGGCACTCTGGCCCTGAACCAAAATCGAAACTTCAACGAAACCTTCCAGAAACCTCAAGGAACTCCTAAAGAAACCTTTACAAGAACCCTTACAGGATACTAAAACAGCCCTTAAAAGAGGTAGCCTTTTGAAAGGAGCCCTTCAAGGAACTCCGAATATTAAATGAAGCCATTCACAGAACCCTTGAAGGAACCCTAAAATGATCCTAAACGGGCCAACCCTCTTAAAGGAACCCTTGAAGGAACGACACTGCCGAGGAGCAAGTCTCGCCGCCTCCGTTCTCAAAGAATTCGATGCGAACATCGATGAGCCCAGAGCTGAGTTGCATGGTCACCTGCAGCATTAAGGGCTCCTTTAAAGGGTTCCTTTTGAGGGTTCCTCGTGGGAAGCTGAGTTGCATGTTCACCTACGGCTTGAAGGCTGACTTTAAAGGGTTCCGTTAAAAGCCTCTGTTAGGGTTCCTTAAAGAATTCCTTTGCACCGGTGACCTACGGCATTAAGGTCATTTTCTGGTTGCTGTTGGGGCTAACGGCTTCATCTAGGGTTCTGCAATAAAGGGTCCTTTTAGGGTTTCTTTTACAGTTTCGAGAAGGGGTCCTTTTAAAGTTCCTTTCCTTGTGGAATTTCTTTCAGGGCTGCTTTTGGGGTCAAGGCCCAAAACCCCAACCCACTAAAAAACCTACACCCTGAACCCCTAAACCCTGAACCCTAGCCGATGGGGCCACAGCCACAACCCCGGAACCGCCGTAAAACCTACCTGGACCCTAAAGAACCTACCATTTTAGGGTTCCCTATTATGATTTCCTTATAATTATAAGTCCTTAAACAGGGAGGTTAGTTGAGGTTAAGGTAAACCCTAAAACCCTAAACCGTCTCTCCCCAGACCCTCCTCTTCATGGGCTCTGGGCTTTGGATCGTTCGGGTTGTTGATGGGGTTTTGGGGTTTGAGGTTCAGGATTGAAGGTTTAGGGTTTAAGTTGAGGTTTCTGAGGTCTGAAATCCTCTCTTTTTAGGTGGGCTCTGGGCACGTAGCCCCTCCAGGTAAGCACCGGATGCTGGGGAAGAGCTGAAGGCCGGTTCTGACATGGTTTAGGGTTTCCTTGACCTTGAATAGCCTACCTTTTTGGGGCTCCCTTTTATGCTTTCTTTATATAAGTCCTTAAAAAGGTAGGTTATTCGGGGTTAAGGTCGGGCTTCGGAAGAGGACTGGAAGACCCTTCAAATCGCCTTCACTTCGACGGCCCCATGGAGGCCATCGTTGTCAATGACTTGCTCACCTTTGCAACTTCGCATGCGTACAAAAGACAAGCCTTCCTTTGCTACTTCATGTCGCTTCTTGGGGTTTCCGAGGGGGCTGAACAAGCATCTGCATTTTCGGTCTTCCGGGCGACGCCCGAAGTGCAGAGTTGATGGTCAAGAACTCCTTGTAGAACAGAGTGCAGTGTTTCCCGCCGTAGCTTGTTTCAGACCTCGCGAGATTATCATTAGCAAATTCGAGACATTTCGACACAAATGCCTACCTTTAAACGGAACCCTGAACATTAATCGGTTTTAGACATCCAAAATCACACCCAAAACCTCGAAAGATCACCAAGGCTACAGCATGGTGCTCTCGGCGATCTGAAGAAGTACAGCGAACAGTTCTGCTGAGTTCTGCTTGCCCAAAGCTCAACCAGGGTCAACAAGGGCTTTAAGGGACTTCTGAAATGTCTCATCATAGCCCCTGGGCCCAAAAAACAATTTACCTGGGGGCGGGCGGCGGGGAGCGGGGGTGGGGGGTCCAACTCGGTCAGAAAGCTAATTCCGCAAAATCGCAGATTCACAGAACTTGGCATCCTAAGCTCGAAGTCCCCAACAGTAGCCAGGCTTTAGGGTTTAGGGTTTAGGGGTTTAGGGTGTAGGGTTTAGGGGTTTAGGGTTTAGGGCACTTATACAAACGTGATGATATATTCATCGAAAAGGTGTTGAAGAGTGAGAGTAACAAGGAGCCGTTGATGTAGAGCTTAGTGCCGTCGTCCGAAGTCCTGAAGCCAAAGGTCTTGGGGGCTGGGCCTTTGTTTTCGGGTTCTGGGCTTTGGCGTCTTGTTTAAGGTTTGGGATGTGTAAAACGAGTTTGGTGTTTAGTGCTGCTTGGGGCGCAGGCATCGTAGAATACAGCATGATTGAAGGATACGGTACCCTAAACCCCAAACGAAGCTGTTCACGTCTTCAATACGGGAGTTTCCGAAAATTGGGGGTACCCTATTTTGGGGTCCTTATAATACGGATCCTGCTACTTAGGGTACTGTATTAGGGTCCCGTATTTTCGGAAACTCCCATATAGTTCCTGCCTTCCAGGACGGCAGAAATACAGAAATACAGCGACCCGCAGTTGGCACTTCCAAAGTTAGGCCTTCCCTTCATTCCAAAAAGCCATATAAAGCCTACCTTTCTCCTGAAGGGGTAGGTTTTGCAGGGGCTGATAAGGATTAAGGTTTGGGATGTAATGGAAGTAGTCTGCGATATGGGCTGCTATGACAATAGGGGTACTATAAGAGCTTGAGAGTTGTGAGTTCAATGGGACGAATGGGATTCCGGTGAAACCCTAAAACGTCGAAGCCCGACCGATTGAAAGCTGCGGCGCCGGCGGCGCCGCGAACCCCCCTCACCTGAAGCATCAGAGCCTCACTAATTAGAAGCCCTTCTTCGCATGTTCATAAAATCGTGATGTTTGGGCGTTGATCACCGTAAGCCATAAGCCAGCAATTCAGCACAAGTTAACCTTACAGCTTAGGGAATTAGTGGCAGGTGGGACGTGTCGCGGGACTCTCTCTGCACCCGTGAACCTAACTGCCTGCTCGCTGTACATGTCAAGACAAAGCCAATCCATGACAAGTGCCCCTATGGCTCCAGTTACTTCGACACTGTGTTACGGGGTAATTTGCGAACTGCAGGTATGTGGTTATAGTAACCTGCTATATAAGTGCCTGGAGCCCGGAGGTGCTGTGATCAGAACTGAAACACTAATTTTCGCAGTTTTCGTGACGCCTGTACATGGGGGCTTGGGGGTTGTAGGATTCTACAGGGTCCAGGAGTTTGTTTAGGATCACAAATCGAAAAATCAAATCGAACACGCGGGGCCCTGGACCGTAAAATCAAAATCCCGCCCCCCAAACCCTGAACCCTAAATCCTAAACCCTACTAAAGATTACTAAACCATGCCCATGCTACCCCACGAGACCAAGCGCAGCCGAAGCGTCAATGAAAACTCGTATTGCCCTGGCGTCTCAATCCTCCTTGGTAGGGTTTAAGGGTTTCGGGCTCCTTTGCAGGAGCTTTTTGGGATCCAAAAAGGGATCTATAAGGGCTTAAGGTTCAGGGTTTAGTGTTCAGGGACTCTACCGGGTGCGGTTGGGGGCGTCAGAAGATCGTTGATAACTTCTTCAGGGCCTCCTATCACAAAGATTCTACTATTTTGGGTCTCCCACATGACATAGGATTCTGGAAGTGCTGGGATTTGGGGTTGGGAACGGTGCCGGGCCCACTAAACCACGGTTTTCTGAACAAGGTCGAAGTTTCAAGCTTGAGCTGCGGTTGTGGGGTAGGGTGACTATACGGGGATAATACTTCTGAGTATTCAGACCTCTTGATTACGGCTTAGGGTTAGGATTTATTTATGGTTTAGGATGTAGCCTTGTCACAAACTGTCCCAAGCTGGACCTGGACCTAGACCCTTTGAAGTCCTGTACGGCTCCAAACCAGCAGCCCTAACCTACTTTGAATCCTTATCCCAAGACGCAGCTTGCCGTTCCAGCGGGCGGCGAAGTGGTCACCTCGGCATGGAAGACAGAGCTTGAGTAGGGTTTAGGGTCCAGGCTGGGTTGTCGAGGGTGCTAGGTTTGGGTTTGTCATAGACAGACACCCTAAACCCTAAACCCCTAAACCCTAGCCTCTTTACAGTTTCTTTAGCTTCAGTATCCTCGACCTCGATAAGCTCAATGAGGAAACCCCTTGAGGCAAAACCGAATTTTGGGTGTGTCGCACGAATAAGGATACTACAGGGGCCTTAATAATTAGAATAGGGTTCTGGGCCCATTTATAGTGTAGCTATAATAAGAACCATAAGGAATAAGATTGGTATTAACTCTGAAGCAAGCACGAAAAAGTCAAGAGCGTCTCGAACAACAATGAACAAGAAACATAATACCGCCAATAGACCCTCAACCCTAAACCGTAATGACGTTTCGACCCTATAAACCCTACCCTAAATCCTGAACGACATCTGAGACGTCTCTTCGCGGTCTAGCGACTGACCTCAAGGCCAAAATCGTCCTTGAAATTGACCTCGCCATCCTGGTGATGGATGTGCGGTGACCGTTTAGGGTTTAGGGATTCGGTTTAGGTTTCGTTGCTTAAAGCTTCAGTTGGTATCCTGGTGAATTAAGGTTAGGGTGCAACTTCAACCTGGGAACCACGAAGACAGCATGGAATCCTTAACGGTTCATCGGCCTCAGTAACTATAGGGTTATAGACAAAGGCAACTATATTTATAATTACTTATAGCCCCAACTCAGGTACTCATAACTGTACTTACTAAGTCCCGTGAACCACCAACCCCCCAAACCCTACAAAGTCTCTGCCACCCGAGCCGCAACGCGTGTCAGATCTGGCGTTCTGCCGGCGAAGTCGGGGATTGCGTCTCCTGCTTTTGGCGTCGTGGGGGCTTAGAAAAAGCTCAGGAATCAGGGTTTAGCGTTTAGAATCCTAAACACCCTAATTAAACCCGAAGCCCTAAACCCTGAACCCTAAAAATACCCCAAACCACAGCATAAACCCAAAGCCCTAAACCCTGAATCCTAGAAATTCCCCAAACCCCGAAACTCAGGATTTAGGTTGTACGACTCTTGGGAATTCGTGCTTTCGGGCTTAGAGCTTAGAGCTTAGAGCTGGTCGGGGCCGGGATCGAAGGCTTTAGGATTCGGGAAATTAGGGGGGGGGGGTGTTTAGGGTTTAGGGTTTAGGGTTGTGGTTATGGTAGTTAAACGATCATAAATCCACGAAAAGTCCTAAACCATCCTGAATCCTAAAACCCAGAAAGGATTCAGAAGGGCTACTCTCTGACTTATAAGTATCATACTCCCAATTGGGGTCCTCCTGCAAGTAGCGATAAGGGCTGCAAGGTTGGAGCGATCTACTTACAAAGGTTTGGACTCTTAGGGATGTTTAGGGTTTAGGGAATTTCGTGGTTGGAATCGGAATCGTAGTGAATTTTGAATTTCGGTATGTTCCACACGCTTCACAGCCAAATTCTGGAACATGTCCGATCGCAGCCATCTAATCAAGTAGTTAAAAGTTAAGACCCTCATCCCCACACCCTAACACGTGACCTAAACCCTAAAGGCCTTGCCCCTAAAAACAAAACCCTAAAACCTGACACTAAAACCCCAAACCGTAAAACCTAAACCCTACACCGTGAACTATAAACCTAAACCTTAGTTAGACCCTAAAAAAACCCTCATTGCAACCTAAACCCTAAAGCCTAAACCCCTACAACCTTGACCTGAAAACCTAAACCCTGCACCCTAAGCCATGCAACCCTGGACAGTCTCCTTGCGAAAAGTAGAAGAACTCTCCAGTGAGCCCCTTGGCTGTTAAGACTTCTACTATAGGATTTTCGGGATTTAAGCTCAGGGTTCAGGATTTTCGGGATTTTGGGGTTCATCGTGTGGGTTTGGGGGATTCCAGGGTTCAGAGTTTATATAAGGATTTCTGGGTTTTTAGGGTTTAGGGTTGGTAGCAAGACACCAAAACCCCTCAACTACACAATGTTCCCCCGAAATGTAGGAAAGGGATCCTGGATACAAGGTCTATAAGACTACAAGAGGTTCTGAAGCTCTGGATCGGTTCAGTCTCGAAAGATCCTGAGGTCAGGTTCAGCATGTTCGTGGCATACCATCTAAACCCTAAACTCTAAACCAGGGCAGGGTGAGGGGTGTTGAGGGCTAGGTTTACGAAGTAGGGATCGCATAGTCGTTGGGATTAAGGGGGGGTCATGGTTTGGGGTTCAGGGGCTTGTGAGGCGGCGGACCCCAAACCCTACACCATACACCCTCAACGCGTTTAGGGTGTCGGGCCCTCCTACCGTCTTTAAGGGTTGTTTTGGGGACGAGGGCTTCGAGCGCTTCGGGGTTTTGGGGTTTTGACTTTTTCAGGGCTTGGCCTGCGCAAGGCTTCGGATTCAACGGCTTGGTCGCGACAAGTATCTCCTATTGAAGTCGTGGCATCCTCGGCGGCCCGCACTTTTGCACACCATGGAGACTGTCAAACGAGTCTCCACCGACCAGTCTGGTGACACACGAACTGGCCTCAACTTCACGAGCTCGTAGACTAAACTATGCTCGTTGTCCGAACTTCAAATTTGATTGTGCATCATGGAGCACGTACTGGGCCAGGTGCCCTGCTGTACGCGTGAAGATACGCAGTAATGTAGGGACCTGGATAAACAAAAAAGGTATTCCTTAGGGGTCCTTATTATAAGTATACTAAAATGTGCCCCCAAATCCTATTCCAATTTAAGGTCCCCCCATAGCAACCCCAATCGGGTGAGAAAAGCAAACGCCGACAGCAAGACTATGCAACGCGATGTGATAGAGTCGAGATTTGTATGCATGGCTCGACTGCTTCTGGCATTATATGGGGGAATAGTATTGTAATTATTTTTGAGTAATTATTCAGGCGCCTGAATGATCTTCAACCCTGATGTGACCCTGAAAGGTTGAAATTTCAAATGATTTGGTCTCTTAGCTTCTTGACTGCGCGTCCTTGGGTTTTCGGTTGCAAAGCTAAAGACTATGGAACGGCTTGTGTAGACTTGAGGCTTCTTGGGCATTAGGGCTGCTGAGTCTAGGATGTAAGCTTGAACATCACTGAAGCTTCTTCTTGGCTCTAGGATTACCTAAATCTGTTTCTGTTAAAGTTGAGGTGACCTTTTCCACTACTTAAGTCTAGGGCCTTAGGACTGAGATTTCAGGGTTGCTGAAGTCTCGGGTCGGGGTCGTGAGCTTTGCCGAGCGGCTTGCCCAGCAGGTGGGCCCCCTTCAGGCACGCATCCACTCCATTCGTCGTAGACCCAGGACCTCTGGTATGAAACTATGCAGGGCTTGTCCTGCTTCGAGTTCTTCAAGCTTTGTGGGAATCTTCGGCTTTTCGGCAGGCACGGGTTTCGCCTGCTTTCGACTCTGAAATGCTTCCGTGTGGTCTCGTTGGAGGGCAAAATTGAGGCCACGACGGAGGCTTCAAACTTTAGGCCGAGGCCCGTGGAGAAAGAAAAGCCAAATCACTTTCACCCTCTGCCCTCCAGTGATTCAGACACCTACTAAAGAGGTCTGAAGAACTAGTTATAGTATCCCCGGAGTTCCCGTGTAGTTCTGCTACAGCATACTCCAACACCGTAGTCTAATGGATAAAGCCTATTTGGAGGTTCATGGGACTTAGTAAGTAAGGTTACAAGTACCTTACTTGGGGTTAAAAGTGAATAGAAGTATAGCTACCTCAAAACCCCATTCAATGCGAAGAAACGAGATGGACGAGCATCCAGCGGTGGCGAGCTCCAACCGAAACGCCCCTCAACCCTAGACCCCTTGAACCTAAACCCGATCACCCTCGACCCTGCCATCACTTACCTTTGGTTAGTAGGGAATGGAGGAAGGGTGTACAACTATAACTACTATTACTACCATTCTTCCATTCCCTACTAACCAAAGGTAGGATCATGCACCCAGAGAGCCCAGGAAGATTCCTTGACCCATGCTAAGAAGCCCTGTGTAGTTCAAGGGTTCAAATGCAAACATACATACATACATACATACAGACCGACAGACAGACAGAAATGCATGCACACATACATATGTATGTGTGCGTACGTACCTACATACATTACATATGTACATACATACACACATTCATGCCTACACTACATAAGCCGGCACCGGGCTGTCTCGAGATATCTGAGTCCCCAGGCCCCTGTGTCTTCTCCACATGGGCGGCTGAGCTGCCCCACGACCTTTGAATTGGGGCTGAGGGTGTTTAGGGGATAGGCTTCAGTCTTACAGCTTGTCTGAGGGCTTCGAAGTTCTCTCGGGTTTGGGGGTTTACAAGCATCCAAAACCGTCGAACTAACAAATTACGATACAAACACCGGACGATTGAAGAGCCCTAACTTGAGACTGGCAAGGACATGCCAAAATGGAGCCCTTAAAGGGACCCTTGGGGGCTCCTTATTAAGGGCTCCTGTAAGGGAACCTATAGGGCTACGGTTTCGGGTTTAGGGTTGAGGGTTTAGGGTTTTAGGGGGCTAGGAGTTTTGGGGCGGTTTCCGTATCAGGGTGAGGATATCAGGTACGACGCTTCTTTGTGGCACTTTGTGCAAAATTATGGCCTCATTCAACCATGACCCCAATACTGTGAACCGTGGGAAAGTTCGATCTTACCTTTCAGAAAATGTCTCCTGAGCAACGAAAGTACAGGGCTCCCTGTTGACGGAAGGGTCCGCACAGGACTTTGTGCTCAAGTTACAGTTCATGTATGGGGTGCTGACTCAACATGAGACATCTTACAAACCTGAGCCCTAAAAACACGACAACGGCCAACACTCTGCGTCGGTCGGACATGCATGGGACCCCAAAGCTTAACGAATCGCTAGCTGCGATGAGTCCACCAAAGTCTAAGCGCCATGACGGCCAACAGCCGCACTCCCGGCCTAAATCTCAACAACAGCAGGGAACCCATGTAAGGACCCTTAAGGTAACCCTTCAAGGAAACTTCTCAAACGAACCCCAATTCTGCCAAGCAAAACCCCGAAAGTCTCATACAGGGGCCTTAACACTCAAAATGCAGCTGCATAGGTATGTCTGTTACGGAGTATACTATGGTTTAGCCATATCATAAGAACACGACAAGGTGTATGTTGCCACTGTATCTTATGGTATAGTTGCATGAAGGGAACATAAGGGGACATTACGGGCCTAAACCCTGTGCTCGAAGCCCTAAACCCATACCCCCCGAGTAGGTTGACGGCTCGATCGAGGCAAGGTTGACTCCACGCAGCATCTTGAAGAAACCTCAAAGCTTGCGGACTTTCCAACCTTACCCCAAGCCATAAGCACTAAACCCTACCCTAAGCCCTACAAGCCCTAAACCACAAATCGTAAAGCCTAAACCCTCGATAGTATCCTTAAGGGAATCTTTGAAGTTTCTGGGAACCCTGAAAGGAACCCTTATAGAACCCTCAAAGGGATTCCTTGAGAGGGCTCCTTGTATGGATGTCGTAGGTCTTGAGGGTTCAGGGTTCGGGGGGGATGTAGTAGACTCTAAACCCTAAACCCTGGTAGAGTTGCGGGCGTCCTTTTTAAGGAACTATATATAGAAACCATAATAAGGAACCCAAAAAAAGGTAGGTCTTTCGGCTACAGGTAAACCCTAAACCCTAAACCCTGGTAGAGTTGCGGGCGTCGGGTCCCGAGTTGATACCCCTTTTCTAGGGTATCTACTTTTCTATACAACAGATCCTAACCATAAAACTCGGTATCCAAAAAAAGGGGCAGGGTAATTATGAGCCTCTAGGTAGGGTGTTGGTCTTTGGGTATCGGGTTTGGATTGGAGGGGCTGAGAGGCCTAGGGTTCCCGACATGAGCTTGAAGTATCCTCGTCGTTTAGGGTGTGCCAGGGAATCAGGGGGTACGTTTTAGGGAGACATCTCGAAAAAGCACAGGAACTTGCTTATTTATAATGATTCGGACTATTGCTAATGATTGAATTTTAGGTTTCTGGGAAATATTTCCGGGTATCGTGGGGTAGCCTGTACCTAGGGTCTACTGAGGGCTGTTGTTTCGGTGTAGGGCTTGGGGAGGCCAAGGGGTTCAGCCCCGCGCAAGTGGGTGGATCGAAACGGTTATTTCTTACCATCACCATCTTCATTCTCATCCCCAACGTCATCACCACTGCATCTTCATTCTTATCAAGATGATCCACGTGACCCCTGACTCCAAGGTGTCTCGCATCCAGGACCTCTCCTCGGGAGTCTGCATTGAGCCCCTGGAAGAATTCCACGCCGGAGCTGAGTTTGGAGCTGTTCCGACGGCAGCGGCAGCGACGGAGGATCAGGAGGATCGTCTCAGGCTCGGATTTATAAATTTCTTCGGCGCCCAGAACCGGCTGTACAAGCCCCGCGGCGTCGCCTTCATGAAGCTATGCTGGAAGACCTCGAGCAACCTCGCCTGGCTCAGAATTCTGCACAGCACGATCGAAGGCAAGCGTGTCATTTGCGCATCATCTTCGTTCAAGAAGTCTTCTTGCATCTCTGCAGCCGGGTCCTGAGAACGGCGCTCTTGATCCCGCCGCGCAGGCTCAGGGAACTGTTCCCCAGCTTGATCCATTTGGTTGTGCTTCCGATGTGGACCACGCCGATGCCGTCTGAGAAGCTCAGGGGCCTGCCCGAGAGAAGCAGCTCCTCGGCAATAGCAGATCATCATCTTCATCCTCGTCACCATCATCGTCGTCGTCATCGTCATCATCATCATCACCATCATCATCAATACAACCGTCCAAACACGTTTGAAACCTTGAAAAAGCCCTTAAACACGCACCACAAATCCCCACAGCCTCCCCCCTCCTCCTCGTCGTCCTCCTCCTCCATACTACAATCCCCCTTCAAGAGCCGTCCTATCGGGGACCTACCAGTAGTTCCTTAAGGCTGCACCCAAGCGGCCGCCGTCGCCCCAACCGTTGCCCCAGCCTGAGCTGAAGATTTATATAGGTCTAAGAGTCTAAGGGTTTCGTGGTAAGGGCTTCAAGGCTAAAAATCTAGGAGTTTTGTTTTGTTTACCTAGGGTATCCATCAGAAGTTTAGTGATTAAGAGGGTTTGGTGCAGGCATGTGGAAAACCGTCAGAGGGGTTTGGTGTCGATTGGGCTCAAAGGGTTTGTCGGTAATAAGGGCTTAGGGCGCAAAGTCAGAAGTTAGTGGTTTAGAGCGGTTTAGGGTTTAGAGTTTAGAGGCTTCTGGTTCCGGGGTGTGGAAGTTTGTTTGTCGGTTTGGTGACCCCTAAACTCCCTAAACCCTCAACGAAAGATCCCGAATATCAAACTAGACACGGCAGGGGCCTTGATCACTAGAACATGATCTTTCGGTAATTATGGCATTGCATGGGGGACCCAGGGGCGGGGGAAACTAATAACTATGTATTCAGACCCTGAGTGCTTACGGGTGTGTTATTATAAAAGGCTTAGAGTGAGCGGAGAGCTGAGGTTTATATACAAGGTTTATCTAATACATTGAACCGTTACAGTAGTCTTAAGATACCCTGGTAGACTCTTATAGAACAACACATGAACCCAGCAGATTAGTTCCCCCAAACACAAACTAGCGTTCACCGGGATTCAATTCCAAGGGAGGGAAGCCCCAAAGAACCCCTTTCTAGAGCCCTACCCTTGTTACCTTCTAGAAACCGCATAGACAACCTTCGCAGTCTAAAGGACTCTCATGGAAACCGTGCGGTTCAGAGTATGATACGGCGAAAAGGATCAGTGGAAGCCGGATCTTGAAAACGAGCTTGCGGAGATCGGGAGTTTATTGGCCCTTCCCTGGGTCCGTAGGAATTTATTTTGAGTCTATGTCTTTCATGGGGTCTTTTGGAGTTTATGCCCGTTGAAGCTTCTTCGGGCCTATAGGGCTTAAGGCTTAAGACTGTAAATTTTAGCCTTTTTCGGGCTCAGGGCTTACAGTTTCGGGTTTTGAAGCGCTGTAGGGTCTCAGAGTTGTCGGATTTGGGTAAGGCCCCGTAGGCTGTAGGGTTCACGGAAGATGCGTTTGGGGCACAGAAGCTTCGCTTATTCCACTAAGACAGGTTCTGGTCATTCTTGTGCTGTGGAACGTGACCAAGCCCTCAACTAAACCCTTACCCCTAAACCCCGAGGTGGTCTTCCAAGCCCTCAACAGAAGCCGCTGGAAGGCCTCCAGCCCCGAGACCCATAGATCGTCAACACCAAAAGTCGGGCTCAAAGCCTCAGCCTCGGCCCTAACCCTGAAGTGGCCGTAGCCTTACCCCTAAACCCAGACCTTCCAAACTCCTTTGATTAAGGAATATACCTTAAATTGATATAGTAGGATCCCTAATATGATTTAAGGTTTTCCTTAAATAAGGAATTTTGGAAGGTCTGGGAACCCCAAACACCGAACCCTGCACTCAAAATGTTGCCTAAACTCCCGAAAGTTGGAGACACCTGTGGCAGCTAAGCATCTGTTCATCAGCTCCCAATAGTCGTCGGACCCCGAGGTGCCATATCCTCAGCCGCGGTTTAGGGTTTAGGATTTAGGGGAAGGCATTTAGTAAACCCCAAACTCCATAGGCTTTCTGGGTTTAGGGGGTACCACACAAGCCACAAAAGCCGGTCCATCCTCAGTGCTGTCCTCAAAGCCACCAAAACCCCACCGGAGCCCAAACTCTGCACTTGCAAACCTATCCTCCGCACCGAAAACCCATCGCCAAATCCTGAATGGCACACCCCAAGGGCTCCAAGTATACAAACAGTATCGACGTTGGGTTGAAGCCTTTTTAAGTTGGGATGACTTACTTGATCGCCTGTTGAGGGTAAACGGCATAGGGATTTAGAGTTTATAAGGTTTAGGATTTCGGCGTACTCCAAATTTAATCACATTCCGGGTGGGGGAAAGCCTAGCCAAGTCTGCTTCTTGCCGTTGAGTGGCCAACCAAGACCACCGCATGGCCCCCGGCCATGCCCCCACTGACTTCCTTGTAGACCTTGCACCCGGTACCCGGTTTGGGGTTTAGGGTTTAGGGTGCAGGGCTTAGGGTTTACGGTTTAGGGTTTAGGGTTTACGGTTTAGGGCTTCGGGCCATTATCGACCCTGCTGACTCTCCGTGTGAACGAAGGGTTAATCGGATCCAGGCTAGCCCTCTGCGGGCCAGTTAATTACCACTGCAGCGGGCTGCTGCAAAGGGAGGATGGCTTTAGTAACCAGGTAATCATTCTGACCTTTACTAAGATCTGTCAAAGCCTCGGTTTACTTGGTCGCGTCACCGGATAAGGTCCGGGGTTCATTTACACAAGTTCAGGATTGCCCAGTGATGCTGTATATTCATGCAACCTGCCCCAAAAAATGGATTAGTAATGTCAATGTGTCACCAGGTCAATACTGGACTGTTCACGCTGCATACCGCTTGCAAGTCGCATCTTGTGACGAATCGAGGTAGACTACATGACTTATTTGCTGAGCACCCTAGGCCAGAACAGGTTAAACTTTTCAATTATGGTAGGATTATACAAACCCCAAAAGGTTAA
Organism: Symbiodinium sp. clade A Y106; assembly: GCA_003297005.1. Lineage (NCBI taxonomy): Eukaryota > Dinophyceae > Suessiales > Symbiodiniaceae > Symbiodinium > Symbiodinium sp. clade A. Next base: position 172,990 of record BGNK01000192.1, read on the forward strand.
AGGTTGCCTACTCAGCTACTAAGATGATGTCTGGCCAAGGGTTTTGGGGGCTACAGGAATCGCTTCAGGCAAGGGGTCTGGCACGGGGGTCGTGCTTTTCCTGCCGTTCGGAGTTTGGGGTTGAGGGCTTAGGGGCTTGGGGTTGTCGGGTTTAGGGTTTGGTAGGTAGGGCTTTAAGGGTTTGGTTGTGACTGGAAGGATGCAACAAGTAAGCCAAAACCTGCAACCCCTGCACCCTTGGAAGCCGAATCAAATATGAATGGGGCATTTAGGTCTTCAGGCTTCAAAAGGTCTGAGACTTTAGTGCATTGGCCTTTAGCTTCAGCTGACTCCTGTAGAGGTCCCAAAAAGGTACCAAGCGAGCTAGGAACTCACCAGAAGAAGTGACCCCTCCAGAGGCAGTGGCTCCGCTTGAGTAGCCGAAGAAGTTGTCGTAGACTTCGAAAGCCACAGTGAAGGGACCATTGCCTAGACTTTCGTGGTTAGAGGCTGCTGGGTTCAGGGATTCTGGGTCCAAAACCCCGAGACCCGCATTATGCCCAATACCTCTACCGCAAACCCCTAGACCACAAAACCCTCTTCTAATCATTAAGGCCCCTATACTAGAATAAGACCAACTCGCAGGGGCTAGGGGTTTAAGTTGAATCGCTGAGAACGACCAATGCTTGGTGGCTTGGGCTTCGTTCGGGCTTGGGTTCAGCCATGGGCTTGGGACTTAGCGGCTGGGCTTGGGTTCCCACCCAACGCCACAAGCCTGATGCTAAAAACCTAACCCCTCAACCGAATTCCCTTCCTTGAAGCCAGGAAACCCTAAACCCTGAAAACTTAGACCCTCACTGAAACTCAGGTCAGGAACAGTACATCCAAACCCGAAGCCGATTCTGCAAACTAAACGCATCGACAAGCTTCAAGCAGAAGCTTGAAGACCCGTTGGGCAAGCGGGAAAAACAAATAATAGGCAAGCTTCAGTACACCTCAGCCTTCATGTTGTCGACGGTGAGGTCGACCCAATAGGTGCTGGTGACGCGGTACGGCTTTGGAACCGAGCCCCACCTGATTTGTGAAGCAGGTTGTAGTTGTTTAGGGTCTAGGGTATTTGTGAGTGCGTACCTGTATAAGACCAGAAAGGAAACTGAGCATAGAGGAGTCAGATGATTTGGTCAGAATCCATTGTTTGGGGTGCAGGGTTGACGTGTTTCGGGTGAAATGTGCTCTATGCGTTTCCTCCTCCATCACCTTGTTGCGTTTAGAACATGCAACACTGATGCCCATAAGTTTTGCGCTCCTGGTGGGTGACCCCTTGACTTGACGATCCCTACAATAAGTCCCGGAGCGGGTGTTTCCTCCCCACTCTGCCACCCGGCAGATCAAACATACCCACAAACCGTCAAACCCATTCGGACCCCGAACCCCTTTACATCTCAAAACCACAAAAACTCCTGAAACCCCTGAAACCGCTAAACCCTAAGACACCTCGGGCCGGAACCCTTGAATTAAATCCTGAAACCCTGAAGCCCCCACAGCCCCCTAAACCCAAAAAGCGAAACCCCTACTCCTCTAAACCCTGACCCCCCGCCCCATCAAAAACGAAACTCTAAAGCCAGGGCACTGGCAGGGCCTTCCCAGGGAATCCCAGGGCTGACCTCCGTACGTGGGGTGATAGCCTTGGCTTCGATGGCGTTTGGGGTGGGTTTGGGCTTTGGGAGTTCGGCCTTGGGGAGTTTAGAAGTTACGGCTTTTGGGGCTTGACGGCATGAGTTTTAGGGCTTGGGGTTTGGGGGGGCGGGGGGGGTNGGCGGGGGGGGTGTGGGGGCTTAGGGTCTATTTGGAAGCTGGCAGTCGTGTTTTCAGCCCCTGTCTCAGCTTCCCAACACAGCCCCAAGCCAAGCCCAGATCCCAACCTGCCCCCCACGGCCCAACCGCCAGCCCAGCCTATCCCAGCCCGCAGCCCAACCCGACAAAGTGTAGCCCCCTAGCCGCAGCCCAGCCCTCGCCCAGCCCAATAATGCAGTAATACAGCCGCTTCCATAAACCAAATCGCAGGCACCGAACTCTCTTGGTGCTCATGGAGCACCTCCCAAGAATCAAATCACGAGAACCACGCTCAGTTATTGCTAGCTGACTGATGTGTCACAAGCACAGCGACAAAGAGCTGGCACTGCCAATTTGTTCAATTGCTGTTCGATTAAGTCATTGCGCCACCCAGCACGTCACGAAACCGGGAAGAGGGAGTACTCCTGTGTCCAAGCTCATCCTCCTGCAACTCCCTTGTGTAAATGCTAAGTTGGGAGCACAGGCGATGTGATAGGGTACCACAGGTACCGTTTCTTAGTCAGGCCACCCACACGCGGACACGCTCCAGCAACAAGGAGAAGGGAATCCATCTGCCCGCGGCACAAATGAAATTTCCCTCTATGGCCGCGTCGCGACACACTGAATCCTGACTTGGCGTGCTGGGTTAAGGCCCGAAGCCGAAAGTAGCACTCTGGATACAGACGAGAGTAAGCGAGAAGTTGCATATCATTGACGATGTGGAAGCGGGAGTATGTTCATACCAAAATTCATAGACCTGTGCCACCCGGCACCCTGACATGTCGCTGGGTTTCCGAAGCAAAGGACACTGTTGTGGTGTCATTATAACAAACCTCCCTGATTGCAGCAATTGCAGCATGCTTTGTAAAGACAGATTCACTGTTCTTTACAAGGTTGTCAATCAACTGCGGAGTTCGAGTGACAATGGAAGAATGTCCAGGCCTTCTTTGCAAAGCATCAGCGGTCGCGCAAAGCATCTGCGAGATCCTGATCGGAAAGTCCAGTCAGGATTAGTGAACACACATTACTGCGAGGAGAAAACATGCATACCCCAAGCAAGCAAATAGGGAACCACTCTCCTTTTTGATGCTCTCTGAATGCATGCCGCTGCATAATCACGGTTTTCTGGTGATGACTCCCCCTGCCGGTATGTATAAATGCATATATGGATGCATATAAGACTGATGACTTCAGCAGGTCGACATGAATCGCCTTCAAACAGTTTCGAGACGAAACATCTATTTTTTTAGATTTAGAGCCAGGCCGAATCACCGGGCGAACGTTTCGCAGCCTAAACGGTGTTCGCCTGGTCGGGGCACTCTTTGGTAGAGGTGGAGCTGCCGACTTGTTTTGTCGACTAGATTGACTAGATGCCTGTGACTGGGCGCCGGCACTCGCCTGTCGTGCAATAGCACGCACTTTCCGAGCCTGCCTAAGGACATGCAGGTCAGCCCTGTTTGGGGCGCAGTCGACGACAGCGAGCTGTTTACACCAGTTGTTCCACGACTGACGCGGCAAAGTGACAGGCACGTTATGCAAGGCTCTGCATACGACTTCAGCTTGACGTGCCTGTCGCTGCATGGGTCTACACAAGGCCTGATTGTGGCCAGGAGTTTCACGAGTTGGAAGAACTCCAATTTCATGACCAGCGTGGCCTTGTGCATGACAGCCTGCAAGCGGAAGGTGCGCTCGCACACATTGCATGCCAAGTACGCATAAGCACGCATTGCTGCCGAGGCTCTGTTTCGTGGAACCAATGAGTGAGTTCGTGGTGTAGACTTTCATTGGAGGTTGTCCCGCTCGGTAAAAGAACCAGCCCCTGTCGATCTACTGGTTGACGGTAGCGAGTATCGTTCAGGAGCCATTGTACTTTCGCGGGGGATGCGACATTGATCATGAGACGATGTAGTGACGCTCCGCTGTAAGTGATTTCCGTAACTCCTCGGAGAAGATTGACATATGAGCGAGCACTGCCTCCAGGAACTCGACTTCAGCCTTGCGTATCCGGGTCCAGCTCCTGTATGCCTGAGCGTAGGACATATCCGGAGCCTCCAATCGCAGTCGCATAGTCCGGACGTCTGCACTGCCGCGAGGGAGATTTTCTCCTGTGTAAAATGGTCCCCAGGAGGCTGCGGAGCCCGTAGGGTCACGTTTGCGAAACTTATCCATGATGACGGACAACCAACGACTTCCCTGTGTCTTCTTGTTATTCATGTTTTGCTCGTAAACCATAACAATGCGCATGGCATCCAGAGCGGTGCTCCGGAGCGTAGGTAAAACCTCTTTGAGTGCACGAAAACTTTCCGCTGACGGATTATCGGAAGCGACGTGCAGAACTTGAGCTCGCTGTTTTTGTGAAAGGGATGCGGCCAAAGTCTCGGCGATGACGGCAGCCTTTTCTGAGCGAACTAGCACAACTGCGCCAGTGCGAGCGCGGCAAGTGAGTGTGCGGTAGGCGGCCTCGACCTCCGGAATGGGAGCGTTGTCACGTGACGACTGAGACGAATGGACTTTGGATTGACCAATGATCTTCAGGTTCACCAATGCTCAAGTACTGAAATTCCGCATGATCTTTGCATTCTGCTAGAAGATTCTCACGGTACTCTGTGAGAGGTGGAGCATGTAGAAGGTCCTCTAGCACATTCATCCAGAATCCGTTCGTCGCCCGGGGGAGCAACGATGCCAGTTGGCCATTGTGACGTGTGCAAGAGCTCAGGAGTTCCGTGTATATCTTCATCAGAGAGACGTTACCCGAGGCTGCGGCCCTGAGAAACGCACAGGCGAAGTCGTACGTGTAGTACAAATTGCCTACACGTCGCAAGTTGTTCTGCTTCTTGACGGTGTGGAGTCCCATGAGCGATGGGCCGGTCTTGCGGAAGACGTATCTGACGTACTTGTCGATGTGAACCTTTCTGGTTGGGCACGGCGGCTTCACATCTGCTTTCATGATGGCTGCCGAACGAGACAGAAAAGTCAGTTGCAGTGTACAGCCCGCGCCAGTGTCATGATCATAAATCGACACGGCAATCCTGAAGCCTCACTCGGGGGGGGGGGGGGGGGGTTTTGGGTTTTTGGGGTTTGGGTTTTGGGTTTTGGTTTGGGGGTCGTTTGAGGGTTGGGGTTAAGGTTTTNTCGTGCGCAGCTTTCGCGGTTGAAAGATCAAGATAAAGAAGACTCGTCTGCGAGGCCCCTAATGTAGGCGCCTGAATAATTAGAATAGGGTTTTGGGGTTTAGGGTTTGCGGTTTAGTATTGGGAGTTAGTTAGGGTTTGGGTTTAAAGTTTCGGGGGCCGATTTCTGATTTAGGGCGTCGTGGCTTTCGAGCTAGGACCTTGTCACGAGCAATACCACAACTCAGAAAGTCGTAAAAGCCAGCGTTAACCTTACAAGACACTGAAAAACCCAATATAGTCCCCCTTGAAGCACTATAAGAACCTCATAAAAGCCATCAAAAACCTAAGGAAGCCCCAAAAACCAAGAACAAAAACACATAGCAGCCCCACCAGAAAAAACGAGCCAAGTAGCTGTAGTCCCGGGCCAGGGGTGCACCACCAATCTCCTGTAATGGAGGCTTCTAGGTCTCTAACGCTTCAGGGTTTTGGGTTTAGGGACTTGTTTTTCGTTGGCAGGAGGAGTGGAAGGCTTGGGATTGAAGGGTTTGGGTCTTGCTTTGTGCTCCTTCTCACGACTTGGGGCTTTTGCTCCTTCTCACGACTTGGGGCTTTCGTGGCTGAAATGGTTTAGGGGTTTGAGGGCTTTAACTCTAAGGGTCCAAGTGCTGCCATAGTAAGGTTTTTGAGCACCCAAATCCATTCAGAATATGGATTTGGGGACCTCGAACCCTACTATTCGGGCACCTGGACCCTTAAGGTAATAGGGTCCCCAAGAAGTGGAGTAGGACTTGGGTCTTTACACTACTACATAGCTCAGGTTTCGGTCAGACGAGTCTCTTGCAGCTTGGGGAGCAGGGACTTGTCTCCGTCAGCTTTAGCATTTAGCGTTTAGTTTAGGGCACAGGGTTTGGAGTTTAGGGTTTAGGGGTTCCATATCGGAATCCTGTATGTTGGAGAAGTTGCATTTAAGCTTTCGGAACAGGGCCAACAAGGCTTCGGGTGAAGTTCTACCCTGGTGTCGGGGGGCTTCGGTTTCTTGGCCTCCGGTTGTCAGGCGGGGAGATGGAGTAACACAGCGGCCGAACAAGTAGAATCGGGCTTGGCTAGATTGGGAGCATTTTACAGGATCTATGTCATATATAATGGCTTTACATGACGAAACCATAATAACTATGTCTTAAGACCCCTATGTTGTCGGAGTTCTATAGCCAGGACCCTGAGGGTTAGCGTCGAAGTTCAGGTGCGACATGCAACTAGCCAATCTTGTTTAGAAATTCCAGGGTTGGGGCTAAGGAACAGCACCAAAAGGGTCATGGGACTTAGTAAGTATAAGGTTATAATTATAATCAAGGTAATTATACTTATAATTACTGATAGCCCCCAGTAGGGTACTACCTTGCTTACTAAGTCCCATGACCCTCCAAGTAGACTATGAACCCATAGATCCTTATAGAAGCCTTCACGGAAACCCTTAAGGAACCCTTTAAGTTGCCAAGTCCCATGAGCCTCCAAGCAGAAATTTCAGAGGCAGCTCATCAGTCAGTCACGTGAATATTGTTTTACCCACGACTTCGAAATCCCCGGGCCGTTTCATGCACCCTTCACCAAACCCCAAACCCTAAACCTTAATACCCTAGACCCTAAACCTTAAACCCGAAACCCTAAACCTGCTGAAGCCGAGACAAGCTGCCCACTCGTTGAAGGCGTTCGACATCCAGCCACCATCGCAGCCCTGACGGCCGCGAGCTCGAAACCCTAACCCAAAGTTGCAATAATACAGGGGCCTCAATAATAAGAAAAGCGTTGTGGGGGGGGGACATGATACAGTAGGCTGTACACTGTAACTGTAGTAAGCTCAGCTTGCACAATGCACTGAGTCGTCTTCCCCAGGGTTTAGATGACCAGCCAAGCACCATCCAACCCAGAAGCCCCAATCCCGCCATGCACCGATCTAAGCTAGAAGAAGCAGGTTCTAGCCGAATACTTCAGTGACCTCAATGCCTTCGTCCTCAATTATTATTGGGATATACGGCCTGAACCCTCCAAACTCCAAACCCTACAACCTGAACCCTAATGCCCTAATCCCTCAAAGCCAAAACCCAAGAGCCTACGCCCTTACCGCCAAAGCCCTAAAGTTCGCCTGGCCGGATGTGCTGCAGCCAAGCACTGCCTCTCAAGGTGTCAGAACTGCTTCGACGCGGAATCCGTGGGATTGAATCTGTTAGGGTTTTTTTCTTTTAAGGGCCTCTTTCTAAAAAAGAGGCCCTTTTTTGAATCTGTTAGGGTTAAGGAGCGAGGTTTAGTTTAGGGAGTGCAATGCTATACTGGGGCCTGAGGTCTCAGTGTGATACGTACATTTAGACGGTAAGGATCGGTCACTGGGCTACATTTCCATGTAGTTCATGTGCTATATATGACTAATAACTTTTTCACAATAGGCCCCTGAAAGTTCGAAGATGGCTCACGGATGATCAGTGCCATCCCCCTTTACTTCTCCTTGAGGAGGCGAATGACGTGCCAACTTTCTGGCCTCTACTTCCCAAGGGTCCTAAGTACCTACATAATTAGAGAGTAGGCTTTGTATCGTAGGAGTTGCTATGACTGGATAAGTATCCCCTGTTTAGGTACTTAGGATCCTCGGGGCTTGGAAGGAGATCTACAGTAGAAGCCCAAAAGTTGGAAACCCAATAGCCTCAATCCTTAAGAGTAATGTATAGGGAATCCCAGCACGATTTGACCTTGATCAGGTTTCCAACTTTATAGGGTTTACTGTAGGGTCTTTCAAAGTCGCGGAGTGTGGAGACCAGGCGTTTCAGGTTTCGGGCTTGGGGCTCGGGGCCAGGGCTTGCGGCTTCATGGACAATGCTTCAGGGGTTGGTGGGCTGCAGCTGTCTGGGATATCTAGCGGTGAGCGTGTGGGGGTTGTAGGCGTTGTAGGCTTGCTGAAGCTTTGGCGTGCGGATGTTTCCGGGCTTCTGCTTTGCCAGAGAGTTCCTTCCATCAGACATAAAGGAGTCCTATGTCCTATGCAATTCTTTGGATTAAGGGGCATTGGGCTCTCCGTGTGACAATCAAACTCAAAGGACGCGTCTTGCTTTTCGAAAGAAGCATGGGAATGTCAGAGGAAAGAGGGATCCGGATAAAGTCTCTAATAATGAGCAGCTTCTGCTTTGTTGGAAGACCACCCCACCCGCTAACAACAAAAACATCGTAAACTCGCATGCCCAACCTGCACACTGACGAATCGCCGGCCCAGACCGTCACTGTTGCTGTTGATGTCGGCCTGGTCCTGCTTTGTTGTGGCTGGTGAATCTAGTAAGCTAGTACTTTGAGTCTGGTAGAGCATATGAGACGTCTTGAGTGCAGGGTACAAGGAGCAGTGAGGCTTTACAGCCAGGGACTTTTCGCCTGGACCTTACTGCATCTCCAGTGGATCCCTTCCCTTGGGGTCCTTAGCATCGGTCGCGTAGCAACTATAGTATCTGTCTTGGGTCGTAAACTAAATTCCTTGGCTTCTGGATTCTGGACCGTGCACTTCCAGAAACCTACAGTATAACCTAGGAAGCCAAAAGCTCTAAATCTCGATCTTGATTCCGGATGGGGCTGACCACCCCGATCGTTGGACGACCATGGGAGCATGTCGATGTCTGTTCCGGGGTATACGGTAGTTCTCCTTGGTAAGACAGGCTCTGGTGCTCTGAGGGTCCATGTACATATAGTACAGATCTTGGATTTGGTTTCAGGCAAAAGCATTAAAAGCAAATGTGTAAGCACACGAACCCCTATAGTGAACCGCGTAAAATACCACCCTAACCTAGAGGATCCATTTTTACTACAATTATGGAATGAGGCCCCCAAAGCCGTAATAGGGATGGTCTTTTGGGACCAAATTCCATAATGGTAGTATACATGGACTCTCTGGGAAATAAAGCCCTGTAATGTCACCCCATGAAAACCCTCAAAAGAAGTCTTCAAAGGCAACATGGGCCGTAAACCCTAAAGCCTAAACCCACTACCTGGGCCCTATAAAACCTTCCTTTTTTAGGGTTGCCTATTGTGATTTCCTTATATAAGTCCTGAAAAGGTAAGGTTATGTGGTGTTAAGGTAAACCCTAAACCGCTGACTACGCCCACCTGCTGGCAAAGCCGTCCATTCATCGCATGGGCAGCTGCAAAGGCCCAGCAAGATCCGCATCCACCCTTGCGGCTCAGGCCGCTGAAACTTAGGGCTTCAAGATTCCAATCTTAGGGTGTATAGGGATTAGGATAACGAATTTCAGGGCTTAGGCTTTCAGATATCAGTTTTGGGTTTCAGGGCTTCGAGTATAATCTGGTTGTAGGGCTTGGGGTTTAGAGCCCTGGACGTATTGAAAATCAGAACAAGAAGAGCATTAGTATCGGCTTCTTTTGTATATAGGGCTGGATGCACACAGAAATCTTGTATAGGAGGCGCACCCGCACGCTTTCATTGCGACGGACCACGACACGAGACTGAACCAACAAAAAACCTTCACATAGGTACCTCCTCGGGAAAGGTGAGTGTAGGTAAAGGTTGGCTTTCACAAACTTTCGAGAATTGCCCGGCCGAAAACTTGTGAAAGAACACGGCCGCTGTGGATTCACAAACAAAGGCAAAGATGCAGGGTTCTGAGTATCCCTCAAAATGTTGGTCTCTCCCCTCAGAGCCCTGGGCGTGCAAGCCACCCCAACCCCTAAACCCCAAAATCCCGAATGCCCTTTCCCTAAACCTAAACCCCAACCCTAAACCCTGAACCTTAAATCCCAATGCCTAAACCCCAAACCTTAAAACCCCTACACCGGATACCCTACGTACTTCCCCTAGACCCCAAAACCCCTAAACCCCAAACTCTATCAACCCTAAACCCCAACCCCAACCCCTAATCCCTAAAACTCTAAACCCGAAACCCTGAAACCCAAAACAGGCCTGGTTCGTCACGGCTCCCGAATCGAAGCAGCTCGCATGGGCCTTGGGTACCAAAAGCTTAGGGTCTAGCGTCTGGGGTTTGCGGTTTGAGATTTTGGGGTTTCGTTTTGTTATGGTTTAGGGGTTTAGGGTTTGGGGGCTCGGGGTTTAAGGTGAATGGCTTTGGGGCTTTGGGTAGACCTTGAATCACACCTAGAATCCTCTACATATGTCCGTAAAAGCATAACTAATCTCCCGAAGTCCTTTCTGCAAACCCTACCAAAGCAAGCCCAAAAAACCTGCACAACTCCAAAATTATCGGATTTTGGAGCTTCTGGGCCCTGAACCCTACAAGGGTTTAGGGTTTATATAGGCAGCAGGCCCCATAAAATTCGGCGTTTCTGAGCTCTTCGAAGCCAGGCCACTGGATCCGTCCGCAGGTTGTACTCGGCTGGGAGCTGGCCGCAGCCCGCAGTCCTGTCCCAAGTCTTTCGGGATGTGTGAGGGGGGGGGGGCGAAGGGGAGTTCCTTAAGGGGTTTAAGAAAGAGCTCCTTAAAGGGCGGCTCATAGGGCCCTGTAGGGGTTCAAAGATTCCTTGCACTGAAGCCCTAGGCGTGACACCTTTAAACCCCTACTGTAAGCGCAAAGACGCTAAGCCGCAGACCCGATGAAAACCCCTAGGCGCTTCAGGCCCGGAATCTCAAACCCCCAAATCGCCCGAAACCCTGCGCAAAACCCTGAAACCCTGGCTGGATCCTTTCATATATCCTTCTAGAGCCCTTTCATGCAAAAGCACTTACACCTCCCTTGAAGGAATCCCTAAACCCTAAACCCCAAACCCCAAGCCCTAAATCATAAATAAAAACTCCCCTCTACCCTAAGATCCTCGACCTTAAACCCTAAACCATACAGAAGGGTCGATCCTGGGGCCTGCGTTTGTGCATAATCCCCAACCCTAAACCCTAAACCCTACAAACCCTAAACCCCTAAACCCTAAACCCTACCCTACATCCTCCCTCTGCGCCGGCCTGACTTCCTGCTGTCGGTCGAAGTTCCGCTCCCGGCTCTGGGAGTCGCCAAGGTAGCCGAGCATCTGATGGTACTGCCTCAGGTGGTTCAAGGGCTTCAGGGGTTTAGGGGTTTAGGGTTTAGAGGTTAGGGGTTAGGGTTTAAGGGTTTAAGGGCTCAGGTAGGGTTTGGGGTTTAGGGTTTAGGAGTTTAGGGGTTTAGGGGTTTAGGGTTTAGGGTTTATGGCTTTATGGCTTTAGGGTTTAGGGTTTAGGGGTTTAGGGTTTAGGGGGCATTAAGAAGTAGAGGAGGGCTTTGAGCTCCTGTATAGTATAAGAATACTTCGGTTATACAAAGGTTTTTCGAGTACGGGTTCACAGTGCTCGGGGTCATCTGAGGGTCGGAGATTTGGTATTACGAGGGCTTCAGGCTTAGGGGCTATATAAAGGCTTTGGGGTCTGTGGGTTTGGGTGAGGGGTTGTGCACTGACTAGGGCTCGTTGCCATCCATGGTTGGGGGGTAAAACCCTTGGGCGCCCTCTAGGGGTGCTTTAGGGTGCTTCTGCCATTTTGCCTGGCAGGTGATGCCTTGATAGTTGTTGGTTCTAAGTCGGTGCTCTGCTACGATTGTAAGCAGGTGCCGTCGTGCTGTAAAAGCGCTGCTATAAACTCTAAGCCCTACACCCTACAAGTAAGTCTTAAGCGTATTAAAGCGCATTACAGCCCATGGCCTTATGGCCTTCCATAGAAACTTCCTGAATAAAACCTCCTGTTTTGCGGCTCCTTACTGCTGTATGTATGTTTTGCTTACCTTAGTGCGTTTACAAGGTTGTATAACACAATCTTCAGATTCCTTCTTGGCCGTGCTGCCGAACTTTCTCGTGACCCTCGCGGCGTGCCAGCTCCTGCTTTCGCAGCTTCGGAGGGGTTACAGGGTGGGTCGGGCCGAGATCTTTAAACTTTCCTACACCCTGAACCTTGGCTGGGACTTCGAGGTGTCAGGGTCGCGATTGCAACCGGCGTGACGTCTTCAAAGTTACCCTGGCCCTTGCATTGTACCGTAAAACCCCAATCCTTCAAAAACCCCTAAACGGGAAAGCCGAAATCCTGGATCGGAAGACCTCTACAGGGTTTGGGTGCCAGGGTTTAGGGTTGCGATGGCTCTTTATCCGCAAGGGGCATGCAGGTCCAGGCTTGCCTTTAAGAGATACAAGGTTTGGAGTTTAGGGTTCAGGGAGCTATACGAACCAGACCGTAAAGCCTCGGCATGAATCGGACACCCGAGAACTTTGAACCCCGAACGCTGCAGCTAAAGTGGTTCCTTGCTTCCTGCATTAATAGAGAAGCAACAAAAGTATACCATAATATGTCCCCAAAAACTATCCTAACTATTTAGGCTCCTATATTACGCGCTTGTTTCGAAACCTGCGTGTCGACCTGTTCCCCCATCGAGCTGTAGACCCGGCACAAGTTCCGTAGCTAATGCCAAAACTTCCTGAAATCTTTGAACTCTAAGTCTGCAAACCCTTAGCCCTGAGCCCTCAAACTCCTATACCGAAAATCTGCAAACCCTCAACCCTAACCCCAGACTTCTGCAATTATGCCGAAAGTTTCAGCGCATATAGCATTAATGCTTAATGGGTGTGGAGCTTTCGCAGAAAACTCCACACCCGTTAATGCTATATCAGCTGAAACCCTCCTGAAACCTCTTGGAACCTTTTAACAATCTGCCGGTAAATCCGAAAGCCCGAAACCTTGCCAGAACCCCATGAACCCTTCAAGACCCTCCCAAACCTCCTAAACCCTAAACCTCTGCCCCAACCCTAAACCCTAAACCCCCAACCCTAAACCCTATAGACCCTCAACCATCAACCCTGGACCTTATCCGAAAACCCTTGCAGCCGAAGCAGAAGCTCCATGAGATGAACGCTGGTGCTTCCGGCCAGGACCGTGCACCATGCGAGCTGCGCCTTTGGGGTCTAGGTTCCCTTAGACTCAGCTTTCTCTTCTGCTGCACTAGACCACGGACGTTATCACACTTCGGGCATGGATCCTCTTCTTGTGCCGCACTGAAGCACGGACGACATCATGGTTCGGGCATGGATGCTCTTAAAACATCAGGTGCACTGGAGCTTCGGCATGGCCGCTCTAAGATGTCGGAGGCGCTATCGCCTTGCATGTCGTGTCCGGAAGGGTAACGTCCGGTTTGAGTTCTGAACCCGAAATCAGAAAAAAATGTTCCGCATTATTCAGAACCTTCAAGTTCCCTGGATTCCGATGTGAATGAATCACAAAAGCCGCCAGGTGTCGCCACCCTCCACAGGAAGTTCGAGGCGCGGCCCAAAGTTCACCTGAAGCTTCGGGGGCGGAGGGCCGCCAGGAGTTCCGACCGCACTCCCGCTAGAAGATGAGAACAAATCCTTCCTCGCAGATCCCAACAACGGAAGCCAAAATCAAACCAGGTAACAAACTAAACCAGTAGCCAAGAGCCGTTTAGTCCGGTGCGACTGAAGGTTTCTAGGATGGTATGGGTCTAGGACCAGGATCTTGGGTTGCGGTTTCGGAGGGAGGAACTGGGTTTAGGGGCACGAGTAGGGTTTATGGACTTTAACCTTCCTGGGCCATAGAGTCAACCGCTTTTTGGTTTTGGAGGGGCGTTGGGGTGCTTAGAGAAGATAGGGGAATAGGGCACCCTAGTAAAGGCCTTAAAACTATCAGGATTCTTAGCACAAGGACCTGCAACTAAAGCAGTTTTGCAAAACCCCCATAAAGCCTTTTCCCGACTGACCTTGCTTTGCACATGGAGTGCTGGGGATGGGCTCCTCCGGGGATGTGCGTCTTCCAGAGTGTTGATGGAGTTCATGCATCTTTCTACGTAACGTTGGGGCCTGAAACCAAATTATCGCATATAAGATTTAAAGAGTATAGAATATAGAACATCACATTGTATAACATACAAGATTTCAGTTAATGGATGACGTGACATGACTTGTACAAATCCGTGCATGCATGCATACATACACATACATAATATATACATACATACATACATACATACCATTACATTGCATTACAGTACATTACAATACATTACATTGCCTTATATTACACGTTGCATGGCATTACATACTCTATTCTACTGCATGTTCTTATGCTATGTTATACTATACCATATTTGTCCATATTGATTACATTATATTCTATTACATAACATTATCCGGAAATCTGAACAGGGAAGCGCCCGGAACCATTGGCCCAAACCCGGGAACATGAACCCTAGGCCCCACTTGAGAGATTCCCCCGCCTCGCCGTGGCGCGCATATGGGCTCCTGCGCACATGGAGTGATTTAGGGTTTAGGGTTTCAGGTTTAGGGTGTAGGGACCGCATCAGGAGTTGTATGGGCTCAGGGGCTGAGGTGTACGGAGAAATAGAGCTCTAACGATGGCGGTTAACTATATCACATGTTGTAATCGTAAAGAAGGCAATAGTAATCTCATTCGTAATTACCCCGCGCGTGCACGCGCGCCTTCAGACAGAGCTTTAGACAAATCCTAAACTTGACGAGATCGTCGTGAAAGTAAGAGCTTCTATGGTCAGCCAGATTTTGTCAGTGCCGTGTCTTCTCCAATATATGGGTCAAGCACAGTATACCCGACGCTACTAAGCTTCAATCACTGCTACTGCCGTTCTTGTAAAGCCACTCTGTGATTCTAGTGATCGTGGGGGCCTTTTTTTGGGCGGCCTGAGGAATACTGTGACTAACGAAATATTACGGCCACTGTGGTGTAGCTGTCTCGCGGCAGGTGCAACCGAAAGGCGTGGCATGGTGGCCAGCCACCCAGTGCACATCCAAACGGTGGTAGACCTCAATTGCTGATTCTGAGTTTTGAATTTAGTTATTGAATTCACATTCCGGGTCGAGGCCTTAATAATATGTTTCGAATTTAGTTTGGGGTTTAGGGTTGAGGGAACACTGTGTTTCGAATTAAGTCCGCAAGTCCCTGGAACCCCAAGCCGTGAACACAGCTTGTATCAGATCAAGACCTGGTTGTCCTCTCCACCCCTCACTTCATGAATCCAAAGCTGCAACAATACCGGGGACCGTGCCGGGTGTCCGGTGCCGGAAAAGATCTGCGCACTCATCGAAACCTCCAGGAGGAGTAGCGGTCGAAAAGGATCTGTTCCGACCAGGCTCTTTAACACAAAGGCTTCCCTGAAGACTGTTGCCATGCACCTATACTCATGTACCCTGCATGCATCTATGCATGTATTTGTGGGCGCATGCTGCTGCCGGATGTCTCGACGTATGTATGATTGTGTATGTATGTAAGTATGTATGTCAGTGAGTGTGTGTGTGTGTATCCACATATATGTACATATGCAAAAATGTATGTATGTGCATGTAGGGGCAACGCATCTGTTTATGTTCTTAGGGTAAATCTGTTCCCACGAGGCTATGCTGTTGCGTGTTAAAAACACTGACGCCACGTAAAAAAAAAATCGTCGAGCCATGTGCCAACATCGAGCAACGCTGCAGACGCAGACTGCGATCACGACCCGTGTGCAAATGTGGTGTCATCTCCGCTTAGACGGAGTGTGAGCGTGGACCGTCGCTGCTTGAATGCTACAGTCGCAGAGCAGTTCCAGGCACCTGCTGCCTTCTGTGTTCGTGACACTGAAATCCAACAGCGTCAGGGTGACCATCACACCTTGACGAAGCGAATACTTTCCAATCTGGGCTTCAAGCACGGAAACTCAAAAAACACCTCGACCGCAAACATACCTCGCCCCAAAACATCCCTAAACCCATTATGTTCAAATCTTGAAGGTTGCAGCCCAAGCAACCCCTACACTCAAACCCCCTCCCCCCACTGAAAAACAGAACACGGAGAAATCGCGGATTCATTGATCCCTAAACCTCAAGTAACCCTAAACCCTGCACTGAACCCCAAACCCCACGGACGCGGAAAAAAAAAAAAAAAACATGCCCAAACAGAAGCACAGGCCGACGGGAAGCCTTGACCCCACTCTCCGTCTCAAGCTGCGAGCCTGAGTGGTTTGATAAGGCTTGACAAGGTGTGGCCTGTGCTACTCAAGCGCTGTTAGAACCGCAAAAAAAGTGTTGCTGTAAAAATCCCTTGGAGTTGAGGAACAATAAGAATGCATAATGATTCCGAAGGGCACCTAGGCTTATATTATGGCTTGACAGGGTTTCGCTTTGGGGGCGTATCAAGGGTCACTCACGGTGTTATACAGGGGTCTAGGTTGTAGGTGGCTTTCTTTGTGATATGGTGGTGCTTGGGTAACTGAGGGGCTTCACGATTTGATGGATCGCTTCGGGGGTTTATGTAGGGGTATAGGGCTTATGGGTTTGGGTTCTTGGGGTGCTAGGGCGGGGAGGGCTTCAGGTGCAGCTTTTTGGTCTCGGTTTCATGTCTACTTCAGGAATTCGTGAACCTAGGGTTGGTGTTGGGTCGAGGAAGGAATCGGGGTTCAGTCATGCTTTGGGGTGTGGCTTGAGGCTGAAACCCGAATTCCTACATCCGAAACCCTAAACCCCGAATATAGGGACCTTAGTGATTAAAATAGGGTTTTGAGGCCCATGATACTAATTATTTAGGCCTCTATACAAACCGTAGTCGCGTGTTACAAGCATGCTCAAAGGTCGAATTCACACGTTGGAACCCTCAACCCTCATGTAAAGATCGTATGTCTTTATATAGAAGGGCTTAGGGTTTAGAGTTTAGGGTTTATATAGAAGCCTCTATAACCAGTCTATGGTTCGGGGATGCTTTGCACTTCTTAGATATAACAGGGAACCTTAGGAGAGGAGTATGACTTGTTATGCCCGCCCCACTTCTTTGCTTCGGGCTTTGTCGGGACCTTTGAGTATTGCAGGTCATGTGGACTTTAGAGCCCAACGGCTTAAAACAGCTGCAAACCCAAAGTGCTTGGACCCTAAACCCTGAGCCCGAAACCCTCAATCCCCCAAAACCCCTCAATCCTAAACGCCTAAACCCGAAAAGTTGTAGGAAGGCTTTGGTGTTTGGTTTGGTATTACTCCATGAAGTTCGCGAGGGAATCCACCGAAAACCCCTGGGAGCCCTAAAGGCGCTGGGGCTTCAGACATCAACTCCACACACATCCGCCCAATCCCCGAGCATTCCGAGACTTCATTATACCTGCAGCTGAAGCGCTGAGAGCAATCAGGTGATCGACGATGAGCCCAGCACCGCAATCCTTCAGCAACTCCGAGGTCTGGGCTTTAGGATTCAGGGCTTTGGGCTGGGATTTGGGGTTTGGGGCATTTTGGGTTCCTGGTGCTCCCGGCTTCTCAGGGCAGCTAGGGTCTGCCAAGGCCGGCCTTGGTCTCTTCCTGCAAAGTGTCCTGGGCGAACATGACGGAGTCCTGCATACGAGGCTTTGGGATGTGCCCTGTAAGGGCGCCTTTACGGGTCCCCTATAAGGATTCTCTTGTTTATTAAGGGTTCATTTAAGGGTTCCTCCCTTTCAGGGTTCCTGGAAGGGTTCCCGAATAAGCGTTCCTGGAAGAGTTGTGAGGTAGCTCGGAGAGGAATTTGAGCCTGGGCCTAAGGCTCTTTGGTCCATGCGCTGAGAGTCTTAGGGGGCTGCTCCCATAACTTCACAGACGGGTCTAAGGTTTAGGGGTAGCACAACCTCACTTTCTGTACCATATATCCCTATCTAGTCATAGTGAAGCACAAGAAAAGAAACTTGATATAGGTATCTCAATTAGCATAGGATTTTGGGGTACATCATACTACAAGCATAACAAGGAACCCCAGAACCCCGGGATCTCCTCCACAAGCCCCTCGTGGATGGAGGCATTCACGCTGGAGCCGACCGCCCTGAGCACGCAGAATTCGGTGGTTCTGGCTCGGAACCCCTAGCCTCCACTCTAAACCCTACGTAAACCCTGTAAAACCTATTTTTGTGAGGGATCCATATTCTGATTTCGTTATAGAAGTCCTCAAAAAATGGGCTTTTCGGAGGGTTAAGGAGGCCCTAAACCCTTGAATCTAAGCCTTAAGCACTGAACCCGATAAGCCCCTACAGTAAACCTAAGCCCTATACACTTCCATGAAGAACCTTTCTGAGGATCCTTCAAGGAGCCCTTTTCGGGAACCCTCGAAGCCCTAGGGTTTCGGGTTTAGGGGTTTAGGGGTTTAGGGTTTAGGGGTTTATTTTTTTTGGGGTTTAGGGTCTGGTGTTTAGGTAACTCAGACACAGCAGCCCAGGATTGGCGACAATCGCTTTGCCACCCTTCTTCAAGCGCTGAAGCAGCGCCTTCATGGTGGAGAATGTAGGCAGTGGGGTTTCGAGTTTCGGGTTCAGGATAGTTGCTATGACAACGCTGCAAAAGATTTCAAGTGATTGCTCGCCTGTTGTTGAGAGCTTTCCGAGCTCCTTGTTTTCACAGGAGCCCATGACGAAGACCAGAGATTGCCTTTCGTGGCTTCTGGCCTATGGAACAAACAAACCCTAACAGTTGAACCCTAAGACTCAGACATTAAACGTCGAAGCCTAAAACTCGAATCCAAACAAATTAGAGGACAAGGACTTCGACACATCACAAAGCCCCTAGCCCACCCCCCCCNCCCCCCCCCCCCCCCCGTGAATAGCCTGTTTCTGCACCTTGGTTAATTCCCCGAAAAACTTTAAAGCCTGAATCACAAAAACCCTCATTACGTCCAACCCTTCAAAGAGCCCCTTATGTATCCATTAACACTAAACCCGAACACCTAGAACACTAAAACCCTTAACCCCTAAAGACCTGAACCCCCGAAACCCTCAACAGCTGTAAACGCCTAGTTAAACCCTAAAACCATTAAAAGCCTAAACCGGAACAAAATCCCTAAAGCCCTGAACCTTAAAACCGGCACAAGATCCCCTGATTCTGCTTATTTGCTGAGTACCCTAGGCCAGAAAAGGTTAAACTTTTCAATTATGGTAGGATTGTACAAACCCCAAAAGGTTCAAGGTTCCCGTGCGCCTGGCTCACAGCAGCCTCACAGTCTCCCCCGGCGCAGTCTGCGCCGGAAGCTCCCTCGGATCGTCACTTCTGCTTAGGCTTTTAATGGCTTTAGGGTTCAGGGGTTTACGGTTTTCGGGCTTTTGTTTGGATTTTGTGCTGGTTGAGGGTGTTAGGGTTCAGGGCTTTAGGGGTTCCGGGAAGATTTTATTGTTTGGACCCTCTTTTCCTTCTGCCCATGTCAGGAGTCGGAATGCCATAGGGTCCCGGAAGTTTAGGGCTTGGGATTCAGGGCTGAAGGGTCTACGGCTTAGGGCTTACAGGGGGTAGGGGAGGCTGGGCGTTAAGGGGGTTTAGGGTTTAGTGGGGCTTACGCTCAAGTATGAGGCTTCCAACTTCTGGGGCTTTAGGACTGAGGCCCCAGGACCTTAAACCTGCCTCCCAAACCAAAAACCCAAAACCCACAACACACACTATATACCCGACAAAGAGTGTACGAAGTTCCAAAGAGCAAAGAGTACACGGCACGAGGGATTGGCAACTCCGAACTTGCACTTCGCACTATATCTGATTTGAAAGGCCTGGTTAGCCTAATTGCCATCTGCAGACATTGCTAGTATTACGGCTTCTACCAAAAATTACGGTTATTACATACTATTACCAACACTAGCATAGTTACTAGCACTGTTACTATTGTTGCTTGAGAAGGATGCCAGAAGAGTCAACGGTATGACGTCCCCTGGTCCTGAACCCGAGATCTGTCAGCCGAGTCGCGAGCAACGCGCAAAACAGACAAAGGCTTCGGAAAGCCATCAGCGGTATAGGAAGCAAGAGAAAGGTCTGAGATTTCATTGATCTCGAATGCTGCGGAAGGGCTGCGGGGGTTTGGGGCTGTCCCAAGACTTCGGCAAACAGAAAAAAGCTACTCAGGGTCGTGGCAGTCGACTCGTGTGTATTCACTGAACCATCTCTTTACAGAGAGATGCTGTCACAAAAGCCCCGGAACTGTATGGGGTTTTGCCGCCACGCCTGAACTCTTGATGGATTAATGATTAATGGACAACTGAAACACGGCCCAAACCCTGAACAGTAAACCGTTTCTCTTGGTGCCTACCCCTTTAAAACAGTGGGGTATGACCCCTTCATTGTGGGTATAACGCAGGTTTTTGGATCCCCAGGTATTTCCATAATGGCAACTTGTACAAGATAAAACATGAACCCACAGGATCTGGGTATCGATCAAGGACACCCAAGGCCCTTACAGCAATGAAGAAGTTCACCCGTAGTACTAAGGTTTAGGGTTTCGGGAAGCCCTCAATAAAGAAACTTACCTTTAGATCCCTGTTCGGCGAAAGTGTAACCACCATGTATTGACCTTTAATGCACAAAAACCCTATGTGTGAATGTATGCTGCGTTAAACCTTCGAAGTCTCAGTGGCACAGGGCTGATCCAGGAGCATGCAAAACACTTTCTTACCTACATAGTGCGTACCATATGTTACTATACTATGAAATATATGGAATGCAGGCAGGGTCGATATCCGACTGTACACCTATGTACACAACCGCCTTGGCAAGCTGCTATTTCAGGATCATTCGCCTAGCTGATCTATCGCGAAACCAGCTTAGTGTCATCGAATGCAAGTGCCACACATGCATGCAGACACCCAGACGCAACACCTATGGCCAAGAAGCCTAGAAAACCCCGAGCCGCAAACAAGCAGCCGAAAGTCCTGAAATGACAGGCCTCTGCATTCGCAAACTGGCATGTAATCGTCTGTGAGGTTGTTAAGCAACCTAAGCCCTAAACCCTAAACCCCTAAACCCTAAACCCTACCCACAAACCTACTTACAGAGTCCCCCAAACCCTAAACCCTAACCCTCCTTCAGGAACACCTGACTGAGAGATCCGGCCTTGTCGGCTTTGAACCCATGTCAGCCGATTCAAGCGCTGAAGGCATGATGTAACTTCTCGGCTTTAAACCTTAGAACCGGACTTAGGAGTTTATTACGGCTAGCAAGTTGTTTATGATAGCGCACCTGAAGGAAAATTTTACGAATATGTCAAAACCTTGGTAGCATGCAGCTGCATGTTGTCGGTCGGAGCCAGCTAGCTTCGAACCGAGGCTTTGAGCTTTGAGGTGCGTGGTTCTTCCGCTTTTGCTTTTCTGAGGTGCCGAGCTTTGGAGTTCAGGGTTCAGGGTTGAGGGTGTGGAGCTCAGAGTTTAGTACAGGGTAGTGGGGTTGAAGCGGAAGAGCAAACAACACTGTCATGCCGTCGGCTCAGAGCCTCATGGCACTCGGCACAGGGCGCAAGCTGTATGCATGTGAGATTCTACCTAGTTGTTGAGTTCATAAGCCCAAACAATTGTACACTTTCAGTCCTATAGGAGGTAACCCAAAAGAAGAAAGTGTACCACTCAACCACTGAGCTTAGACTGCGAGCCTCACCCAGCATTCCCTCTGTCCCTTCCGACTACTCTGCACCTTTGTCGTCATGCCCGCAAATGGAGCCCGAATCAAAGCCAGAACTCCAGAACCCTCTGTCCAGGCACAACTCAGCTCCATTCCCTTCCCGCCTTGGAAGCTTGCGCTGTGCGGCGAAACACCCCACAACACACAGCCGATGCGTTTAGGTTCTACGAGTGAGGCTAGTTTAGGCCTACGGGCTCTTGGGCCAGAGCTTTGGGCTGGGAGAGGTGGTGGTTCAAGGAGCTCGGTCGTAGCTCTGGGTCTCTGTCCAGTCTTTGAAAAGCCTTGCCAGGTAGAGGAGAAAGCTGCGCAAAGTTTGAGAGACTGCTTCGGCGTAGGGTTTTTAGTGCTGTATGGCGAAGGCCAGGCCATAACAGCAAAGATCCTAACTACAAGCCACCCCTAGAGCCAAGATCCTAAGTCCTAAGTGCCATAATCCAATCCGTCCAACCAAAGAACCCAAAACCCTGAACCGCTAAAGCTCCAAACCGCAAGCCCTAAACTCCCTGGGAACCTTGCAATGGAACCCCGATCCCCTAAACTCCTATACCTCAAGGGTCCGAAGTACCTACGCAGTCGAAAATCGGGCTCTATGGCAGGAATTGCTATCATGGTTTCGGTAAGTATCCGGTTTAGGGTTTAGGGTACTTAGGACCCTGTGGGAGACCCCAGTTGCGAGGAATGTAGCAGGCGACTTCCAAAAGTCTGAGCTCTCAACTTGTCAATTCCTAAGCCGGCGAGCCCAGCACCCTTGGAGCTCGAGCCCGTCTTCAAGGGGCATGCGGCTTAGAGCTTTCCGATTGAAGGGGAGGTCTTGAAGCTTTGGCTTCTGCTTGAGAAAAGCTGACCTCCAGGCTCCAGCTTCAAGATGAGATTGCGAAAAGGAATCGGTATCATCAAAATATAGGTGCCTTAATGAATCAACTATGGACTATAAGGGGTGATGGCCGATGGCGATGGTGGCAGTGACGATGGCAAGGGCGAGAGTGTCTTCCTCCTTCCTTCTTTCAGTGCCTTCTTCTGGTATACAGTATAAAGGTCTGACTGACGAGTTATTACGTCCCCGTAGAGTCCCAATCAAATGACTCCTTTGGTCTTTGTCTCAGCATGTCTTAGTCCTCCCATGTCGGTTCATCCCACAGCACAGGCCTTAGCCGAGCCCCCAGAGCGCGGGTTTGCACCTCTTGCTTCTGGATCGGGATGCGTAAGATGCCTGGGTGCAGCGGTTTCCATCTTCGAAGTTGGGGGGGGGGTTAGGGTTTCGGTTTCGAGGGTTTAGGGCTTAGGTCTATCTGGGGAGGAAGCCTGAGCGCTGGAGAGTAGCTTACTTGTTGCGGGCATTGTAGTCTTATCCCTTGTAGTTAGAATGTTCGATAGCAGCTCCTTCTACGTCACAAAAGCTGAGGCTCGCCGGCTTTGAATCCACAGTTCAAGAGCTACGGACTTGGGGTGTAGGGTACGGTTTGGGCTCCTACGAGAACTGGTCCACGCAAAATGGTTGAAACCTTGCTACAGTAATGAGTAAGTGCTTCCACAAGCAAGGGCCCTATTACCTATGAAAGGCCTGTAAAGTCTCTCTTCTTCAACAACCGGGCCCCAAAAAGTTCAAACTTTCTAAGATAGAGCAAATTTTGAAGGCCAAAAACTTTAAAGTTCCCCCATTCACTATCTAACAAGTAGAACAACAGGCGTGCCTCCGACCTGAATAGCCGCCTCTCAGGCTCCTGCCGTCCTCGTAGCACAGCTTCTGCGTCATTGCCTGGGCTTCTCGCATTTGCCACAAGCAGCTTGCCCAGAGGGTCCCAGTGCCCAAATATAGTTAGGGTTTTAGATCCCAAAATAAACGCCCTGAATGGTTAAATCCTACTATCTCAGGGTTAGGAAGGGGCTGGTACTCCTCACGCCTCTCCGTTTCGTACACAGCAGCCTTGTAATCCGTAGTTCGTGATATTGGATGCTGTTTGAGCAGAACTTGCAAATGCCGAGGCCAACTTGACCAAAGCCCCAACTGACCAAAACTGCAAGAATCAAAAAGTGCAATCTAGACCTGAAGCTATTGGTTAGACTCTGAAAGAATAACCTAAATCTCCAGCCCCAGTTGAAATCCCTGATGCCCTAAACCCTAAACCCTAAGCCCTAAACCCTAAACCCTAAGCCCTAAGCCCTAAACCCTGAACCCTAAANCCCCCCCCCCCCGAACCCCAGCCTCCCCCACCCCCTCAAGGTCCAAGGCCCGGACGCTGCTACCCTCCAGACTGACTGGGTCCCGCTTCTCCTGGCGCTTCTCTCACTTTCCCCAAACCCTACGGAACAACAGTTGAAGCCTTCAGAAATCATGAACAAAACACGAAGTTCTTCTAAACTCATACCCATTTTCACAAAAAAGAGATGACAAGGTCTTTAGGCCGCGTTTTGGAGAGCTAAGCTCTTGACAAGCTCCCGGAGTCCTTCATTTCTTCCAGGGTTGTATTGAGTTTTATGGGGTTTAGGGTTTAGGATTTAGGATTCGGGATTTAGGGTATCGAGTTTATAGGGCTTGGTAGGATTTGATAGGGCTGTATGGAGTTTGATGGGGGTTCAGACTTTGGGATGACGTCACTTACTCGAGGGATCGGGCAGGTACATTTCGTAAGTGGGTTATGTAGCTGGAGTTCTCCGGATTCCTGATCGTTCCATGGGACTCCGGATCTTGTGTATAGTTCGGAGGAAGTGGAGTGATCACGCAGATCTTCCCTTCCATGCTCGGCAGTCCAGCTGTATCCTTTTCAGCTGTTGCACTCTGGGGAGCTGCCCTAAATCTCACAAACCCAAACTTTGGACGGCTCAGTTTCGTACTCGGGACTCTAACATGGCCTAGAACCTGGAGCTCAAGAGGTAAGGATGAATCCCCGAAAGTCCAAATATATTACCCACTAAGTGGGAACGAATCTGTACGTTGCTTCTTAATTAGATGTAAGTGTAGGTTCAGGGGTACTGGACTCTGTGAGTCCTAGCTTACAATGATCTTGAGCTCTGCAGCCGTGAGGCTTCGGAGAAGACTGCCGTGGGACTTGGGACGTTAGATTTGGAGAGGCTTGCCGGTTTTACTTGGAAGTAGCCCCAAACCGCCAACCCCAGTCAGGCTTTGGGCTTCTAAGATGCAGAACCTCTAGTACTCGAGTCGGCGATTGCCAACACACACACACACACACGCACGCATTTATGAACGACTTCACCTTCCAACTGAAGCCGTCATAAACTGAAGTCCAAACCGCGGCCCTCAACCCGGGACCCCACCAACGTCCATGCGCGGGCGCACCCTGAATTCTGCGGGCATGCCCTCGTAACAGCTGACCACCAGGGTCGTATCCTGACGAAAGAGAGTCTCGGTGATTCGATCATGTAAGGGTCATACATATATTAATTAACTACGCAAAAATAGCGAGGAACCCGAAGGAAACAGTACGGGTAACTAGTCAGGCTCCGAGATTAAAGTCAAAGGCTTAGGCCTTTCTGTCGGTCTCCGTAATCATAATGCAGCAATAACCAGTCCAAAGAATCACATCCACTCACTCGATCCACGGACAAAACCACTCATGCAACCAATCTGCAAAGCACGGGGTTGAAAAGCATAGTAGCCGCGCCCCTGTGGAAACTCTTATCGCAACTCTTGTAACCTTTACAACAACTCCCAAAGCTGGTTGCAACTCTCAGCATGTTTCGGGCCAGGAGGAGTTTCAGAGCTTGCAGGTTCAGGGTCCCCAAGCCGTAAACATTACGCGATGAGACGAGCTCTCATACCTTAAAGACTCCTAGGAACACAGGCCTAAGGTTAG
The DNA here is from genome assembly GCA_003297005.1 of Symbiodinium sp. clade A Y106. Classification (NCBI taxonomy): domain Eukaryota; class Dinophyceae; order Suessiales; family Symbiodiniaceae; genus Symbiodinium; species Symbiodinium sp. clade A. Next base: position 198,128 of record BGNK01000192.1, read on the forward strand.
GTCTCTTGTATATAGGAACCTAAACACCCCAAAGCCTCAATCCTAGATGCACAAAGCCTTGACTTCTGGATACTCTGCTCTTACCGACTACCTGAGATGATGAAAGCCATCTTTCGGAATAACGAGCTTACATCTATCCTGGAGTTTCGCAGACCTTGGAAGGATCGAGAAAACAGAACCTCCAAAAGAAAAGGTCTATCTTATACAAGCCATCGCATAATCCTAGATTTATTGGGGTGGTCCTGGTTTGTTAGACCCTTTGACGGAACACTTAAATTAAGGGAGACCCTAAAACCTAAACCCTTAAAGGAACCCCACCGAGAAGGGCCACAGGACGGTCCTCCTCCCAACCTCGTGCGCCAGAGACCTTCCAGACACCACAGACCTGGCCATAAGGGTTCCTTCAAGGGAATCCTTAAAGGGATCCTTATAGAAGCCCTTAAAGGGGCCCTTAAAGGAATCTTTGAAGGAATAAGGGTTTATTACCCCTAGGCTCTAAGGGCTCATGTTTTTTTGTCTAGTGGGCCATTTTGAGGCTTGGGGTTAGGATCAGTTTTTCATAAGGGTTCCCTTCAAGGGGTCTACAGGGATACTGAAGGTTTGGGGCTCCTTTCAAGGGCCTCTCCAAGGCATCTAAAGGGGTTCAGAATTTGTTGGAAGGGTTCCCTTCAGGGTTCGGGGTTTAGGGCTTCGGGGCTCCTGCAAGGGATGCCATAAGTTTTACTATAGAAGCCTTTTTACTACAGAGGCTTTGCGGTCCAGGGTTTATAAGTTTGGGGTTTAGGGTTGAGGGTTCTATGAGGGGGTAAAAAGATCTTGCATCAGGTTTTAGGGGGTGCTATATTTTTGTTCATAAGGGTTCTATTCGAGCTACTTTACTAAATGGCTGTCTATACGACTTTGGAAGAATTCTATTTCATTTGTAAGGATGCTAGTACACGGGGTACTGTAGCGTTCAGGGAAGGTTCTACGAAGGTTGATTAGGGTTGTACACAGGCTTCTGTCAGGTTTTAGGGGATTCTATCGGCGATGATAAGGCTTCCATAATCAGGTTTCTGCAGGTTCATGGTTCCAGGTGTGTGGCTTTGGGGTTCCAGATCTACGGCTAGGGATAGGAAATAAGGATACTATCCCTTCAAAAGCCTTGTTCATTCTAGTGTATTTGTATCGGGACTTTAGCGGCATACAAGACTATTACCAGGGACTCCGACTGCTCAAAAGCCCTAGCCCTCAACCACTGGAATCAAAAGCACTGCACCCTAAAACTGGAACCTGGCAATCTAAGTCGTAGAAACCCTAAGCCCTGGAGCCCTAAAGCCGAAAGCCCGGAATCCCTTCAAGAAACCCGTAGAGGCAAACGTAGAGACTAAGGAATGAGGCAAGCTTACCCTAAACCTTTATCTCCTTTAAATTTGCTCGGTTATTGTGTCCGCCTCGTCTGGGAACTCGGCTGGGTCGGTGACGTATCTGTGAGCACGTTCGAGGTGGCTATGGGCTCATGGGAAGTCGGACTTCGGCCTTCGGGTTTCGGATTGGGCTTCTAGGGCTTAAGGTTTGTGTTTCCTAGGACGATAAAGGTGTTTAGATTCAACATCCCAACGGGTCCAAAGTACCTGCATAGTAAAATGTAGGGTTTCTGTATTAGGAGTTACTGTTATGATTTGGGGAAGTGTCCCTCATAACAGCACCTAGACCCCTTTGGGCATAGAGGGCTTCTGTTAGGCGAAGGGCTCGTCAGCACCGAGCAACCAGGCGATTCTGCAGTGAAACCGCATGACCCATGGCAGCTTTCGAAGGCCGCGGCTTGCACGCGCACACACACACACTAGGGTTTAGGGTTTTTAGGGTTTAGGGCTCGCTCTCGCTCGCTCTCTCTCTCTCTCCCTCTCTTTCTGACTGTCTTTCGGATATTGTATGTATGTGTGTATGTATGTATGCATGTACGTAAAATGTGTGTGCATGCATGTGTTTGCATGACACTACAGAGGCTGGTCATCGAGCGCTGAGCCACGCACGCCCAGCCCTCGCAGCGGGTGCCCCCGGCATCGGGGCGGCCGGAGAACATCCAGTCCTGGCTTACCAGGACCCCCCAAGGACCCTTTAATAGAACCCTTATGGCCCTGAATAGTGGGTTCTGGGGGTATATAAGAGGGTAGTTGGGGGGGTCTAAGTAGGGTTTTCTAAGGCTTAAGGGTTTAGATTTGGGCTTGCTCAGGGTTTTGGGTTTACAGGGTTTGGCAACCCTTCCTGTAGGGTTTAGGGTTTCCTCCATCGTTGACTGCGCGGTTCACCCCAATCCCAAAGCACAAACAGCCAACTTAAAACTCCGAACCCTAAGCCCTAAACCCCAAAACTCGAAACCCTAAAGAATGGGCTCTCAACATGAGAGCTTGAAACCAGAAGATCGGGAAGCCCGATTGAGGGACAATGGCTGCTCCCCAGTAGGTTCGCTGGAAAGTGATGCAGATCAAAGCCTCAAAGCGGGGACAGAGGTCTTCGGCTAGGTCAAACTTTCAACCCGGTAGCCCTAAATGCTGAACCACACGAATACTTTTGCCAATACTTCTGTGTTGTTCTCTGATTCCCCAAACAGGCAAAACCCTGCTTGGCCTTGAGCGTGGTGTACAGCAAGTACCTGGGCCACGACGCTTCTCCGGACGTAGCATTTCTGAGGATCAGGCAAGCAACCCAAAGCCTGAACCCTAAACCGGTTTAGGGTTTAGGGTTTAGGGAGTTTAGGGTTGAGGGTTTAGGGGGTTGAGGGTTTAGGGCCTCAACCCCAGACTCCATAAAACATACATAATTGGAAACTGCGGACCCTGAAGAGCTTCAGCAAATCAGAGTCATTAGAGGAGGAGGAGTCTGGGCTTATGACTCCGGATGTCGTGGACTGCATTCGGGCCGGCTGTGCCTGTTGGGTTTTGGGCTTGCTCAGGCCGGAATGCCCCCAATAGGAGACCACACAAAGGTCTCAAAACCTCAAATGTCGGTTATTCCCATGCAGAGGTGTAGGATGTAGCAACTGGGGTTCCAATTGAAAGCAAATACGTGCGAGTATGAAGAACAGACAAATACACATGTATTTGTATGTTTTTTGTACACACCCCAGAATGCATGACCACTCTGTACCAATCTAAGCACCTCTGTAGCATAGGCACAAGCAATAACGCCCTCTTCAAACAAACCCTAAACCCTAAACCCTAAGCCCTAAGCCCCATACCCTAAACCCTAAGCCCTAAGCCCTAAACCCTAAGCCTACTGAATCCTTGCCGAGGAACGCTTCAGAGCGATCCTTCTTGTACACGGCCCGGCCGTTCAAAGTGTTTTGCTGAATGCGGTAGATGCCACAAATGGCCTCAGGCTCGAAGCTACACCCATTTTGGGGGTTCCTTTAAGGGGTCTATAAGGGATGTTATAGGCCCAGGGTTTCTTAATCAGGTTCCTGCATTACACCCTAAGCCCTCAGCGCCAAAAACTGTTCAAAGTACACCGAACCTGAAACCCAAAGCAGCAACTTGTGGCGAAGAAGGGCGGCTTGCAGGCTGGGGTATCACGGGTTCTTACCGTTTGGGGATATCACCTTCAGGGGTTAAGAAGTTTGAGGTTGGACCCAACATCCCGTCACGAGGCGTACCAACCACGCTCTGGTTCTTGAAACACCTCAACTTGGAGTCGCAACACTTATGTGCCAAGTTGACATCTGGAAAAAGCTGCCTGAATCACACACCCCAGGTTCAACTGCATACTAAACCCTGAACCGTAAACGCCTGACCCCAAAACCTTCACCCTGAACCCCTAAGCCACTAAGCTCTAAACCCAAAGCCCTTAGCCCAGTAAACCCTTAACCCCAGTCCGAATTTTGCTACTCTTGCGCTCGAGAGTGCTCGGACCCTGGCCCGCAAACGTCCCTGGACCTCGGAAGGCAGGATGCCCTTTAGAAGCTTCCTCTGAGGGTTCTTCAGAAGGACTTTCGGGTTGAGGGGCTTGGGGTTTACCGTACAAACAGGCTTTGTAAGGTGTAGGATATGTAAGTTTCAGGATGTGGGTATATACGATTTAGGGGCTAGGGTGCACGGTTTGCACATAAAGCTTGAGGTTTTCCGTTTCAGGATACTAGGGGATAGCTGCAGGTTTGTAAGTCAAGCTGAGGGTGCAAGGCAGGGTCGAGGCTTCAGGTTCCAGGGTAGAGTCCGGGGAATGGACTGTAAGTTTTAGGGTTTCGGGTTTAGGGTTTAAGGTTTCGGATTTAGGGTTTAGAGTGTAAGGTTAGGGTTTCGGGTTTAGGGTTTAGGTTTTTTTTTGAAGGCCTTTTCTGTCGCACGAGCTCCAAAGCCCTATTCAGGGTTTAGGGTTTAAGGTTTAGGGTTGAGGGTTTAGGGTTTCGGGTTTAGGGTTTAGGGTTTAAGCTTTAGGGTTTAGGGTTTAGGGTTTCGGGTGTAAGGACGAATTCGGATTAAAGATTCGGGCTTGGGCTTACTAACGGTGAAGAATGAAGGTGCACGCTTCAGTGTGGAGGCTGCAGAGATTGGCTCTAGGGTATATAACTGTAAACCACGATACAACCAAACTAAACACCTTGTTAGCCCCCCTAAGCCCCTATAAACCTATTTGCATATATATATATGTATATATGTATATGTGTGTGTGTGCGTGTATACATATATATATACATATGTATACATATATGCATATGATATGATACATAAACACATACACAAATGTCCATAACCAAACAAACAAACGAACAAACAAACAAATGAATTGATAAGTAAATAAACAAATAGGTAACTACATATATAGATCAGGGTATGTATATATAGATGTGCTTTTATACATGTACAGATGTGTGTATATATGTGTGTATATATATATATATGTTTTTATACATTTATAGCTATATTATATACATATATAAGGCCCTTAATTAAACCACTTAGCTCCTTCGAGACGGCTTGGCTTCATGCTCGCACCACCTCGGGAGCCATCCCAGGGATCCGCGGCCTTGGCGGGTTCTCACAGAGTTCCTTAAAGGCCTCCTGACAGGGATATTTTAAAGGTTTTAGGGTTTATAGGGTTTGGGGTTTTAAGGTTTAGGGCTTAGGGTTTGAGGGTTTGGGGTTTAAGGTTTAGGATTTAGGGTTAAAGGTTTCTTGACAGGGGTACGTAAAGGGCTCCTTTACGGTTCTTTAAGTGGTGCCTTAACGGTTTGTTAAACGGTTCCGCAAAAGGTTCCTTAAAGTTTCCTGTAAGGGTTCTCCAGAGCGTTCCTTCAGGAGTTCCTTAAAGGGTAACTTATAGGTTCCTTAAAGGGTGCCCCACAGCGGTTCCCTGATGAGGTCATCAAAAAGTTAAGTCCTTTGGGGGGTCCAAAAGAGACACCAGGGTTCAGCGCCCTAGGGTTTGAAGTTTAGGGTCTAGATCTGAGGTTTATGGGACTGCAGGGTTTAGGATTTTGGGTTTAGGCGTTAGGCCTTACAAGTAGGATGTATGGGACTGTCGGGTGTAGGAATCCCCCATATTCTCTAAAGCGTCCGGGGACCTGGCAAAATCAGTGTTTGTGATTTGGGATACAAGTCAGCTGGCCCGAACTTGCTAGAGTAGGTGCAATCGAAAGGTTAAGCTGCGTGCTACTTCTCCTGGTTCATTGTCACAATCGAATCCGGCCGGGATGATGGTTTCTTAGGGTCGGTGTGTAGAATTGAGGATTGAGGCTGGATGTTCCAGTGCTTGCGGAAGCCGGCTTAGAATAGTGGCTTCGGGATGTTGAGGGAGTCTCGTTCGGGGGCTTAGGGTTTAGGGGTTCAGGGGTTTAGGGTTTTAGGGTCTAATGATAAGCTTGCAATCTAGAAGCCGCAGGCTTGGTTTTTTTGGGGTGGGGAGTCTGAGATACTAGAACCCAAAGGGTCCGAGGGTCCGAGTACCCAAATAGTAGGGTTTTTGGTCCCAGAATCCATACTCTGAATGGTTTTGGACCTTGAAACCCTACTATTTGGGTACTTGGACCCTTAGGGGAACTGTAAAGGACGTATAAGGGGAATGCTCTTCAACGAGAGACCGCCACATTGAGAGCTGGATCTCTGAAAGTCTTTTCGGGTTGATAGCATTTTATCACCGCGTGCATGGTACGATAAGCCGCCACAACTTCAGGGTGTATCTAAGCGTGGAGCTCTAGGGAGGGTACAGGTTCGGTGTCGGAAACCCAAATGGGAAGGACCTGGCCTTAGTAGAATCCTAAAGCGTCAGCATCAAAACATCCCAACCGTCCCGACCCGTGTCAGACGTTAGAGGCTGAATCCTGTGACACCCCATATCCAAACCCTCCTCCCACTCTCTGAACATTGAGCCCCAAACCCCGTACCCAGCCCTAACCCTAAACCAAACCCCGTACCCAGCCCTAACCCTAAACCCCAAACCCCTAAACCCTAAACTCTAAACCCTGGACCCTAGACCCTGAACCCTAAATCCTGAATCCCAAACCCTGAAACACTAGACCCTAAACCCGTATTCCTGAACCCTAAACCCCAACCCTGAACGAACCCCATCGACCACGGACCCGGGCTTGTTGGGCGGCGGGGGCAGGGAGGGAGTCGTCTTCGCCTGCATGGAAAGGGGCCTTGATTAAGGGTTAAAGGGTTCCTTTGGGGGATACTAGAAGGGCACTATGGGTTAAGGGTACTATACTGTAAGGGCCTTAATAATTAGAATACGGTGTTGGTGCCCATTTTATTATAACCATATTAAGGAACACCCACAATAGGATTGGTAACTATTTAGGCCCGACAGTACTTTAGAAAGGGTACTAGACTTAAGGGCATGATACCATAAGGGTATACTATAAGGGTACTACAACAAGGTAGCTATACTTAATTTAGGGTACTATAGGGAATAGGGTTTAGGGTTTAGGGTACTCTAAAAGGGTGCTGTACTGTAAGGGTATACTATACGGGCACTATCAGGAGATAAGGGCACCCCAACTTGCAAAGCAAAGCTTCTGGGTTGAGGTAGCAAAAAGGGTACTATAAAAGGATACTATCCAAGGGTACCATAAGGGTATACTATACGGGTACTATTCAGGGCAACACAAGGGTACTAACTCCGTTTTTGTACCCTCCAGGACGCCAGTCAATGTCGCTGGCACAAGGTGGTGAGGGCTTCGTCTTCACATCCTGCTTAGGATTCGGACACTAACCCAAAAATCTAGCTCAAAATTCGAGCTTGCCCAAAGGCTGTTCTGGGGCCCGGTGCTCTCGTCTTCAGGATGCAAAGCCCTAACCACTCTCCACCCTCAGCCCACCCACTTCGAAGATTCCGGCAAAGCACGCCGACGCTTCCATCTTGGGGGTGCTGGACCCTATAGTGCCCAGGACGAGAACCCTCGAAGCTCGAGCGCCAATCTGTGACTGAGGCGTGCAGTCTAATCTTTGCGAGTTACTTCCAGTCTCCATTGTAATTCTTTTCTTGGGCTACCTTATAGAATTCAGACAAAACTAAGGAACTACAATGGAAAGAATAGGGAGGGCGTTGTTTCCGTGCTCGAGGCTTCGTTTAGCGCCAGGTGTCCAGAAAGATTTGGGGATCAATTCGGGCGCGGGCCCTCACTCTAAGACTCTACGTGCCCCTAAACCCTCCATACCCCAAGCAAACACCCCAAGTTCAGAGACCACCCTTATAGAGAGTTGGGGCTTCAAGGAGACAAGAAGCCAGTCTGACATGGCCTTCTTGTTTTTGTCTGCAGATGGGCACTTTCCACATCCGCCTGGGCAAGCTTCAGGAGTTTAACAGATTCGTTTTTGAAGCTCAGTTCAGGGCTTACGAGAACACGGATAATGATGTTGATCATGGCAGTTGTAGCAATAACAGCAACAGCAAGAAGCCCTTCCACTCGACCAAGATTTTACATAATACCCTGAGCTATGGAATTATCGTACATTGCTATCATGAAAATACAGGAATTTGTCTATGAGCAGCAGAGTTCGGGAGGATAGCTTGCTGGCTTTACCTTATGAGCGCCAACTTTCTGGGTCACGGTTCTGGCTTGGTATACCAACATGAACGGTCAGGGAAACTCAAAACATGACCAAGCAAGTACAAACAGTCCAGAGCCAAAGAGTTCAAACATACGAAGCTGCTAGTCCCTACACCGCGACATTCCGAATCTAACCCCCTTTCTTGCTTGAGGGCTCAGGCTTTAGGTTGTTAAAGCCGCGTATCCCCAAACCCTTCACAAGGACAACAAATTCTTCCTCTACGGCACCACCGCCACAACCACCGCCATCACCACCACCACCACCACCACCATCACCATCACCACCACCACCACCACCACCACAACGACGACTGTTACTACCACCACCACCACCAACAACAACAACAACAGCAGGAGCAGTCAGCTGCAGCAGCAGTAGAAGTTGCACTTCACATCGGAGTACTGTGTTTCCACCACTGAGATCCTGGCACATCGTCGCGGCGGAACACCGTATCTCTTGTTGCAGGCCCACCTGAGATGTCGGAAGCCACTACTGTAGGGCTGATGGGCAGCTGTTGCATGTTAGCTGCAGGTCTGAGGAAATGTAGGTGTAGTCGCGTTACCTCTACGTACTCGAGCTTGTATTTAGAAGTGCTCATGGACCATTCGGTTGCACCTATCATCCCCTGTGCGATCGGGCAAAGAGCCGCGAAAATTTGGGCAGACACAACTTATCTCATGATGAGCAGCTGCTCGAGATAACTGTAAGCGCTGGGGTCAATCTGTGCATCCCCCAGTGCCCTTCATGAGATGGCAGGGACATGTAAAGTTGGATATTGAAATCCCGTGCTTTGGGGCACAGGGGGTCAAGGCCGCCAACTTGCAAAGGCCCAAGCCTGAACCCTGGGGTGCCGACCCCTGAACCCCAAAGTCAAGCACGCAAGCAACGGATGAGGAAAGGACGACTGCATCAATGCAGCTGTCGCAGAGGCCTCCGCAGTCTCTTTTGCTGGCTGGTTCTCTAAATCGCGGGGTCCTTTTGAGGGTCCTTACTACAAGTATGAGAGTGGCGAACCAGAGAAGGTGCTGCACATTCGCCCCGATGAATAAACTCTAAAATGCAGAAACGCGGCATGAAAGGGGCTCTCTGAACCTCAACCGAGAAACCTTATTTACCCTTTACTATACCGTAAATACAAACTTCAAGACCTCAGAGCCTCTGCTGACTGATCACAAAGCTCACAAGTTCTGAAAGCCAATGTTCTACGAAAGCCTCAAAGCCTAAATCTCAAAAACTCTGAAACCCTGGTCCTTTCCCTCACCAATGCCCTTAATCCCTAAACCCTGAACCGAACCGGTCCGGTCCTCGGTCGGTGAGCCACAGAAGGAGGTCGCAAAGCGTGTCCAGGTCTACAGTGCCCAGCTGCTTCCACTCTGCCTGGTTTGGGGCTCAGAATTGTTAAGCTTGCATTATCAGATCGCGGGTTCTACAGGGTTTTAGGGCACAGGGTTTTTTTGTGTTTTTGCGCATAGGCTTTCAGGGCTTAGGGACGTTTCAACATCTAGGGAATCTAGGGCGTCCTTCAAGACTCCTAACTTTAACTCCTAGGACCTCAACAATCTTGACAACCTGACAACCGGAAGTCCAAAAGCCTGCAACCCGAAACGTAACACTCAGCTCCTTAAGCGAACTTGACTCCAAGGCACATCCGTCGTACCGCCCTGGAGTATTGCGATGAAGCGGTCCTGCTCACCACTCTAGTGCAGTTCAATTTAAGGCAGAGGGCCTAGAGTTGAGGGGATGCGGGCTATAATGCCATGCCATACATGTCTCTTGGGGCTACGTTGACACTTCGGGTTAGGATACTCTTCAACCGGAGTTGATCAGGCCACTGACTAGATCCGGCATATGCCTATCGATCTGTTCATAGCAGATATCCTTCCCAAACCTTGTAATTTGGCACCGCTATATTTCCCAGTATACACTCAGCATTGTTCCAAGTTCACGAAGCCCTCCAATGACCCAAATGCAAAGCCGAAGCATCACTTGGCAAGGCTCCTTCTCATGTGGTGTAAGCACACCTGATTGTGCCGACGCCTGAGCATTCCATGTCTTGCAAGCCGGATTTGCTCTGGGGCTTAGGATTAGGATTCCGAGTTGAAGCAAAACAAAACAAGCATAAGATTTCGGAAATTTTGAGTGGTGCGCTGGTGCCAAAACTGAAGTTGCGGGTTTCGGTTTAGGTCGGTTTAGGTCCCAAGACTGAACTGGCGCACCCTTAAATCGTAAACCGACTAAGGGAAATTATAGGGGGCCTTAAGAACTAGAGTATTCGAGTATAGTTATATGAAGGATAGAGAGTTTAGGGCTATAGGGCTGAGAGGTTACGGTTCCTTCAAAGCGTTCCAGAAGGGTATTTCTCAAACCTGACCCACTTCCGATTGCGCTCGGGATGTCTGCGGCTTTGCTTGTTTATGCAGTCAAGGGCTCGAGTTCTTGACCCGCTAGGGCTATTCAGGGTTTAGGGTTTAGGGCTATGTAATTCTTACAAAACGCGATATAATCAAAAAGGCCGATAAGGGCATACTATGTCTAGTTTTTCAGACGCCTAGATTCAACCCAAACCCTGAGCCCGATCCCAAACCCAAATCCCTAAACCCTAAATCCCAAAACACCTAAATCCTAGGCCCTAAGCCCCTAAACCCGAAACCCCTAAACCCTAAACCCCGAGTTGAGCCCTGCACTGGCATAGCAGCATCGGCCTCAGCTGGGATATGCTCTATGTGAGTTTGAGGGTTGACTGTTTAGGGTGTAGGGTACGGTTCAGGGGTTATGTGGGTGATGATTTTGGGCCTGCTGGAGTTCTACACCTTAAAATACCTCCTAAACCGTAAACCACAAATCCCAAATACCATAAACCCTAAACCCAAAACCCCTGGACCCTAAACCCTAAACCCCAGAGCTCAAAACCTACCTGAACCTGGGCTTAAACCCTCTGCAATACATGGCACACGGCGTATCGAACTGGGGCTAATAGTTGGAATAGGGTTCCTTTAAGGGTGTAAGGGCTGCTGTAAAGGTTGTGTGATATGAGGGCCCCTTAGTAAGTAGAAAAGGGTGTGAGGTATACTATAGAAGAAATCTAGACGGGGCCCAGATAGGACATTACTACAAGTTTGCGAAACCCTAAACCCTAAACCCCTAAACCCTAAAGTTTGTGAGACCTCGCCAGGCTTTGATGCAGGCTTCACGGCTGCTAGGCGTGTGTGCAATTTGGGTTTCAAGGGTCAAGTTAGCATTCCAAACCCTCAAGTCCGAAACCGAAAGGCCTCAACCCCTATACCGTATACTCTAAGCCCCTTCAGCTTTTGCGACCCTGATAAGAAACTTTCCTTGCTTCATACAAGGTTTTGGGGCTTCTAACACTATCAGCTTAAGGGGGACTATAAGGGGATACTATGCCCGAAACCCTAAACCCGGAACCTCTAGGCTCGAGGGTTTCAGGCGCTGAGACCGAGGCTCTCAAAATCTCGTGGCTTCTGGCAGAGGCTCGAAGGATTTAGGCTTCGAATTCCTGGCTTAGCGCGTTAAAGCTAAGGCCCCGGGAACTCTCCCAAGCCCTACCTAGCTTAGGCAAAATAATGGCCCAACACCAATAAAATGCTATTATTCTACATACACTTGGGGTCCAGGTAATTAGACCTGAGTCTAACCTTATAACTCCAAACATCCCCAAAACCCTAAACAGATTGCAGCCCGAAAGACTTTTGAGCCCAAATCCCCCCAACGCTGTGAACCCCTGCGATCTGCCCTTGAGCCTTGCACTGACATCTCCAAAATCTGACAAGGTTAGCTTAAGAGCTCCCGACCCCATCAGTCAAAGAATATTCCGTTTGATCTGTGTAGAGTGTAAGGATAGACTTTAGTTGTGGCTCTGGTAGAAGAATATTTGCAATAATCCTTAGTTCTCTGGGCAATGGGCAGCCACCTGAACCCTGCAGTGAGGTCGCAGCAATCATGGGGTAGCATGTCGTGGCTGATGAAGCGCCTCCAGGCGATGACTGGTTGACAGTTGGGGTTCCGTAATATAGAGGCCTTGATAATCAGAATAGGGCTTTTGGGTCCATTATACTATACTTACAATAAGGAACCCCCAAAATGGCATAGGTCCCAAACTCAGTTTGGGGTTCCTGTGCAAATACCAACACTTCAGGATAGCCTGTGATGATAACCAGGACCCCAGGTTGACCAGAATGCAAACACCGTCAGACCAAAGCCCAGAGCATGAGCCTGCCTAGAACACGGCTGTACGCAATATACGGGTCTCAATAAATAGAACCGGTTTTGCACCATATTCCGCTATAGCTATGTAGGGACCGTAAGGGGACAATTTTACCCATCGTTCGGACTTCGATGTGAACTTCTATACGACAGCCCACAAAAGACAGAGCATGACCGGGTTTCTGCTTCACCCTAAGCCGCAAACCGTAATCAGCCCGCCTCTCTTTCCAGTCACGGGGACGCGCTTCTTCGGCCCGCAATTGCAGCGGAAACCACAACCGGCACAGTATTGCCTTGGGTTGGTAAAGGTTCGTAATGGCGTGTATACATGTTCTGCACGGGTTCAATACCGATTGGATTCCTTCCGGGTTCCATACGGGTGGGCTTATAGTGGGTTTTAGGGCTTCTGGGGTGTGCGGTTCGGGGCTTTGGGTTCAGGATCGAACCGTCGAGGGGCCTTTTGGGTAGCCAGGCTTACAGAGCAAACAAGCTTCGTTTGGCAGGATGCCCTGAAGCTTGCGCAACATTCGTTCGAAAAGCTTTGTGCTACTTCCTGAAACCCTATAAACCCCTAACGGCATGTAACCGTACAACATAGCCGATCGTACAACCCGTTTAGACGGCCTATAAATCCCTCTAGACCCTTCAAACTCACTAGCCCACTAACACGTGATAAACCCTTGTAAACGGTTGTGAAAAACTTTGTAAACCCTCAAAGACCCAATAAACCCTGAAACACCCTATACGATTCATGAAGTCTGGCCACCCCTGCAGGTTCAACCTTCTCACTGATCCAGCCACAAGTAGGACGCATCTCACACTCGCTACCGAAAAATCTAGCATCCAATAAGGTTTAGAGTTCTGCTCGGGAGACTTTCATTCGACCCCTCAACCCGCAACGCAAACATCGAGGCCTGGAACAAAAGAAGCAATCACAGCTCAGCGGAGCGTTTAGCCCAAGCTGCCAACCCACACCCGAACTTGTTCAAAAAGCCCCTCCAGTAGCCCGAAAGCCGTACAAACTGTGGCCTGAAAATAAAACCCATCCTTTGAATCCTGTAACGCTCTCTAAAAACCTCTAACTAACTTCCAAGGCTGGGCTTCCAAACCCTAAACCTAGACCGAACCCCCCTTAAACCCTAAACTGGGCTCCGGGCGCGTGGTATTGGCAGCGCACGATGCCGCTGGAGCGGCCCGCGCCGCGCCGGCCCTGCAGATCCTTTCTGAGACGTATCTTTCGGGTATATGGGGTTTAGGGTTTAGGGTTTGAGGGTTGGAGGATTGGAGGTATACAGGCCGTACAGTTCGAGGAGGTTTTAGCTGTTGCTACAAGACTGTTATAGGTGTTACACGGGTTTTGTAGAAGAGTTGTGTAGGATGCTACATTTCAAAAACGTTATTTCAAATGCCTTAAGTGCTTTCTAGTCAGGGCTTGTATCAGTTCTTGTGTCCTGTGGCCTCGCACTTGAAGATGCTCAAACCGAAAAGCTACAGTAAACCCGAAATCCTGCACCCCACAAGATCCCAAAACACAAAACGACCAAAGACTGCAAACAACAAATCCTAAAGCCTGAGCCCTGAATGCTACCCCAACAGCTAAAGCACGACAACACACAACAGAAAATTCTTTAATCCCTATCCCAAACCTGAATGCCCAAACACCCCCCCCCCCTTCCCCCACCTCTACAACCATGAACCCTATATAAACCCTAAACCCTCAAAACGCTAAACCCCAAAACCCAAAACCCCTGAAACCCTAAACCCCAAAACCCTAAACCCCGAAATCCTAAACCCCCTTCTCTCCCCAAAAGAAACGTAAACTCCCAAGCCAAACCAAGCTCTGCCTCGGCTACGTCCTCCATGCCGCCTGCACCTCGGGAGCTGGAGCTGGGGCTTTTTGGGTGCGCCGATGGTTGTTTCAATTCTTTGGGCTTAGGGTGTAGGGTTTGGGGCTTGGGGTTTAGGATGGTTTAGGGCTTCGGGTTGAGGGCTTGGGGCTTAGGTTGCTGAGTTTTTCGGATTTCTAGTGACATCTGTTAAAACAAAGGATGCTCCAGTGCTTCATAAAAGGTTTCTACGAGGGTTTCAGAGGGTTTCGGCGCTGGGCGTGCGCCAACCACTGGTACCCAAAGCAACCAAGCCTTCATCTTCATACAAGACGTCAAAACTCCATGTCCTGGAGCTAGCAGGTCAGTGTAGTATAAGGTGGAAAACTGGTTACTTTATGGGTTTGGGGTTTAAGGTTTAGGGTAGGGTTTAGGGTTTAGGGTGTATAGTATATCTATTTAGAAAAATTGGACCCTCAAAGCATGGTCTCTCTGCAGCCCACGCAGCCGAACGATGCAAGGAAGGCGGCGAGGGATGCCAAATCTTGGCATGCCAAGGGCCTGAGACGAACTAGAACCAAGCTGCGAGTTTTGAAAGGATCAGCAGAAATATAGGAGCCTTGAGAATTGGGTTCCACGGAGCTCCTTAGTTGCTATCTACATACATATAGATGATATATGTATACATACATATATACATACATACATACATACATACAGATATAGTATATACCCCAAAGCCTTTTGGACTATCCAGGGCCCCTGCATACAGTCTCTGTGGGGGACTCAAGAACTGCACTGCATTACACAATGACTGGTGGCAGTGGATCTGGTGGTAGGCTTCGGGGCTCAGCCGAGGAGTTCTTCCAGGCTTTGGGAACACAGAGCTTGTACGAAGGCTTACCGATAGCTCTAAACAGCGTTGTAGGTGCTTTCATTGTCTTCAAGTTTGATATACGCACAAAACAACAACTTTGTACTTATGACTTGGCAGCTCTTGGGACGTGCCACACCCATCAACATCCAACATCCCCACAATCATCGAAAGACCAAAACACAAAACATCAGGCCCTGCATCGCCGACTGAACCCTAACAGCCCTAAACCAAAAAAACCTATAAGAACAGAACCCTACAATAATTGTTTGTCAACTTTGCAAAACTCCACATCCTAAAACCCCTCTAAAAAGCCACGTATAATCCTTCGTGAACCCTCTAAATACTAAAAGCCCTGAACCCCTTCTTTGAAAATGAGCTCTAAATCCGAAAAAAGAAAAACACCGATAAATCCTTTATGAAAGCCCGCTTTTGAAAATAAGCCACTTTATGAACCCTCTACAAGCCCTAAACCCATTAATTGAAGATGGAGCCGTCCCTAGACCCTAAACCCCAAACCCTTGTTCCCTAAACACTAAACCCCAGACCCAAGCCCTAAATCCCTTTGTTGAAAATACACCAATAAATCCTTTATGAACCCTTGTTCCTCATAAGAATCCCTTTGTTGAACATGGAGCCGTCCCGTCTGGGCTGGGCCCTCCCACGCGGGCTCCAAGCCCCGGCTCGAGTCGGCTGCCAGCCTGCGCTTTGGTGGCTTACGGGTTTGGGGTTTAGGGGTTAGGGCCAGTTTCGGGTTTAGGGTTTAGAGTGTAGTGTTTATGAGCGCGCGCTTTGGTGGCTTAGGGGTTTTAGGGTTTTGGGGGTTTTGGGGATTTAGGTTTTTGGGTTTTAGGGTGTGTAGGGTTTAGGGGTTTAGGGTTTAGGGTTTTGGATTTTAGGGTTTCGGGTTCAGCGTGTAGGGTTTCGGGCCAGTTTAGGGTTAAGGGTGTAGGGTTTAGTGTTGGGTTTAGGGCTTTATGGAATTCTCCAAAGGCATCAGGCAAACTCTAAGCCCCTCAAACGACTCCCAGGAGCCGGGAAATAGTGGAGTAGCGCCATCCACGTGCAAGCTGATCATCAGATTAGGCCGAAGCGGTGCTTCTAAGGAGACACTTCAGGTTTCCGGAATTCAAAGCCGATGCTGAGATGGCGGGCTCGGTTCGAGGATCGAGGGCTTAGAAGTTTAGGGTTGTCGGCTTAGGGGCTTAGGGTTTAGGGTTTGCGCCTTAGGGATTTACGGTGCTGGGTCTAAGTTCCCTAATGTGGAGGGCACAGAGGCCAAAAGCGTATCGAGGTGACGCAAGCTCTGAATCCCGCTTAGAGGCACACAAGACTTCGTAAGTGGGCCGTAAGTAGGGTAATAAGGTATAGGAGGTCACCAATTAAGATCCTTCGGGAACCTCACGCAGTCCCTAGTCCTCCGAATAATGTAGGGGCTTCAAGAATTAGAATTGGGCTTTGGGGCCCATTATACTGCACAAACCCCCAAAATAGTTTGGTAATTATTTAGGACCCTATAGTACCTATCTTCGCCGACAGAAGCTGAGGACTGTGGCCAAGAGGTCAGCGGCAATGGCCCCTCCGGCATGACACTCAGGGTATCCTCCGGTTGTTGGGGCTTAGTGTCTGTAGGACTTTGGGTTTATATGGTGATAGCTTGAAAGGGTTTAGGGTTTATGGGTTTATAGGGTTTGGGGTTCAGGGCTCAGGGTTTAGGCTCTCGGCCCTGTAGCCCTACTGTGGAGGGCTCCTTTGGGTTCTTGTTGCTTGTGGGAGCAACTAGTTTTTTTTCGGGGCGGTTTAGTGTAAGGTAAGGGTTTAAAGTCGATAGTGGAATGGGATCTGGAGGCTTCGACACATTTCGGGTGTGGAAATACGCCGTTAGCGATACACATCAAAAGCACCAACGTCGTGAGCATTAAAGTAATCAGCCGATCGTGTTTTGCGGCCAATCCTAAGCGTCAGCGGTCAATGCACAAAGAAATCAGAAATCACATATCAATAGTCTTAGCACCGTGGCCATCGCGCGTATCAACCAGGTGCCATCTTGGCCGTGGTCGTGGACAAAAACTATGAACACGAACCGCAAAGCTGGGCGCGCATCATGAGCATCAGCCGGTCGCCGTCTCAGCCATGGCCTGTACAAGCAAGCACTGTAAACATCAGCAGGCCGCCCTCTCGGCAATGAACAAAACACGCCGTCTGCGTCATGAGCATCAGCCGGCCTCCGTCTCAACAAGCAAGCGTCGTGAGCATCAATCGCCCGCCCTCTCGATGACACGAAGAGACAGGCCCGCATCATGCGCATCAGCCGGCCATTGTCTCAACGATGGCTTCAAAACCACAAGCATCATGCGAATCAGCCCTCTCAGCAGCAGCATCGTCAGCATCAGCCGGTCGCCGTTTCAGCCATTGCACAAGGATGCAACGGGCGCATCATGAGCATCAGTCGGTTGCCCTTTCAGAGGGACACGCAGAAACAAAGCGAGCAAATATCGTCAGCATCTCTCAGCCATCGCACAGCGTCGACCTCAAAGTAGCGTGCAAAGCTGGGCGCGCATCATGAGCATCAGCCGGTCGCCCTATCAGGGACACGCAGACACGGCGCCGCATCATGAGCATCAGCCGGTCGCCGTCTCAGATACAAGCAAGCACCGTAAGCATCAGCAGCAGGCCACGCGCAAGAATGCAAGCGTTCTGAGCATCAGTCCATCGACCGCAAAGCCGGGTACGCATCCTGAGCATCTCTCGGTTGCCCTTTCAGCATCAGCCTGTCCCCGTCTATAAACAGGCAAATATTGTCAGCATCGGGAGCCGATCGCCGTCTCAGCCATTGCACAGACACGCAAGCAGTGTGAGCACCAGCCCGCCGACATCAAAGTAGCGGGCAAAGCTGGGCGCGCATCATGAGCATCAGCCGGTCGCCCTATCAGGGACACGCAAATACAGCGCCGCATCATGAGCATCAGCCGGTCGCCGTCTCAGCCATGGCCTGTACAAGCGAGCACCGTAAGGATCAGCAGGCCGCCCTCTCGGCAATGAACAAAAACACGCCGTCCGCATCAGCCAGGCCCTGTCAGCATGGCAGAGACAAGCAAGCATCATGAGCATCAGCCGACCGCCTTCTCAGGCACACCAAGAAACAGGCCCACAGCCGGTCGCCTTCTCTGGTAAATAAAGAAACAGGGCCGCATCATGAGCATCGCCCGAACGCCAAAAACGAGAAATCGTGAAGTAGCCTGTCATCTTCGACCTCTCAAGAGCGTGCACAACATGGCGCGCATCATAAGCATCAGCCGGTCGCCCTCTCAGCCGCACGCAGAAATCGGCTGGAGCCGTGAGGAGCATCAATCAGCTTCTCTGCCGCCCCAACGCCAGCATCATGAGCATCAGCCGGTCGCCCTCCCAACTCTTGGTGAGTGCGCATACATACGTCGAACTTTCCCTTTCCGCAAATCCCGATTCAGCAAGGGACAGTGAAGAAACCATGCCAACGTACAAAGGAGTCCTTCGGCCTACGACTGTCGTACTGTATTCTCGAAACTGCTACATCCTAAGGGTTTACGGTTTAGGGCTTAGGGCCTAAATCAATAGACGGTACGCCCGGGCCTGATTGATGATAGACCACAATCCAGACTCAAATCGATAAGCCTTAATGAGTAATCATTCCCAAACGCGAAGCCCAAAACCCCAAGCCCTATGGAACCCTTAAGACCTTAAGAAAAGGAACCCCTGGAAGGGACCTTACGACACCCAAACAACCCGGGTCCTCAGACACCTTCCCGGAAGAGGAAGATGAGGAGGAAGTGTTGGAGGTTTCCAGACTGGCGACCAGAGGATCCAGCCTCCGGCGATTCAGGGTTTGTAGGGTTCAGGGTTTAAGGCTTGGGGTTTAATGTTTGGGTTTATAATCAGGGTCCGGGGATTTATGTAGGTTAAAGGGGTTGGCTTTAGGTTTAGGATCGTCGCCAAATGCATCGAAGCTTGACTGAGGACTTTGTGCTATCAACAGACTTCTTTCTGTCCACAATCAGTAAGTCGAAAGGAAATCCTATTAAATCCCATTATGAAGGCTCTTAACTTGGCGGTGAAGCTTGTTTTTGAATGATAGGGTTTCGGATTTCGGGTTCAAACTGACAGGGTGGAGGTGGGCCTATAAGGGACTCAAGCTAGCGGTGGCAAGCACCTCCTCCAGTGGATAGCTTCGACTTGCCCAATGCCAGCGTTTCGGGCTTATGCAGCCGCTCTTTACTAACTAGAAGTACAAATGCCAAAAGCTAAACACCGATTGAACCCTATAGCCCAAAGTGGCCACCCAGGTCTAAGTTGTTGTGTAGATGCGGTGGGTTAGAGTTCAGGACTGAGGTTTACCGCGTGGGGGTGTCTGTGGCTGTGGGTATCTTATTAATTGGGGGCTTGGAATTTGGTGTTTAGTTTAGTGATTGGTATAGGACAGTCGGGTCTACACAAGCATCGGAGGTTGATGAAAGGTTATAGTCTTTTGGATATCTAGGCTCCAGGAAATAAGATGCTTTATCGGGATTCAGATGCAGGGTTTGTTCATCTTTCCACCAGAAATTGGGATTCAGCCCTTTGTATAGCTCATGCAAACCCCAAACCCGAAGCCAAGTATCGAAATAACAATTCCTAAACCCTTTATAAGCTGCATGAACCCTTTCGACGCTCCACAAGCATAACCATGCAAACCCTCTGTCAAAGAAAGCCCAGGGCAAGTCAAATTATTCTGGAAAAATCTGAGAATCCCCCGAACTCTGAAACCCCCCTAAGCCCGATAAACCCGATATAGAACCCTTACGAATATCAAGCAATACGAGCCCAACGTATCGACTCAGGATTCGGGGTTTCGGGTTGACGGTTATACGCTATATTGCCTCGTAAGATGCTTGAAGGAATGTCTTAAAACTAACGGGCAAACGGACCTCTCTTGCTACACCTCGAACGAAAAAGTTAAGAAGTGCAGGCCTGGAGCGGCAAGTGACGCAGGCGACACGATGCTTCAGCGCCGCAGCTGTCGGCGCCTGGGCAAAGTTTTGGCCCTTGGGCTGAAACGGATTTTGAGGGTGTCGGGGTTTGGGTTATAGGATTTAGGGTTTGAGTTTAGGGTTTAGGGCATTCTAGGGTGTCGAGTTTAGGGCTTAGGGTGTTGAGGGGCTCAGGAAGTTGGGGGTTAAGGTTTAGGACAGTTTCGGATGCTCCTTGAGCTAGCGAAGCCTGCCTTTTTCTGTAGGGTCCCTATAAATTCAACTAGGGTTCATAATCAAGACCTACAAACAAAGTAGGTCATGCAAGTTTCGGGCTCTTGAAAGGGGTTGACTCCAACGTCGGCGCTCCTTTCGGGTTTAAGGTATCAGGGTTTGCGGAAATAGGGATGATTTCGGTGGGCCTGACATCTCCAAATAATCAGGCTGTGGAAAAAATCCTAAACACCAAGCCCCTAAACCCTCTAAGCCCCTCTAAAACCCCTATAAACCCTCTGAACCCCTCTAAACCCCTCTAAGCCCTCTAAACCCCTAAACCGTCTCAACCCCTAAACCCCTATACCGCAAATCGTGTCGAGTCCTTGTGCTGGGGGTTGAAGGTTCAGGGTTCGGGCTTCAAAGGTCGCTCCCAGCTCGCAGAAGGCCGGGGCCCTTCGTAAGCAGCTTAGGGCTTAGGGTTTCTGGTTTAGGGGTTTCGGGCTTAGGGGAGGGTTAGGGTTCAGGGCTTAGGGTTTCGGGTTTAGGGCTTGTAGGTTTTATCGTTCAGGGCTTAAGGTTTCGAGTTTACATAAGGTTTAGGGTTTAGGGTAACTATCTTGTAGGGCTGAGACCTAAGAAGGACTCTAGAAAGCAGCTATCTTTGTAGGGTTAGAAGTACCTAAGAAGGACTGCAAGAGGCTAATCTGTAGTGCTACAAGTACGTAAGAAGGACTCTACGTTGGGGTTATGCCAGGGTTCGGCGTTTGGCGAAGACGGATGCTGTCAGCATCCGAAGAAGACACCCTAAACCCTAAACCCTAAACCCTGTACCTGACAACAACAGAACTAAAGGACTCCTTTTCTGACCCCAACCCTGAACCCTATTCCCTACCAGGACCCCCCAAGGGCCCTTTAATAGAGCCCTTGTGGCCCCTTTTAGTGGTAGTTGGGGTATAATAGAGGGTAGTTGGGGGGTCTAGGTAGAAGGGCTTCAGAGTTGCCAGAGGTTTAGAGCATCGCAGCTTTTCTTCACTCGTCCATGTAAGCGGTCCGAATGTTCCGGGTCTTCAGAAACAGCGGCAGGCTCGGATCGTACATCCGATGGGGCAGGGCCAGCGGCTCTCCAAAGATGATGTGCCAAAGGAACATCCTGGAGCCGCTCTACGAAGGGGGCTTTGTATTTTGTTGGGTTTAGACAGTTCGGGTGTGATTAGGGTTTTTGAGTAAGCATTGGGTGCCGAACCCTGCTTTAAGGAGGCCGTCAACCATGGACCCTAAATCGTTGACTCTCAAGGGGGAACCCTTTTGACCCTAAAGCCTGAACCGTACACTGTAAACCCTACACCTCAACCTACCAGCCAGAACCTAGACTTGTTTTTCTAGGTTCCCCGTAAATTCCATATAAGGGGTTCATAAAAAAAACTACAAAAGAAAGTAGCTTTGGGTAGGTTAAGCTAAACCCTAAACCTTCCCAAGGGTCATATTCTGGCAGACGAGCCGGCCCTGCATGTCATGCTCTGCCGCGCGATGCTGGCGGCTTACCAACCAGGGAGCAGGCAAGTAGAAGTAGCTCTCCTCGGGTCGTCGCATGGGCGTTCGAAGGCCCACTTGGAGGATCATGGGACTTAGTAACTAGGGTTATAAGTAAGGTAACTATACTTATAATTACCTATAACCCCAATTAAGGTACTTATAACCCTACTTACTAAGTCCCATGATCCTCCAAGTGGGCATTCGAAGGCTAGCAAGCGCATTCTGGGATTTGATAGGGTGTAGAATGGGGCCCGAGCAGCTAAAATCGGGTTTGGGAATAGGGGATGTATTTTGCAGTTTCAGTAGCAGGGCAGACGTGTGACACCCCAAACAGCAAAAACTAGCATTGCGGAATATGGGGTTTCGTAGGGTTCTAGAAGGTTCTATAAGGCCCATGTACCCACGTCGCACATACCTCTGGGGCTTAGTAGGGAATGGGAGAATGGATCCTTATAGTAGTCCCCATATAATCCCCAATAGTAGACCCAATAACCCATTCCCCCATTCCCTACTAAGAACCAGACAAACCTTGGCGTGCCACAGCCAAGTCTCAGGAGACGTGAGGAACTTCAAAGCCTGATCATAGAAGCTTTTCGGACGCTGCAAGACTCGGTCCCGGGACACAACCTGGGTCTCCCAAGTTTATGGGGTTTTGGGTTTTCGGTGTAAGGGTTTAGGGTTTAGGGTTTAGGCAATAAGTCTAACCTTTCAGTTTCAAACTGGGTTGTGCATTGCCACAACACATGAATATCCCAAACCCTATACTGCAATCCCAAAAATTCCAGGGCTACTGAGCCACGAAATGGGAGCAGCAATAGGTGCTCACCTCCCCGGCCGCCGGTGCAAGGCTGCTCTTGAAGAGGCCCTTCCAAAGCGGAGTCATGACCTTGGGAAAACGGATAGGGCGTTGAGGGTTTAGTGCTTAAGTTTAAGGTCATGTCCCGAAGACACGCCCGCAAAAACTCTCTCCCTAAAGCGTCCGCAACTGGTCTTAGGATATTACCATGGATTTGTGGCGAGGGGACTGTATTTATGGGATACCGCCACTAATCTCAGCCCTCAATCCGCGAGGCACATCAGAGTTCCAGCGCATTGTGACGCGGTTGTTGCCCAAGTGGGCAAAAGGAACATGTGCTCCGTGCGAGAGAGACCGCAGCGTGTCGTCAACCTTGGAGCCGTTCAGGAGCTCCCTTTTCGAAAATCGGGGTGGCAAAATTAGTCTTAATGGTGTCTATCGGATCATCAGGATCTTATTAAGGTCTGCAGTAATTATGGCCACTCCACTTCGAATTTGGTTCAGGGCTAATCTTGACCAAGCATGACGGATGCCCGAACGCCGACGGCCTGCTCAATGACAATTAAGCCCGAAATCCCAACCCGATCCTGAATTCTGAGTGCGAAACTACAGATCGCCTGCCCTATGCCCTAGCATAATCAAAGCCTCGCCACGATGTTCGGCCTCCCAGCACCGATATGCTCCGGCATGTCAGCATGGACGAAGATCATGTGCCGGGGCAGGTCGTAGTACTTTTCGGACAAGTAGCCTCGGGTTTGGGATTTTATCTAAGGCCTATAGGGCATAGTTCAGGACATCAAGACTGGAGGCAGGCTTGAGGTCTCTAAGGGGGTCTGCTGAAACAGTTGAGCACATCTTGCGTGACCTGTTTCTGACTATTCACTATCTTTGCATAAACACAAGTACTTCTTTGAGTAGTAGCCCAGATAAGCAGAGCACTCGTCGGCACGCAGTGGCAGGTCCTCGACGTCGACTTGCTCAACAGATCTCCAGAGTGACCGGAAGGGAACGGCGCCGGCAGCATCTACGTCGGAACATTTGGCCACGACCACCACGTCTACTGAAGGCATCACCTTTCGGCTGAATGATGCATTCATCCACTGCAGGTTCTCCCGGCAGTAGCTCAGCACCTGAAGTCAAAACAAGCCGTCGACACCTAACCCGAAACAGCAAAGCCCAGGCCCAAATGGCCGAAAGCCAAAGCCCTGCTACCGAGACCTCAACCTTATTCTCTAAGCTAGGAGCCCTTACGAAATACCTGCACAGTGTCCTAGCTTCAGCCTCCGATGCAGTTCTTCTTGGTCTCTCTTCCTTTACCAGTACATGCTCAGAACTCCAAATAAAAAACGAATAACTATAGTAACGTGAAAAAGGAACTACATTTGAGACTATGCCAAGCACCAGCGTCACGTCGGGAAAGCGCTTGAAACGGCGCTGGCGGGCCTGCCGGGTATGAATAAAAGCCTGCATTTTGGGCTGTGCAGTTTTGATAGGTTCTCAAGAGGTATAGGGCGAAGGGGAAGGTTTCGAAAAGGGGCTACTACCAGTGCGACCCAACGATTTTGTCTGATTCTTGTTGCAATTTAGGGCTTAGGGTTAAGGGCTTAGGGTTTACGGTTCGTGCGCAAGACTTCCATCCCCCGGAAGCTCTGGAAGATGAGGGGCCATCAAGCCGGAAACCATGACACAGAGCTGCAGAACTGACACGACAGTACCTGAACGGTTTAGGGTCTAGGGTTTAGCGCTGCACCCGCCCCCCCCCCTCCAAAACACAACTCTCGTGTCTGAGCCTAGATGGTTATAGTAATATGCCCCGGTTCTCAAGGCCCCTACTGGTAACACGAGGAACTTTGAATAATTCAAGTCTCCAAGTCCTGAAACCCCTATATAGCAAACCTTCTAGAATAGTAACCTTATGGGTTCCTGTGAAGAACCCTCAAAGGAACCCTAAACAATGAAGTCTTCAGTCTCCACAGGATCAGGCCAGACTTCCGGCGCTCGGGCGAGGGGATTGCAGCTTCGGATGTGCGGAAATTCAGGAACCTGATTAAGAAACCCTGGGCCTTTATTGGGCTCCTTATATGAATCCTGCTATTTTGGGGGTTATAGGCCCAGGGTTTCTTAATCAGGTTCATACATTACTGCAGGGTTTAGGGTCCAAGGCCTAGGGCTTAGGGAAACATCGGAACGGTGGAATTCAACTAAGCCGACAGCTCCAACCCAAGTTCCAAACCGACTTCTCCTTAAATGCACCCTACACCGCAGAACCCCTGACCCGAAAGCACAAAACCCGTGAAAAGCGTCATACGGCGAAAACCCTAAATCCTAAACCCTAAAAAGGATCTCCAAACCACCAAGCGCGCTGGAACCCTCCGAAGGAGGCCTTCGTTCGGGCGTGGCCACGCAGCCGCTCCAGACCCTCCTCCAAAGGCCACGCCGCCAGATCCTGCTACTTAAAGCGTTCATGGTACTTAGTAACTTACGGGGTTCCTCAAAAGGGTTCCTAAAGGGATCTATAAGGGTTCTTTCAGGGGCTTAGGGCTACTTAAAGGTTCATGGGACTTAGTAACTAGCGTATAAATAAGGAAACTGTACTTGTGGTTGCTTTATAACCCCCAATGAAGGTACTTATAACCTTACTTACTAAGTCGCATGACCCTCCAAGCGAGCTACCAAGACCTACTTTTTGTAGGGTCCCCGTAAATTCTATACTAGGTTTTGAGTATGAACCTACAAAAAAGTAGGTTATGGTAGTTTAAGCGACGATGATGCCACGGTACGGATCCCTCTAGCCTTCACTGACAAATCAGGCCATGAAGAGTTTGGGCTGCAAAATGCGGCCCCTGTTCTTGAACCCCCCAACTACCCTCTAATATACACCAACTACCCACTATTAAGGACCATAAGGGCTCCATTAAAGGGCCAATCACCCTAAAACCTGAAACCCATAACTCTACACTATCCTAAACCACTTAGATCCCTTAAAAGAACCCTTATAGAATCTTTTTCCCTACACCCTAAGCGCTAAAGCTGCAAAATGTGGCCCGTGTTGTTCAATTGAGAGTTTTCATCCTGAGGAGTTTGGAAACTTGGCGTCTGAAACCCGAAGCCCTGAAATCCGAAGACCTGGAAACCTGAAAGCCCTACCCTTGTAAAGCCCTCTAGCCCCGAAATACTAAAAAAAAACCTAAACCTCGAAAACGGCTCTGAACGCCGCACACCCGACATGCCGAAACCCTAAACCCCAAATCCTAAACCCTAAACCCCAAATCCTAAACCCTAAACCGAAATGCCTAAACCAAATCTCTGTGCTCCTTCGGATCGACTCCACTGTGCATGAAGGCATGCTGAAGGTTCTGCGAGTAGCCTCTGCTGCTTGGCTCATGTCTTCGGGCTTAGGGTGCGGCGCTTTTCTTCAGGATTCCTTTCAGGGGTCTATGACTATTCCATGAGGGCTGAGGGGTCTCGGGTTCAGAGTTTTAAGGGCCTTTGGGCTTGCAGGATGTCCCTTTGGGGGATTTCGGCTCCAACGGGCGTTTAGGCTCAGATCGTCACCAAGAGACTCTTGACGTCTCTCTAGTATGCCCTTCCCACCAAGACTACTTGGAGGATCATGGGACCTAGTAAGTAGGGTTATAAGTACCTTTATTAATTGGTGCTAAATTATAACCCTAGTTACTAAGTCCCATGATCCTTTAAGTAGACTAGGCCTACGATGAATCCCAAAATGTCCACACCGACTCTCAAAGTACCATACAACACCCAGATTAGCCCCTAAGCCCCAAAACCCCGTAAACCCTAAGCCCCTGAAAACACCTACCGCCCTACGCCCAAAAATCCTAAACCCTTAGGCACCCCCACACAAAAGAACATGCTCCCATCACCACTCGGTAGCTCACCAGCTGGTCCATGACCACCTCCGGCTTCTCCAGGAACGCTCTCTCCTAAAGCTGCAATGATTTTAGGGTATAGGGTTGTGTTTTATAGGGTTCAGGTTTAAGGGTTTATTTTAGTTAGGCATGTAGCCCCGAAGAAGCCAAAACCCAAAGCTCCTGAACCCTATGCCCGAAGCCCCTAAATCCAAACCCCTTACGCCCTTTTTTGGTCCCTTACAGAATCCTTTAACACCCTTATCAAAGCCACTCATTAAACAAATCCCCGATTTAACACCTATATAAACCCAAGGAGTCCCTAAACCCTAAACCCAAGGAGTCCCTGAACCCTAACTAAACCCCAAGAAGTCCTCCAGCTGAAGCAGCTGTGCTTGTAGGGCCGCCGCAGGGCAAAGCAGAAACCGGGCATCGAAGTTGGCCAAGATGCGGGGCCAGAGCTCGATGAGGGTCCTTTGGCTTCGGGTTTAGGACTTGTAGAACTTATAGGGTTTATGGTTTTAGGGTAGAGCCTGTGGGGTTTGGGTTTTGGGGGGCCCTTTGCCTTGCCCTTGACCGGGTCTACGGTTTAGGGCGGGGATGAAGGCTCCATTTCAAGCACAGCAGCTACAGCGGCTGACAAGGCGAGCTGGAGTGCCCAGCAGTTTAGGGGGTTGAGGGTGAAGTCTGTAAACTATGATATTGTTGCATTAGTATTCGAGTTTAGTAGAGTTTGGGGCTTTTGAGTCTACCGTTTACAGAGTCTAATGGCTTGGGGTCCACCTCGAAGATGCTAGAAACTGCCAACAAAACACGGAGCAAAACCTTGGTCGAAGCCTCGATCAAACACCCTTTCAACCTGTCATAAAGATCTCTCTATGTATGCGCAAGGGAGGTACGCACGCAAACAGAACAACAAACTATCGATGTGTCGGTCTCGACATTACGGCCACATAAAGTATGTGCATACGTATATGTATATTATATTATATCGAACGAACATGTTCATCTAGTTGTTGCCCTAGTTGTGTATTGGTGCTTGCTTTCCACATTCAGCTTGCGACCGGAGAGAAGACAAGGATCGGCTTGGTCAGCCCTTCCCGGTAGTACTTGGAGACCAAGCGCCGGAAGCGATCGAAGTAGGCGCTCTGGCAGCCCTCCTTCTCCGCGGCGTGGTGTGGCTTGGGGTCTACGTTTTGCGGAGTGTCATGAGTAGGGTGGAATATAGGGATTCTTCGGCTGGTTTGCCAGTGTGCGTGTTTGAAGTTTGAGACTTAGGGGCTACACCAACTGTTAAACCTGGGGAAACCGTCGTTGCTTCTTTGTGTTTCGGAAGTTTCTGCACTATTCAGACGGTATGGTATAAGAGTCAGAGAGAAGAGTTGAAGGCATATGGTTGGGGTTAGGGGTATGTCACCGGGTATGTAGTCATCCTCGATTAAGACGTTGCGCCGATGTTTGTGGTTTGGGCGGTTTGCGAGGTTGAACTCTAAGCCGTAACACGTCGGTGATAGGTATGTGAAGAGGTAGGATATCCTCAATTGACCCAAGTTACTCACTGAGTTTCAAAATACCTAGTTCATGGTTGGGATAGGATTAAAAATCTAAATTTGTATTCCTTATTGGCTTTAAGTACCCATAAAAATGTAAAAAGGTTACCCAACTATGACAAAGATACAAGGACGGCCGCAAGGGTTCGGAATTCGGGTCAAGGGTTTCCGGCACGGAGGAGACGGTTTTTGGCGTTTCTCTCAGGGATTCTGAGGACAGGGTACGGGGTTCGTTCGGTGTTCATTGGATCTTCGGTGTAACTTCGGATTTCAAGCATTGGGCTGGAGATGGAGTGCTTGGAATTTGGGGCTCCGGGTTCTTCAGATCCCAGGAACTGAGCAATTCGGGTGGACTGATACGTATACGGGAACACTTTACCGCTATTTACTAAACGACCTCACATCCTGCCCACTTCTCCTTCTTCGGGTCCGCACCCTGGCTTTGGCAGCAGGACTCATAGGTATACCTCGCTTCAAGCACGGGAGCTACCAGCCTTCCGCCCGAGGACCTAGAATCAAATTCCTGGTTCGACCTGGGAATACTTCTGTCTGCATGGCTAAACATCGACTCCGGTGGCTTTGCTGGTTCATTAGATACCAAGCTGTTCAAACCTAAACCCCAAATTGAACACAATGCTACAGGGAAGGCGTTGGATTCGGAAGCGCTTCGCATAGTCTCACGGATAGGGAAGCCAGGCTCGGAGAAACGAAGGAAAAACCCTGCAATCCCGAAGCTGAACTGAACCCTGACTCAAAAACCCCGAGCCCCACGTTTGGTTACCTCCAAGTGCCGAATCAGCGGATTGGCCTAAGCACGGGAATTCACCAAAGGACAGCTTCTCAACAGTGTCACCCTGATGGAGAACCGAAACAACACATGTCGGATCCCAAACAAAGGACACCTTGAAAAAAGACTCTGTCTCCTGAAGCTCCAAAATCAAGCAAAAGGGCCTAAGACAACAAGAGGTTTCCGAAAATCTGAAATTAGTTAGGGTTTATAGGGTTTGGGCTTCGGGTTCTGGAGTTGGGGTATAGGGTTTAGTGGACTTTTTGTAGCAAGATGCACGTCGTCCCAGCACTCGACATTGCCCTCGGGGCCGTGCTCAGGGGCGCAGCATGTCTCAAAGGTGAAGCCAATGGACCAGCAGCTGCCCTCATCCTCGTTGACTGGATTCTTGCCAAAGAAGCCAAACTAAGTTACCATAATAAAGATCTAAAGAAAATAGTGGTTAAAATTACTTCCAGATTATGCTAGCTGTTTTTTTCCGGATTTAAGGTTCAAGGGTTTAGGGTGTAGGATTTAGGGGTGTAGAAGTCTAATTAGGGGCCAAGCCTTTGAGTTTCGGGGCTTAGGGCTTCGGTTTAGGGCTTAGGGTTCAGGGGGGTTTAGGGTTTAAGGTTCAGGGTTTAGGGTTTAGGGTTCAGGGTTTAGGGCTTAGGATGCTGGGCTGGGATGAAATTATTACCACCCTCTGCTCGGCTGACAAACCTGTACCGCTCCCTCAGAATCAAAAGGACTCCACCTCAAGGCTCCGTCGATCTCAATCCGAAGCCCAACGCTGAACCAAAAACAACAGCACATATCCTTCCTGTTACTATAGGGGCCTTAATACTTAGAATAGGGTTTTGGGGCCCTATACTATACTTGTAATAAGGAACCCCCAAAATAGTATAGGTAATTATTCAGGCTCCTATATTAGAGCTTCGGGTCTTTGGGTCTTTGGAACCCACTGCTGCCCAGCATCGCTGCCCTTTGCAGCCGCACTCGAAAGTGCAGAGAACACCAGCCACAGATAGGACCCACAGCACACCATCAGAGGTGAGTTTCTGTGACTGAGGGTCTGAACCGGTTTAGGCTTAGGGTTTGGCTTTAAGCTTTGGGGCTTTGGCTTTCGGTTCAGGAGTTAAGGCTGTAGGTTTAAGGTTTAGGGCTTAAGGGGTTGAGGCACAGGTAGAGAGTTGAGAGCTACGTTTTGTGGCCAGGACACGGCTGGGGCTCAAGGTTTAACCTAAACCCTAAACGGCCCTGAACCCCTAAATTCTATGTGAGTGGTTGTCAGAATTATGGTCCCTCTTTGGGTCCCTATTATAATACGGCACCTATTATTTAGGGTACCCAAAAAGGGACCCTAATTTTGACAACTACCCGTGTGTCTGGGACTTGGATTTCAACCCTAAGCCCTAAGTTCTGAAGGGCTCTCGGGGGAGTGGGGGGTTCGGTCATGAGGGCTGTCAGTTAAAGGTTCAGGGCTACGGATTCTGAAGCTAAGGGTTTAGGGCTTCAGGACTTCAAGGTACCGCCCGATAGGTGTTGGGATTTGAGGTTTAGCACCATGAGGTGTCCAGCTTCCGGTCCCATTTTGGGGCTATTTGGCTCGGGCTATTAGCGTTTTATCCATGGATGCCTCAGCCTTGCTGAGAAAAAGTTCTTGGGCCACAGGATCCAGGGTTGAGGGTTTGGGGCTTGACGCAAAAACTTAAAAACGAAGCCTCCGAGCCCCACGACTTCGATGAGGAAATGAGGCCCACAGCCCTAAACCAGGACACACTTTGCCAAAGCACTCAAGCACTCAGGGCTAAACTCAAAGTTTCCGCTCTAGGCTTATGATTGAATCTCGAAATGTAGCGACCTGATTAAGAAACTCTGGTCCTGTAGCCCCAAAAAGTGGGATCCATATGAGGAGCCCTAATAGAGACCCAGGGTTTCTTAATTCAGGAGATGCATTCCGGGGGCCCCGGCGGACACATACAGCGCCTTGCGAAGACCTGCCGCACCTGGTTCACAGGGTTTAGGGTTTAGGGGTTTAGGGGTTTAGGGGTTTAGGGGTTTAGGGTTTAGGGGTTTAGGGTTTAGGGTTTAGGGTTTAGGGTTTAGGGTTTAGGCAGAGCTTCAATGTTCTCAGAGGACATGCAAGAGTCTGGGTGGCTTTCTTGGTGAATGTTAGGGTTTCGGGATTGAGCGGAAGTTTTGGGGTCCAGCGCGTTGGGGTTGAGGGTGAGGCGTTTCAGCGATTCGGAGCGGAGGTTTTCTCGGGGTTTCTCATTTGCAGGCGTCGGGACAGGATCTGCACTTATAGCTAAGAGGGTTCAGAATTAAAGGTCTGGGTTCTGGGATCTGCAAGCAGCCAGCATTTTCCTGAGACACAGCCACGTCCTTGTTCTGCAATATCAACTTGCGGGAGAACCCCTCCAAACCCCGACTTACAACACCAAAACCGTAATTACTACCATCCGCGTTATCCCGTAAGATACGGTAGATCTGACTGTGCCGGGTTTCTGGCTTAGGGCTTTTTAGGAGTAAAACTGATAAAAACCAGGTCTGGGAAAACTCCACCCTGCTGCGCTGGTACAGCACGAAAGCAACAGCCTACTCAAAACACTTACCAATCATTTGGATGGTATGTAAGGCAGCGAGAATCGTACATACATTATTTTATAACCTGGAGTCAGATACCTACATCATACCATGTTGCGATTCAAGTGAGCAGCGCTCTCAGCGTCGAGCCCGAAACCCAAAACCCGACCGCCACCAAGTGGAGGACACACCGTAAAACTTACCCCGACCTAGCTGCGGAGTAGTCTGTTCAAGCAAGGCATATACAAACTCCAACAGGACGAAGGTTATCCCTGAGGGTCCACATATACTACCATTGTGGAATTAGGTCCCTGTGGTTTTGGTGACCTAATTCCATAATGGTAGTATATGTGGACCCTCTGGTATCTACTCAGCTACGAAGCCTCCTTTCCCCCAAAGCTCTGAGCCCGAACCCCACTACAACTATCACCACCAGTTCTGTTATTGCTATTACTACGTTTTTCAAGGTTATATTACCATTATGTTCTTACGATTTTCAAGGTTAGATTACCCTTATGACTACTATGCAGAGTATGATTATAGAAACCCGAAATCCGACACCGCGCCGCCTCGCGCAGCCAGGACTTGCGAGAGGAGACGACGCGTTTGAACCACCCTGGGTGCAGGATGTGAGTTTCCTGATTCTGTGTTGTTACGATTTCTGTGTTGATAGTCTTTCTGTTGTCGTAGTTTGCTGATTCTATGTTGTTATGATTTCTGTGTTGATTGTCTTTCTGTTTTCGTTTCAGGAGTTTCGGGTTTGGGGCATGACATTCCGAGTTCGGGGTCCAGGAGTCTAGGAGTCCAGGGTGGGATCGAAATTCACGTCTGGGGCTTCCAGTTTGGAGTCTTCGGTACAGGGTTTCTGCCGTTTCTGCCTTTCAAACATGATCCGATAACCTCAAGGACCAAGTCCGAAATCTTCAGGGCAACCGAACTTTCAAATCCTGAGAGCCTAATTAAACCAGTGTCTCAGAGGTGTTGCGGGCCCTCCGTCTTACATGCCAGTCGGACATCGCAGCCAGGGAAAACGACAAACTCCCAACCCGAAATCTCGGCATGCAAAACAACACTACCGAGCCCTTCTCGGCATAAACGTCTAAGGCTTAAAGTTTGGGGTTTGTGGGTTTCGGCTTTTGTGAAGTACTGCAGAGCCCCCGACGCCGTGGGATCTGCTTCTTGCGGATCGAAGTCAAGCACCTCGATTTGGGCGTGTTTCGGGGGCAATATAAGGTCTTCATGCTTAGAAGGACTTGGGAACAGTATACCAACTAATAAGGGTGCAACATCATGCACTGTTTCAAACCTCAGACGGGCTTCAAAGGCTTAGTCCGAAACCCTAAACCATTCATACACCCCGAAGCTTAAAAATCCTTGGGGTACTCAGTGGTGTGTCTGTATTGGCCAACCTTTGCAGGCCCACACCGAACTGAAACGCTACTACGCATGCTCTGGCCAATGAACTTCCGACCGACCCTTCATTTATTCGTCAGGATTTAGGGTTAGGGTTAGGGGTCATCATGTATCCCGAGAAATGTTGGTTGTATGACTGAGACTTTCGATGCAACAAAAGGCCTTAGAATCCTGGTTTAGGCTTGAGGCTTGCCAGATACTCCAAAACCCCTTAATTAAGGAATATTATAATAGGATCCCTAATCTGATTTAAAGTAGATTCCTTAATTAAGGGGTTTGGGAGTATCTGGGTTTAAGGCTTTTAAGTTTAGCGAGCTTAGACATGCAGTGCTTTGGACAAATGCAGGGTTCCACACCCCATGCCTATGACCCAGGACCCTGAACCCTGACCCAAAAGCTCCAGTCAGCCCCGAATGCGCTGCCCCTGCCCCAAAGGGTTCTAGGTACTGTTGTGGGGGATACTTCCCCGAATCATAATAGTTATTCCCAATATAGCAACCCTACATTCTACTATAGAGGTACTTTGCACCCTTTGGGTGCGGCAATTTCCTGGGTATCCGGGCAGCTTTGGAAGCGCTTGGGTTCCTGAGATCCAACAGCCATCGGGAACAGCCATCAGGATTGGAAGGGGTTAATCTGTAAACCTTAATGATTAGAACAAGGTTTTGGGGCCATTATACTATAATTCTAATAAGGAGCCCCCCAAAATAGTCTAGGTAATTATTATGGCCTCTACATTAGGCATCTTGACGTCTTAGTAAAAGCAATTTTGTAGGTGGCTACATGATTAAGAACAAGGTTTGGGGTGAAGTCTATGTACTTCAATACTGAAAGAACTTTGCTACAGCTTCTGCTGGAGTTCTTTCAACATAAGGCCACAGGTTTCGGGTCTAGGGTGGTGCAGCCCGCAACCATACGCTGCAACTAGCTAGCCACAACATGAGACAGGTCTTGCCGAGAGCTTCCTACTGTGTGCGAAGCACCGGAAACTCTAGGCGCCCTACACCCTGCACTCTGAAGCCCGAAGCCTAAAGCCCCATCCGCCAACGCAAAAGAAAACAAGTGAAGCCGCTGACTTGGGGTGGGACTACTTAGCACAGAGAGGTCGCGGGATCAGAGGTTGAAACATACGGTTTAGGGTTTAGGGAATGCCAACCTGAAATACAGATCACTGACACACGCAGGGAGCCCAGCACCCCTTGATCGAGGAATTCCCTTGAATCCATAGCTAACCTAAGGAAGGCCCGGTGATTGAGGGGTTGTGGGAGCTCTGGTAGACGTGCATGGAGGACTTTCGCACCAAGTTGCTGCCAAATTAACACACTGGACAGATGCCCGTCTTCTGACAACAGGGGCGACTGCACCAACAGAAGCTACACGAGACCAACGAAGCTACGAAGCTTTGTGGGCATGATGGTCCCTCATAGGGTTCGAACACTCAGTGTTCAGTCCCAGCTCCTTTGACTCGCACTAGCTGATCCAGCAGAACAAAGTGCACCTGAAGACTGTGAACTTGTCACATATTCAATCTGGAAAACTCTTCCTATATCCTATTCGATGTTCAACCTTAGAAAACTGCCAAGACCACTCCTCTTCCCCATGCTTGCAAATGTTTCCCCTCGAAGCTCCAAACCCTCGGAAGGCACCCGAAACCCATCTCAACCCTCGATCCTACTTAAACCCTCAACCCTCAGCCCTACATCCTAAGCCAGTCTAAACCCCTACACCCTCAACCATTAACCCGATAGCCCTGAATCCTACACCCATCTAAGTTTCCTAAACCCCTAAGCCCATCCAAACCCTAAGGCCTATACTATGGGCCTTAATAATTAGAATGGAGTTTTGGTGTATATTCTATGTCTAGGTAATCATTATAAGGCCCCTACTTTATGCCCCTTGAAGACGGGTGTCCTTTAAAGGATAGCTCTTAAGTGCAGCTTGGCATCGATGGCGCCATGGCCGGAGTCCGCGGAGCCCGAACTCCACGGATGTCCGGGCGCCCGAACTCCAGGCTGCACGTCTTCAAGGCCCCCAAACCCCCCCGAAACAAGCGAGAAATAATGAGAATAGAGAGGATTTGGTGAGAATTGTGGTACCAGTGGTGATAGTGGCAATGACAGTCATTGATAACACTTGTCCGATGTTGCTTACATAGACGGCGGTTGGAGCCGTGTTGCCGGCTGCCTCGACGAGGATTACCACTAAAACTCTTGATCTCGATTCCTGAGACTCACCGAGGAGGTGGAGGAAAGAGGCGAGGGAAGGCGACTGCTACCACATCAAGCGAGGTGCTTTGAGCCATCGGTGGGCGAAATGACATCTGTCGGTGCTCAAGAGCTCGCTTTTAGCCCTCGTCTGCGAACAATGTGATTCGCTTCAGGATGCAGAGGGGTCGTCGCATCTAGCCTTTGGGATCTATTCAATTTACCCAAGAAGGACACTATACTCCTACACCCTAAACCGAACAAACGGAGGTACCTACACCTATGATATCTCGAATAAGCCTGCTGGAAGCTGCCCTTACCACGGACTTGCTGACCAAGGTCAGGGGGCCGCTTAAGGAAGGGGCCTGAATACGTAGAAAAGGGTTTTGGTTTTGGGGCATAATATTCTATAATATTACAACCTAAAACCCCCAAACCCGTTTGAAGGATTCTGTCATTGGAGACCAAACCTTGGGCTTCGCATCTAGACTCGAGATAGATTTCAGGGAAACTGGTTTAGGGTAAGGGTTTAGGGGATACTCCAGATATCAGCATGTGCGCAAGGCTTCCAATCGGAGATCTTTTCAGCGACCCAAACAAGGATTCAGCGTCCGGTAAGCAGATTTCCCCCAGATGTTGCAGACGGGACTACAACATCTTTTCAAGCAGGTGCACTTCTGGCACTCACTGAAGCCTGCGAGCCGGCATAAAGAGGCTTTGCCCTGGGTTGACCGGAGGGCCCATTGGTGTCGGCCCGACCGCCTGCCCAAGTGCGCTTGCATTTTCAGAGCCACATCAAGCTCTGGAGCTCCTCCGCCTTGCAGTCCGGGCTCGCCAGGGAGTCGATGCATCGCGCATACTGCCGTTGGAGACCGGTGCGCTGGGCTTGGAGGAGCCGCTGGCCTGGCAGGGAGGAGGGCAAAAAAAAGCATTCAAACAAGGGCTCCTATTCCGTCTTACATTGCGATGAATTGGTTGCAACAAGCTCCCTTCAGTTGACAATCCCGCGCCACCTGTCACCGGGAGGGTGAGCAGCTGTTCCTCGCAAGCATGCTGCATGAAGCCCATCTGGTAATAGTAGCGAGTCGACGTTTGCCTCCGTCACCTTGTCACGGCTCCATTCACCAGGCCAAAGTAAGCTGTAGAAAATCGCAAATTCCTCCTTCTTGGCTACTTCAACTTTGACCGTGCCTTGCTGTGACTCCTGCATTCCACTCTGCAACATGCGATTGAAGACCGGGGAGGCTGCCCGAAGAAATGACGAGCAAGCCGGCATAGAATCGACACCGAAATCCAGAACTAAGTCGCCAAGCTCATCCGTTGTGTTGCTGCGGCAGCTGCTGGAATCTTCTCGTCCGTCTTTTCGGCAGCAGCACTTGACGAGGCTGCATCGGACATGGCGGACCGAAGCAGGTGCAGCTAATAGCACAAGGCCACGCAACGTTCTCCCTTGATCAAAATCTGAATGCACATGAGCTTCCAGAACGCAGGGTGTTCGAAGAACACGAAACCGAGTCCGACACGCTGTGATGCCCTGCTGTGCTGTCAGATACGGGGGGTGCCTCAATCATGGCTTTCGGGAAATGTTACAGAATACTTGTATTCAGGAACCCTGAGACAAACTACTTTGTAATTCTTCAAGCTTCTGTATTATAAAATCGCAAACCGAGAGCATACACCCTCAGCACCTCAGAGCCTGTGAACTAGAACTCACGACACAAACGGTAAAGAGCCCGAAACCCGAAGCCTTTGAGAACAATTCATCCGAACCGGAAAGCAGAACCCTGTAAAGCTCTGGACCTGCGTCTCCGAATTCCGAATGTAGAACGCTGCTAAGCCGAGACACCTCGATCAGCCTGCGGGATCCCTTTCCATAAGCCCTTTAGAACCCAAAAAATTGGAATGCTTGTCAGGTAGTTAGATTATAGATGAACCAAAGGAACGCCCAGCTTTCTGCGATGACCACTCGACATAAAGCCTAGTTGAACCGCAAGCCCTCGGAAGCCTAAACCCTGAACTCCGAACCACCCTAAACCTCATAAACCCTGAACCTTTAACTGAAGCCGTAAACCCTAAACCCTTAACCCTTTCGTGCGATATGTTGCGAAAATCTCTTGACAGCTCGCAATCTGAGTGGGCTTCTTTGGCCCACTCAGCCCGCCGCGCTTCGCCGGCAGGCCTGAGAATTAGAAGCGTCGTGAGAGGTGGCAGCAAGGGGCTTCATAGAAGGGCTTTATGGGGGGGCTCGTGAGTCTCATAAGGTTTTAGAGCAAGTTCTAGAGGGTTTCTGGATCATCTCACAAGGTTGCAGCGTCTTGTGAGGTTGCAAAGTTAAAGGCTTTTGGAGCTTTAGGCAGGTTTTTCACCGGGTCGAGATGCGATAAAATAGGAAAACATCTCGTGGGGAAACATTTTGAATCCTAACCCTCGAACCCGACATGTTCTGCAATGAAGCCTGAAATGTGCGATCAGGGGGTTTTGCTCGAGCAGTCTAGGAACTTATGTAGTCCTTACAGAGCTTTCACGCCCGAAACCAGTCTCCCTTGTGAGGTAGCTTACTAGAATCTGGGGCTCCTGCTACTTTCCAAACTTCTATCATCAATTCGGGGACACCGAATTTTGGCGGTCCTATACAAGAAACAAGAAATTGCAACAACAAAAAGCCAAAGAGCCTCAACGGAAAACTGCCTTTCATTCTCCAAGAAGGCCTGCAAACTCCAACCCTCAACCAAATTGCTGAAGGTCTTAGGGATTGGGTTTAGGGTTTAGAGTCTCGGGCTTAGGGCTTCAGGGTCATACAGTAGAAACCAGAAAGTTGGAACATCATTATCCTCATGCCCTAAAGGTAAAGTATAGGGAATCCCAGCATGAATCATCCTTAATCCGTGTTCAAACTTTCTGGGGTTCACTATAATAAACCCTAAACCCTAAACCCCTAAACCCTAAACCCTAAACCCTGAACCTTATCAAGGGTTTGGGTCTACGGGTCCTGGATCTTCGATCCCGGGAATCCCGAGGTCTGAGGTTCATCCTCTTTGAAACCTTAAGAACCCGGGTCCCTAAGGGTCCCCAAGTAGTCCTTATTTATTGCTTTGATACCTAAAAAGGCCCTAAAGTCCTATAATAGGAGTACTTTTATTTAACCCATCACAACCGAGTTTTTTGTAGTTTCTTATTCCAAACCCTTATATGGAATATATAGGGACCCTACAAAAAAGTAGGGTCTGGTGGGTTTAGGTAAGAACCTAGTTGCCTACAGAGTGGCTTCAGGGTTGAGGGTTTAGGGCTTATAACTCTAAACCCTGGACCCTAAACTACAAACCCTAAACCCTAAACCCAAGCCTAAACCATAGCGTCTTGGGTTTCGGTCCTTCAAACCACAAACAAACTTGGGCCTCTTGTGCAGTCTGCTGCACCAACCGCGAGATGGCGGCTGTCGAGGGATAGTCGAAAATCAGGGTGACCTGGGCTTGGGAAGTTTTGCTTAAGTAGTTATAGGCTTCTTTAGGGTTTAGGGTATAGGGTTTAGTCGTTATGCTTAGAGGTTCATGGGACTTAGTAACTAGGGTTATAAACAAGGGAACTATACTTATAATTACTTATAACCCCAATAAATGTAATTATACCTAAGTCCCATGAACCTCCAAGTAGGCTTTACCGTTTCCAGGGTTATTGAAATCTTGTTTATAGGCGTTTTGAGCTTAGTGCTACGTCTTCATGCTTGGGGGCGGAGGTTTTCAGTGGCTTTGCGACTATGAACCTATGATCCATATGCCATCGATCCTAGGCCTCAAAACCCACAACCCGGACTTGACCCCGAGAAAAAAGTTGGGTGCGCAAAACCCCTGAGCCGAGGCACAGGAAGAGGGGGATTGAGTCCCGGTAGCATTGTGGTGAGCTGGTCCTTTCAGGGTTGAGGCGTCATTGCTTTAGGTTCAGGCTTGCAGGCGCGTGGGTCCCGGGTGACATAACTTTAGACGTAAGAAGCTACAAACGCAAGTGCTGACGAATAAGTCGGGCTTGAAGGTTCTAGGCAAGGCAACTATGGGTATAAGGAAGCAAGCTAGGTCAGCTTCCGGAATTGTTAGAGCTCCACGACCTTCACGTTTCGTTTCAGGACAGTTCTGGGCGGGTAGGATAGTGTTTCTCAAAATTATGGTCTCGTTTCGGGGTCCTTACTGTGATACGGCACCTAATATTTAGGGTACCCAAAACATGACCATAATGTTGACAACCACCCATGTATGTAGTAACCCGAGGTCCCGGAGGACGACAGCCAGCTGGCTCGTGAGGCCCACATCCAACAAGGGCTTCTCCTGCCGACTTAAGTTTTAGGGTTTATAGGGCCCCAAAAAAGCACATAAGCAAAAATTAGGATAGGGATATCCCATATAAACCCCCTTATAAAGAAGCCCAATAAGGTAGGGATATCCCCATAAAAATGCTTATGCTTATGCTTATGTGCTTTTTGGGTCCCTCAGTTTAGGGTTTTAGGAAATCGGGTTAGGGTTT
Source organism: Symbiodinium sp. clade A Y106 (assembly GCA_003297005.1). Taxonomy (NCBI): domain Eukaryota; class Dinophyceae; order Suessiales; family Symbiodiniaceae; genus Symbiodinium; species Symbiodinium sp. clade A. Next base: position 237,506 of record BGNK01000192.1, read on the forward strand.
AAGGAAGTCTTAGGGCTTGGGGTTTGTGATGTACGGCTTTAGGGCGTGGGGTTTCGGAAATAGGGGCTTTGGGCTTAGGGGCTTAAGTTTTAGGGTTTGGGGTCTAGGAAATAGGGTTCCGTCGATGAGCGCTTCAGGGCTAAGTTGCCTAATCTCCCAGTCCCTGAACGCTATCTGAGTTCGTAGGGGCTTGCAGTGCCTTTAGGATTTATAGACGCAGGTTTGAGGGTGTATATACAATATGGATAGACAGATAGACAGATCGATAGCTAGATGAAAACATGCACGCAGGCATGGATATATGGATGGATGGATGGACGGATGGATGGATGCAGGCATGTGGAAAAAATAGATTGGCAGGTAGGCAGGTAGGTGGGTAGGTGGGTAGCCTAGATAGATAGATAGATATATAGATAGAGGGCTTTGAGGGCAGGACGTGGTTCATCTACAGGATGAAAGATCTAACCTTCGCCCAAACCGTCATAGGGCTTAGGGAGTTTAGGGCTTAGGCTTAGGGTTCACAGGCTCGATGTTAGCGAAACACAGGTCAGCACCTGCCAAGATTTTGTAGAGTCTTAACTTAAATACGCCAATATACCGGAAACCCTAACCCTAAAACCCGGTAGTCGGAGACTACGTCTAGAGGCTCGACATGGGCAAATCGTGCCAGGGTCACCGGCTCGATATCTTCTTCGCAGCCGACGAGCACCTGCACGCATTGGACCACGAGGCCTGCGGCAGATGCCCTAAATCCTAAAGCTCTACTTAAAGGGTCATGGGACTTAGTAACTTAAGTGGTTCCTTAAAGGGCTACTTAAAGGTTCATGGGACTTAGTAACTAGGGTTATAAAAAAGGAAACTGTACTTATAGATTAAGGTACTCATAACCTCACTTGCTAAGTCCCATGATCCTCCAAGTATAAGCTCCGAGTCACTAAACCCTAAATCTTACAAGTAACTAAACCCTATAAACATTAAGCCCCACGCCCCAAGCCCTAAACCCCAAACGCGGCACCCACTCATGGCCCTGAGCTTGGGGGCTGTCATAGTGGGCATCTACGGCATAAATAACATGGTTTCCATACCAAGGTTATTCAAATTAATTGGATTCTTTAGCAGGAATCCAGTGTTAGAGGCTCGCTCGTTGAAGTCTTCTAGAACTGCCTATAGTATCCAGTGTGGTTCCTTTGTTAGTGGTCACCTTGATGTCGAGCAAAAAATGACCCTAACTCGAAGACTGAGAAACCCAAAAAGGAACTACCTTTGCACGTTGGAGGCGATTCACCTGCAAGCCAGAAAGAAACCCTCGTCCGGACCGCCAGCCTCTGACGAGGTCCGTGTCCAGAGCCTGGCATGGCGCCCAGATGTCCAAGCGCCCCTGAAACCCCAAAGAACCTAAAGCCACTGCCCGACATGAAACAGGAAGCCCAGCGAAGGCCTAAAATCCCAGGCCCTGACCACAAGAAAGCGCAACACTTCATCGCAGCTGCAAGAAGAGAAGAAACCAGTAGGCCCTAGACCCCTCAACCCCAAATCTTGAAAGCTAAAGCTCCCTGAGTCAGCACCACAACCCCCTAAGGCAGGAAATCTAAACCCAAAGGCCTCCGGTTGAGGGGCATGTTTTTTTGGGGCGCACCTTTTTCCACCCAGCATTTATTTAAGGTCGGTAGAATCCACAGGTTTTAGGATTTAGGGTTTAAAATAGTGTTTAGGGTTCAGGGTTGTCAAGTCCTAAACCCCTGAATAAACCCTGAAGCCCCAACACTGAACCATAAACCCCCAAAGCCTCCAAGCCTACACCCTTAACTCCAAGCTCCTCAGGCCCCTTACTACAACTCCAGAAAAGAACTCTTATGCAAGCTCTGAAACGCCCTTCGTCCTCCGTCATCGGAGCCTAATATCAAAGCCCTTGAGTCCTAAACCCTACATAAGGAGGATAATTAATGAAGATCCAAATATTGGCCGTAAGCTCGGGAACCCAGACCATGAAATAGAAAGCTGTAGAACCCCAATGCCCGAAGCCCTTATAGACCCAGTGTAGAACCCGTAGAGAAGCCCCAAAGAACCTCCGTTTAAAACCCCAACCACTAAACCCTACATCCAGAACGCTACACCCCGAAGAACCCTAACAGCCTAAGCCCCAATCCCTACATCCCAAGACCCCAAACCCGGCTAGGACCCTTCTTTAAGGCCTCAAAAAACCACTCTAAGTCCGCCTGACCCTAAACCCCTGAACCCTCAAGAAAGATTGTTCAAATGGTGATCCTAATGAACCCTAAACCCTAAACCCTAAACCCAAAAGCCTAAACCCAAAAGCCTAAACCCGGAGCCTGAAATGTCAGCCCTCGGCCCTGCAATGCCAAATGTTTGCTAACACCGTATAAGAACCTAGCATCCTTCCCCTAAACCCAGAAAGACTCAACAAGGACGATACTAATAAGGCTCCTAATGTGTAGAACCCTGCACAAAAAAAACAATACAAACCTTCTGAAAAGCCACCCAAACCCTAAACCCCAAAAACCCTAAGCCCTAAACTCCAAAAGCCGCCAAAAGCCCTACCCCCTAAACTCTGATTCTAAACACTATACCCTAAACCCCAAAAGGCCCCCCAAAAAGCCACTATCAAGGCTCTAAACCCTCAGTAAGCACTGTAATAGCAGGAACCCTTAATGGAACCAGTTGCAGATCCCTGAAAGGAAGCCTTAAAGCCCCGAACGCCTGGTTCAGTTCCAGCTTGGGAAGCTCCGGAAGCTCCTCGCGAAGCCTCGGAGCTTTCTGAGAATTTTGTTAGGGCTTAGGGTTTAGGCTTTAGGGTTCTGTACGTAGGGCCCCCTTAACGGGTAAAAGGCTTAGGATTTAGGGTCTTTAGGGGCCTCTAGAGTTCAGGGTTAGGGTCTGTATAGGGCTTTTTGAGTTTAGGGTGCTGGAAGGTTAGGGGTTAGGGTTCAAGGATTTAGGGTGTGCAAAAGGATCCATAACTGGTTGGCTGACTTCCGAACCCCTCCCAAAAGTCAAACTTTTCATATCCTTGATATGAACATGTAGAAACCCCAAAAGCTCAAGTCATGAAAGCCAGGCAAGCGAATGCGGATCATAAGGGGTCTAGAGAGGTTCTCGAAGGGTTTGGTGGCTTTGTGTTCAGGAATGTCTGCCAAAAATGTTGGGCCCCCATAGGTTCCACAAGGGCTGTATGGGCTATAGAGGTCTTGGGCTTGGGGTTTGAGGATTGGGGGTTAAGGGCTTTGGGCTTGGAGTTTTAGGGGGCTTCATGGCTGCAGGGCTTGGGGTTTAGGAGTGCAGGACTCTAAGGTTTGGGGTTTGAGGGTTGAGCCCCTGCACGATCTCAACCTCAGACGTCCCACATCGAAGCAAAACCCAGCATCTTGAAACTAGACCTCTACAAGTCGAACTACTATAGGTCAAAAGGTTGAATCGCCCTTGGCTTCTTAGCACTCCTGTCTGCGATGATTTTGGTGACGAGCATGTTGCTGCTGCCGTTGTGATGATCCAGCGGCTATTGATACTTCATGACTCTTCAAGTACAGCAAGAGAGACCTGCTTCTCGTTCGGTAATGATCCTTCCCACTGCTCCGAATTAACAACTGAGTAACTATGCCCCATGGTTCCTCGCTAATTTTCGCCCTAATGGGTCACGAATACTCACCCCTCGCTTTCAATAGCCCTGCATCGGTAGTCCTCGTTATGATCAACATTCACAAAGGCAGCTCTCTGGTTTACCACTGCTCACTACAATCATTCACTGTCAGCGGCTGCTTGCTTCTGTTCATTTGGGCGTGCAAACATGCTTGTCCGCAATGTACGAATGTGTTTGGCTACTAGTTCTGCTGCTGATGATTGTACTTCGCGACGATACAATGACCACAGCGACCCCGACCAGTGCCATCACAACCCTGAACCCTAAACCCTAATGCCTAAACTGCAAACCCTAAACCAAAAACCCTTCAAAGATCTACGAAGACGAGGAGACGGCCGTCGGTTTGACGGCCTCAGAATCGCAGCTTCAGGGATGCTCCCGGGCGCTGTGAGGCTTTCGGGGTCTCCCATGCTCTTCTGGGTGCTTGATAAGGAACTTCATCTAAGTTACCAGGGATCTACGTGCTTCCTTATTATGGTAACATAAGTTAAATTCTCATTGTAAACTACCCTACTAGTGGTCCATGGGCCTATCGAAACGAATAGGGCTTCCTTACTATGGTAATTGAAATTAAATACCTCAACAAACTTTATGTTTCCAGAACGGGGGTCAATCGAAAAGAATAAGGCTTCCTTATGGCTTTAATTGACATTAAACTCCACAAAAAAGAACCTAGTCTTCTGGGGCTTTGGGCTAAGACGGCTAAGACTTGCCGACCTCAGGGAATCGGGATTTTGGGGTTTCAGAACTGGGGAGGGTATGGCGCCCAGGACTAGGACTAGGTCTCGGGCTTTCAGGGGCTGAAAGGCAAAACCCTAAAGCCAACCTGCAGCTAGATATACGGACTCTAGAATGGGCATTTTCACGAATTATGCACACCTCTACATCAACCCCTAAGAAGACCCTGCAAGCCCTACAAAACCCGGTAAAGCCCCTGTAACCCCGGTAAAAGCCCTGTAAACCCACAAACAACAACCCCTGCAAAAACCACGCATGATTCGCCTTCATTAGGCAAAGAGCTCCAAGAGCTCCCATATAACACCCTTACCCAAGGGTCCATATACACTACCATTATGGAATTAGGTCCTAAAAGACCATCCCCATTATGGTTTTGGGACCTAATTCCACAATTGTAGTGTATATGGACCCTCTGGGTTATAAGCCTATATATCCCTAAACCCTAAAACCCATAACCCTACACTATCCTAAACCCTAAACCCTAAACCCACTAGTACACCCTTAATAAGCCCTATAGATCCTTCAGAGAACCCTTATAGATCCCTTATAGAACTCTAAGCTCCTTATAGAACCCAAAAAGGCTCCGATAAGACTCAAGGAAGCCAAAGAACTCCGGTGGCTCCATGGAGCTTTGGCTCGACTGGGCCTGGTTTTGGGAGATGAGGGATTTAGGGTTTAGGGGGTTCGGGGTTTAGGGCTTAGGTGGCTTAACAGGGTTTAGGGGTTTAACAGGGTTTAGGGTTTAACAGGGTTTAGGGGGTTTAACAGCGTTTAGGGTTTAGGGTGTTTAACAGGGTTTAGGGGGTTTAACAGAGTTTAGGGTTTAGGGGGCTTAACAGGGTTTAGGGGTTTAGGGGGTTTAACAGGGTTTAGGGTTTAACCGGGTTTAGGGGTTTAACAGAGTTTAGGGTTTAGGGGGCTTAACAGGGTTTAGGGGCTTAACAGGGTTTAGGGTTTAACCGGGTTTAGGGGTTTAACAGAGTTTAGGGTTTAGGGGGCTTAACAGGGTTTAGGGGTTTAACAGGGTTTAGGGGTTTAACAGGGTTTAGGGGGTTTAACAGGGTTTAGGGTTTAACAGGGTTTAGGGGGTTTAACAGAGTTTAGGGCTTAGGGGGCTTAACAGGGTTTAAGGGGCTTAACAGGGTTTAGGGGGTTTAACAGGGTTTAGGGGGTTTAACAGGGTTTAGGGTTTAACAGGGTTTAGGGGGTTTGACAGAGTTTAGGGCTTAGGGGGCTTAACAGGGTTTAAGGGGTTTAACAGGGTCTAGGAGGTTTAACAGGGTTTAGGGGGTTTAACAGGGTTTAGGGTTTAACAGGGTTTAGGGGGTTTAACAGAATTTAGGGCTTAGGGGGCTTAACAGGGTTTAAGGGGTTTAACAGGGTTTAGGAGGTTTAACAGGGTTTAGGGTTTAGGTAGGGGTTTCAAAGGTTTGCTGATTTAGGGTTTGGAGGTTTAGGGGTTTAGAGGTTTGGGGGGTTAAGGGTTCGGGTGCTTACCGTCTCTCTAGCCGTCCTGCTTAGGTGCTTCAGCAGCTTCAGCAGCCCTCAGGCTGCANGGGGGGGGGGGGGGGGCAAGGGTTGTGGGGTTTAAAAGCTTAGGGTTTACAAGGGCTTCGGGTTTAGGGAGTTGAAAAGGACGTCGGGTTTAGGGGTTCGGGGGGTTTTAACAGGGTTAAGGGTTTTCGCAAAGTGCAGGATGTTAAGGTTCCACGGTTGTTTTGCGGAAGTATGCAGGGATTCTCGGGGTGGTCTTGATAGTGTTTGATAAGTATTTTATAAGCTGCAGTTATGATGGCCATCGTTGCTTTATGGACTGAGTTTTTGTGGGTCTTAAGGATCGCGAAGAGCCGTAAGCCCCTGATGCCCGATAGATCCCAAACCGTCGAATGCTTAGTAAGTATAAGGATCCCCAAACAAAGGTACCCCTAATGTTGGGAAACCCCCAGACACGAGCCTCAGAAGAGCCTAGAGCTCATGGAGCTAGAGTTCCACCAGGGATTTTCACGATAACACACAGCAACAGCATAAGCACCCTAAATAAATCCTAATCCTAAACCTAAGCTGGCCCTAAACACATTAAGCTTCAAAAATCCTCAACCCTAAACCCCGAATTAGAGCTGTTCCGGGGGTCTCGCCGTGCTTGGCAGCGAGGTCGGCGAGGCAGAGGGCAGCTTTGTCACCTCCCACGAAGGGGAAAGTGATTTTTGCTGGTGGTTTGGAACCTGTTTAAGGCTTTCCGGCTTTGGGCAGATTAAAGGCTCACAGGACTCATAGGCACTCACGGAGTCTAGGGTTTATGTTCGGTTTCAAGTTCAACCATCAAGGTTGCTTATTTGCTCTTTGCCAGGTTGCAGACACCAGACTCAAATTTCAAGAGTCGACAGAGAGTGCGGCCAGAAAAGCAGTAGAGATGTTCAGCAGCTCCCTGGTTCAAACAGAAATTGAAAGTTAATACTTAAGGCTTTGGGTTAAGGTCTTGAGTAAGTACTGGCAAGGCTGTATATAAGTACGTCACTGAACCCTGAACCCCTTCAACTTCTATAACCCTAAGTTCTAAACCACCTAAACCTGAACATGTTCAAGGTTTGCCATTCAACCCAATGATGCCCCAAGCCCTCGTGCACGGCGCCTCTGCGTGGGGCCTGAGATCTTTGCAGGAACTTCGACTCAAAGTCTCTAAGTTCATTCTTTAGGGGCGTTAAGGGGATGTTTAGGGTTCAGGGTTTATGGTTTAGGGTTTTGGGCTGGGGGGGTTTGGATGTTAGGCGATGGAGCTGAGGCTTCGGTTTAGGACTGAAGGTTTGTCTTTACCTCTTGGTCCGATACGTGAAGGAACTCCAAGCCTATCCATCACGTAGCTGCGCAACCAAAATTCTAGACTTAGGATGCCAAATGCCAAAACCCTGCACCCGGAGAAACTAAAAGCCTACATTGTGCTGTTCCGAATGCGTTGGTCGTCTTCTTTCCTGTCCGCTGACAGGATTTAGATCCGGAAATCCTCTAGGATTCCGCGTCCAGCCGCTAAACAGTAGTCAGTACTACCGCAAGCCGGCGACTCGCTAACTTCGAGATTTGATGCTGCAGGCAGAGTAATGCCCTTGTGCAAACTGATACTACAGAATCCGTAGTATAGCGGCCCAAAAAGCTCGACAGGATTTGAGAGTATATTAATACTACGGTTGATGATATAAATCCTGCATTACCTTAAAGACCCTAAACTATGGGAATTACACTATAATCCTTATTATGCATGATTTCTATCATCAACCGTATAAGCGGGGAATCCTAAACCCTACACCCCTAGACCCTAAATCCTTAAATCCTAAAGTATTGTACTGTAACTTTATCTATGAATCCTTCTCACTCCAGGCATTTCAGTATCGTCTCTGCCTGTGCTCGAGCCCTGGACGGCTTCGGCCCCTTCTCGTCACCCACTGCTAACGCTTATACGGAGCGGCTTTCGGTTTCACGTTGCAGCCAAATTAAATGCTTGGGGTTTAGAGCTTATTCATCAAGGTGATGCCTTGACAATGTCATCTGCAGGTTTCCGGCAATCTGCCTGGTACACCACCACAGAAGCTTTCTAGTTTCGGGCTCGTCTTAGCCCTTCTGAATCACAGAGACCCACCACGAACTGCAGTAAGCCTTGAATCAAAGATCCTGAAACCCAAACTCGATGGCTTCAATCATCATTACAATGGCCACTGGTCCTGAGCTCGTACAGCAAGCCCGTTGTAGAGCATGTAGACACTTAGGACTTTGAACGGAACAAGAGGGCATCCTGCTCATGGCGCTATATCTATAAGGACATGCAAAGATACGTTGCTACGACGTTGTTCATGTGAGCTGACAACAGGTGAAAGAAGGGCAAGTAAGTAAATACCCAGTGTGTTGATTACTGGTTCAAGACACTGCTAATATGTAGCATCTACACGAAATCGTCAGTAGTTAGATTGACAAAAGAAGACAGGAAACCGAACCGTGGGCTTGAAGGGAAACTGATCATTTGTTGAGAAGCATGTTATTATTGAGATGCTCGCCACCGAATCCCCTGCTACAAGGAAAGTCCGGTGAACTCTAAGACAAGCCAACCCAATCAGCGCCGATGAGTTGCCCCGCTGTGCGCTGCGCCTCTTCTTGAGCCTGAAAGGCAAGAAAGAGCTGTGCTCAATCCTAGAAGATCTACCCATATAGGGCTGCCTATTATTATGAATTGGGGTTAAGATAGGGTTTGGGGTCTAGGGTTTGGGAACCTTGATCGCGAAGTAAGCCAGAGTAACTGCAACTTCGGTTCTCAGGGTCTGGGCTCACCAGCATCCCCACAACAAGAGCCCAAGCATTACGCTCACCAGTATGCGAAAGGAGTCCAATAAACACTCGCCAAAACCTGAATTCAAACACCACATCGCCTGCCTCTCAAGGCCTGAGTTTTCCTAATTTCCGCTACTCTAAACCCTAAACCCTCCGAGTTGGAACTTGACCTTTCAAGTTTGGTGTGGCGGCATTTGACTAAGTCTTCAGTCAGGGTCTCCCGACTTGGCGCATCAGGAATTAGGCCTGTTGGGCTTCAACATTTCGGGGTTTGGGGTTTAAAGTCAAGATAAGACTTCGGGATCAGGACTTTAGGGTTTAGGGCTCTTGGTCTTGAGATTCCTATGGTGGCATTTCCCGCAGACGCGCCAAAATCACAAGGAGCCTACGGCAGCTTGAGAACTGTGAGGCCCTGTCTTTCTTTTTTCTCAAGATCTGCAATGGTAACAGGAATACCAACAGTAATAGAAATAATATTGCGACCATTACAGTACTAGTGATAGTACTAGTAAAATAAAAATAGTAGTTACAAAAAGCAGAATAATCATGTAATGCTTATACTTATAGTCAGTAACAGTAACCGTGACCTTAACGCCCTTTTTGCATCCAAGGTTTAGGCGTCGATTTCGAAGTGCAGCACACCCTTGACTCTTGACTCCAGGTGCGACCTAAACCCTAAACCCTAAACCTTAAACCCTAAACCCTAAACCGACCACTTGGGACTGGCTAGGGAACCCAGACCCCTTTTTCCATACTCTTGTGATATAAGCTCCCTGAAGAAACCTTATGGACTCCTTCGGATTCTGGGCTCCCTGTGTGAATCCTAAACCCTAAGCCGTAAGCTTTGGAGTCGAGGGTTTAGAGTTTAGGGAGTTTAGGTAGCCTCATCTTCAGGTCCAAGAAACTGATAGCAGTCATTATTCCTTAGGGCCTTAGGGCTTCTGACTATACAATTTTTTTAAAAAAAATTCCTTAGAGCCTTAGGGCTTCTTACTATCGCAACTATGCAGAAAATGCTGCGAAAAAAACCTTCTCCAATGATTAAGGCATAGTAGTACTCTTTTCTACGTGTTAAAGCCCATGGGCACCTGTTTGATCTCCTGAAGGCATGTCCAGGCACACTCTTCGGCCATCCTGGTGTTGAGGTTCTTTATCTTACTTGTCCGGTATCCTAGAGGAAAAAAGGTTAGTCTTTGGGATTCTAGAGGGGTTAGAGTGCCGCAAAAAGTTAAAGGGTACCTACTCTAAATCGCAGTTATGAGGACGGCATGAATAATTAGAACAGGCATCTGCTTGGTTCGTGCAGGGTTTAGGGTTCAGGGCTTGGGATCCCGAATATGGTTGAAGGTATGTTCCTTGATGAAGGGATTTTGGAAGATCTGTGTAAGCAAGGCACCCCAAAACCCCACGAAAACCCCAAATCCCCAAATGCCCTAAACCCTAAACCTTAACCCTAAACCCTAAACTCCAAACCCTAAACCCTAAATCCTACACCCACCAGGCTCCGGTCCTGCTGCCCACGTCCTGCGCGAGGCGAATCACGGCCTCTGCAGCGGTGATGGCCTGCTCGAAGGACCTTGCGAGGTTTTTATGGGATTCTGGATGCTTTGAAAGTTACAAGAAGTTTTGGGGTCTCGGGTTTGGAGTACAGGTGCTTTGAAAGCTGGAATAAGGTTATGGCGTAGACTTTGGTATTGCTACATGGGGCCATTGCACATGGATGGCTTCGTGGCTTGTGGTGTAAGCATCTTGGTTTTTGGGCTGAAGGTTTGGGTGCCGAAAATTAGGGGTACCTTATCTGGGGGATCCTTATAATAAGGATCCTACCAGTACTATTTAGGGTACTATATTAGGCCCCCCTATTGTAGGCTTCAAGGTTTACGGTTTAGGGTTTAGCATCGGGCCTAGGGTGGTTCGCTTAAGGGGCATTGGGCTCTTTGGAGGCCGGTAGAGCTAGCTTCACCCTGCATTCCTGACTTCTACCCAAAGCCCCGGGAGCATCTAGAAAGTAGAGCCCCATACTAAAAGGATACTTTACTGGAGCTTCTTTATCTACTTTTGAGACCCCCCTTCGCGGGCTGGGTAGTCGCCCTCAAAGAACCTTATGTCGATTTCAACAGTCCCCAAATTCTTCATTATTAGGTATATTAAACAAATACTGTAGGGAATTTAAAAATGATCCCAAATCGATACCTCGTATAAAAAAAAACCATACTACCCTAAACCTTAAACCCTTTCGGAGCAAGATTGCCTCGCTTCGAAGTGGATGGTCACGATCAGGAAATGCACGTCCAGCGCTCCGTCAATTTCTTCACCCCTTAGTTAAGGCTTGGGTGGGGTTTAGGACTTCAGGTTTAGGGGTCTGCAAGGTTTAGGGTGTCAATTTTTTCGCCCCTAGGGCGTAGGTTGCGCAGAGCTCTTCTTGTGCTCAAAAGCTGGGATGGCAGGTTCCCTTGTCCAACTAGCACCCTTGTGTTTGGGTTGTTGAGGATTGTCTTTGGAACCAGCGTGTCCAACTTGTAAGCTTGTGTTTGGTTTTTCGGGTTTGTTTCAGGTGTTTGGGTTTTCGGGGTTTGTGTTAGGAACTTCCCAGGATTTGAACCCCACGTCAATTGTCGACCCCTGCTTCAGCCCCTACTTTACACCGTGAATTAACCTGGCTTTCGGATTTGAATTTGACCTCCATTTCCCACCACCGATTTGGCGACCTCGGTTGCGGGTTTAGATCACTAGTTCTCAGGAATGAGACTTAACGCTACCATGACGTGAACTATTTATGCCTACTTGAAGGGCTGCCGCAGCCAGAAAGACCTTTGGATGCAGCCACACTGAGGGTGTATTCACAACCCACCGCTAAACCCTGAACCCGAAACCCTGTTCACCCCAAAACTCGAACCTGCTCAGGATTTGGGAAGGGCACCGGATTGGGGGCGTAATAAGCAGGTCATGGGCGAGGCTCGAAGTAACGCCCTAAGCAGGATAGCCACACAGTGCACAGAAAACCCGTCGTAAAAATCAACTTACTAGGCCCCCTGCCTGCAACTACCCTCTCTTATACCCCAAATACCCTCTATTACGGACCATAAGGGCTTTCTTATCTATCTGAACCCTAAACCCTAAACTCGAAACCCCTAAACCCGAATAGAACTTAGGATTATTAAATTAAGGATTTAAGCTTCTGCATGCGCGCTTGCTTCTAGGGGTACACGGCCACAAGCTCCTCAGTATACTATCTTTGCAACGGGATGTATGTATTTTCAATTACTGGAACGTATGTGAAATACAAGTTCTCTGCTGCAGCCGAGGCATCGGCGATTCGTATTTCCTCTTCGCCGCTTCTGCCTTCCTTCGTGGCCCGGTTGAGGGTTGAGGGTGGGGTTAAAGGGCTTATGGCTCGGGTGTAGGATTTAGGGTGAAGGTTGACGGTTTAGGGCACGAGGATATCGATGCATCACCTGGTATTAGCCTATGCTTGTTAGGGCAAACCCCTGAGACCTGAAGGCACCTTAGTAGCTCCATACTTTTGGTGTTTAGGGTTTGGGGGTTTAAGATTTCAGTCAGGGTTAACGCTTGAAGGTAATTGGTTGCTTTGTGCTAACCGTTTCTGGTACTAGTGCTGCTTCTACCACTACCACTGCATCACGACCACGACCACGACCACGACTTGCACTATCGTCCTTACCTTTCCCAGTCAGTCTTTTGCAGTTGCTCTTGTTAGCTCGCCGTTTCACTAAGTAGCCGTGCTTGAGGCTGCTGCAATTTCAGCTGGTAACAAAAACAACTATTACTTAGCACATTTCTACATTAGCCCGAAAAGCAACGCATGCCAGTGGTATGCATGATGTCTAGACAACAGACAAATAGATAGCATTGCGACCATGATTGCGATTTCAGACTCTTGCAGCGGATGGCGGTTGTCTGCTCTATGAAGATGAAGACCAAAATGAAGATGATGATGATGATGATGGCCACCAGCATCATCCCCATGATGACGATGATGATGATGTTGATGATGATGATGATGACGATGATGATGATGATGGCGATGGCGATGGCGGTGGTGATGATGAGGGTGATGGCGATGGCGGTGGTGATGATGAGGGTGATGATGACGGTAATGACGACGATGATGATGATGATGGTGATGATGGTGATGAGAATGAAGCTGATGACGATGATGATGGTGGTGATGTTGATGGTGCTGGTGGTGGTGCGGATGATGATGACGATGATGATGATGATGATGGTGATGTTGATGGTGCTGGTGGTGGTGCTGATGATGATGATGATGATGACGATGATGACGATGATGCTGTTTTGATGTTGTTGATAGTGCTGCTGATGATGATGATGATGATGATATATGTTGGTGGTGGTGGTGGTGGTGGTAATGATGGTGGTGATGATGACGACGATGATGATGACGAAGATGGTGATGATAATGGTGATGGTGATGGGGATGGTGATGCTGCCGGTGATGGTGATGATGAAAACGATAGCCTCAAGGGTAAAGCAAAACCTTGGCCGTCAAGCAGCACTCTGGCTAGTTGGTCTAGTTCTGACACGCTTAATCAACCTTCTGTTGTCCGAAAGATGATGCGCAAGATTTTGAGTCTACGGCTCAGAAGACCTCCGGGAGGATCTGAAAGCATAGGGGCTCCTATAAAGTAACCTTTAGTATTATAGGGTCCCAAACCAGGGGCTCTACTTTGTCTAGATTCAGGCTTGCCGTCCTGTGGTTGGCATTGGGCGCAGACCCGAAACCCGAAACCCTGAGAGCCCTAACCCTCAGAGCCTTTTCTGATGCAGGGAGCCTTTGGCTGTTGGCACGATCCGGGGCCCGTTGGCTTTCACCGGGCTCTGCGATCCCGGCGCCGGCTGTGATTGCTATAATTATACTTGGGCGCTGATCTCGGCGCACCTCGTTCCTCCAACAACTGCACGATGGTAAGGTGCTTGTGTCGAATTGCTGCCTTAAGAGGCAGACACATCTCTACATCAGCATTGGATGCAAGAAGTAGGGTGACAACTTCGATATGGCCTTCTTCACATGCCAGGCACAAGGGCGTCTTCCTCAACGTCGGGCCGGTGTAGAACCCCTCATTCACGTCAGCCCGGCTCTGTAGCAGTGCTCGCGCCGTCTCCACATGTCCTTTCTCTGACGCCACGCAAAGAGCCTTCATTGCCGAGCTTATGAGCCCAAAAAAATTAAAACACATCGGTAATTAGACGAGTTATACTGTATATACAATCATCAAAAGCTTTAAACTATCGGTGTTCAGAGGAGTTATGCTTTGACAAAAATATAGAACTTGACGACAGCAGCTGCTAAGGAGCGGAAGTCCGGGATCCGTGGTCTTGCCATGGCATATTAGCATCTGCCCGATACTTCAGAAGCCTGGGCTCTTGCGAAGGGATATAATTTAAGTTACCATAATTGTCAGATAGAAGGGTTCCTTTAAGGGATCTATAAGGGTTCCTTTAAGGGTTAAGGGATTTCATGTTTAAGATACCGATACTAGTACTATAATAAGGAAACCACATTATGCACTATAGATCCATAGATGGTAACTTACGATATTTCAGAAGCCTGGGCCCTTGTTCAAGGATTTAACTTAAGTTACCAGAATGGTGATGTATAAGGGTTCCTTGAAGGGATCTGAAAGGGTTCGTGTTAAGGGATATGGTTTAAGTTACCTTTAGGGTTTAGGGGCTTAGGGTTTAAGGTTAAGGGATTTAGGTTCTAGGGTTTAGGGATTAGGATTTCATAATAAGGAAACCATACTACTTACTATAGATCCCTATTATGGTAACTTGAATTAATTCCTTAACAAGAACCCAGAAGCATGCGCACAACTTCCGAACGGCCTTGGTCACACGCGATCATGAGCGGCGTGTCCTTGAGCCGCCGATGGCTGGCCTGGGTTCTTGTTAAGGCATTTAGTTTAAGTTACCATAATAGGGGTCTATAGCAAAAAAATATGGGTTCCTTATTATGGTAACTTTAACCTTAAACCCCAAACTCTGAACCCTAAATCCCTTAACAGGAACCCAGTTGCAAGAACCGGATCGCCTTGGGCTTCGAGCAGTAGCTGCAAGATCTCCAAGTCCCCTGCCTTCCAGACTTGGAGGGTCGGGGGACTTCAAGTAGCTACCTTATAGACTTACACCCTAAACCCTAAACCCTAAACCCTAACTTACAAGTATCATAACCCGAATTAGGGACCCTGTTGAGGTACTTATAAGTCTGCTTACTACCTACTTACTAAGTGCCCCGACCCTCCAAGCACAGGACTCAGGTTCGGGACCTAGGGCTATCCCGGAGCCTCAGAGCCTACTTCAGGATAAGGGTTGAGAGTGTGGGGTTTAGGGTTTCGAGTTTGGGGTTCAGGGTTGGTAGGTAGTGCAGGGGCCTCAATAGCTATCAATAGCTAGAATAGGGTTTTGGGGCCTACTATACTATAGTTATAGTAAGGAACCCCCAAAATAGTATTGGCAATGTAGGCTCCTCCAGTAGACTTGTGAGGGTTTTGAGCTTCACAGCAAGTTTGGAACACCTGCAGCCTCAGCTGCCTCGTGGATGGCCGTTGTGCAAGCACAATGGTCTCTGTGTTTCCAGGGGTGCCATTCGTTCACGCCGGCCCTGGCGCTCAGGGTTTAGAGCTTACAAGGTTTGCGTATAGTCTCCATTGCAATTCTTTCTTTGGGTTTCACCTATTTAGGACCCTACAAGGTAACCCCAAAAAGGAGCTGCAACGGAGACTATAGGTCGTGTAGCTATTACCCAAGTCAGTCCCAAGACCTAACTGTAAACTGAACTGGCAAATGCCCGGCTGAGCCGTCAACCATCCCTAAAAAGGCAAGAGCCTATCTCAAGCCCCCCAACATCCCTTGCAGTCTATGTCTACGGAAAGCAGGAACCTCAACCCAACACCGCCGACATCGACAAACACTAAGAAGCCTAAATTCCATAGATGCGCCCGAGGAGGGAAGAAAAAGAAGCCCTGATCCACAGAACAGGAAAGCTCTAAAAGCCTACACCTATTGGTCCCGAGCTTGGGCCTAAACCCTAAACCTCAACCTCGCAGCCCGCAAATCCATACGTCCAAGCACCAACAAACTAGAGGAAAACGAAGGCTCTCATCAGCCCCGTCTACACAAAGCCTCGAAGACCCATGTAGAAACCTCACACACAAACCAGTGCGGGCTTTGCGGCCTTAATGCCCCCTGATACCCTCGAGAAGACAACCGACTGCCCTTCATGAGCCCTCGAACGCGTCTAAACCGTAAAAAGAACCTTACAGAAAGCCCTGTAAATGTAGACATACCCGAGTCCCTGAACCATGAAACCCAAACCGCCTAACCCTGAATACCAAAACTCCAAAAACACGAGGCACCTTGCGTTGATCAGCATGCGGGCGAGCTCCACTTCGCCACGGCCGGATGCTTCGCAAAGCCCAAGGCAGACTTCCTTTCCTTTTTGGCTTAGGGTTTAGGGTTTAGGGGGTAGAGGGTTTAGGGTTGAGGATACTCGTGTCCAGGTAAGTCTGGAGTTTGTGAAAAAATCTTGCTCACTTGGGTGGCTAAGTCGCTGTGGAAGTTGTTCTCAGAGAGCGGAAGTAGTGCAAGCTGTAGGTCCTGGTCAGCGAGGGCCTGGACTTTGAAGTAACCAGGGAGCAAAAAATGTATAGTATAGACATTTAGTTCATAATGGTTCCCTTTAAGTAGCCGGTCCTAAACCCTAAACCCTGAACCCCGAAACCCTAAAGCCTGACCCTGAACCCTAAACCCTAAACCAGTATTAAAGTATGGTACTCCAAAGCCCAGGGGCATCGAGGCTGGCGGAGTCCTCGAGCAGCGCATTGTCGTGGAGAAGGGCCTTGGATTTGGGGGAAGAGGCTTTCTTGT
This sequence comes from Symbiodinium sp. clade A Y106, assembly GCA_003297005.1. Taxonomy (NCBI): domain Eukaryota; class Dinophyceae; order Suessiales; family Symbiodiniaceae; genus Symbiodinium; species Symbiodinium sp. clade A. The sequence goes on from BGNK01000192.1 coordinate 254,118, forward strand.
AAAGGGATCCATAAGGGTTCCGGCTTTTCTTTTAAAGGGATCCATAAGGGTTCCTGTTAAAGGGATCTATAGGGTTTGGGGGTTTAGGGATCAGGGTTTTGGGGTTTAGGGTTTGGGGAAGTTCTGAACCCCTACTAAGAGTGAAACTTGTAGCATCCTTGTTACGCGCCATGGAGAAGCCCAAAAAATCTTAAAGTCCTAAGCGCCGACCAAACGAGCTCCAAGGTGCTTGAAGGAAGGGAGGCAGCCCACACGACTGCTGCAGATGCTTCTTGAGTTCCTTACTTTCCCGAGCTTCCGCGGGTCCTACCTCGGATCCTAGCGAGGCTAGGGTTCAGGGTGCTTAGAGCTTGCAGAGTTGTTCATGAAAGCTGCCTGGGGTCCTGGCGTTTAGGGTTCAGGGTTTACGGGAAGTCCGGGAGAAGTAGGACTTCTGTATATAATTGCAGCGGGTTTGTGTAACTTGGCGGATCAGGAGACTTAGCAAGGCGGGTGCAAGTAAGGCTTACACGTAGGATAGCCCCAACTAGGTTAGAAATACCTCCCGACTATAACAACTTACTTACAGTAGATCCTCCAAGAAACCCCCACCAAGGTCTCACGTTGTAGGGATCTTAGCTAAACCCTAAACCTTTAAACCCTAAATCCTGAACCCCGAAACCCTAAAGCCTGACCCCTAAACCCTAAACCCCCTAAACTCTAAACCCTATAGATTTTTTTAAAGGAGTTCTTATGGACCCTTTAAATGAAAGCGTGAACCCTAAACCTGAGCCGAAGGCTCCGCCACGTTTTGAAGCCCCGTCTCTTCGAGCGAAACGGCATCCAATCTCGCCCCCGAAAGCAGCCAGACGGTCAAAAGCTTCCTGGGTTCTTCTTGGCTTTAGGGTTTAGGGTTTAGGGCTTCCGGGTTTAGGGCATAAGGGCTTTAGGGGTTGGGGCTTTAGGGTTTAGGGTTTAGGGAGGGGATCTATAAAGCTTTAAAAGTGTTGCTGCTCCTACTACTACTACTACTGCTGCTGCTGCTACTACTACTACTACTACTACTACTACCTACTCTACTACTCCTAACACTACTACTACCACCACCACCACCACCACGACGCCTACTACTACTACTCCTACTCCTACTCATACTCCTACTCCTACTCCTACTCCTGCTCCTACTCCTACTCCTATTCCTACTCCTACTCCTACTCCTCCTCCTCCTCCTGCTCCTGCTCCTGCTCCTGCTCCTGCTCCTGCTGCTGTTGCTGCTGCTGCTGCTACTACTACTACAACTACTACTACTACTACTACTACTACTACTACTACTATAGTACTACTACTACTACTACTACTCTGACTCTGCAAAAACCAAATCTCATGCTCAAGAAAGGCCTGGATTCTGATGCGGCGTTTCCTCGACCATGGCTCTGTGTTATGCGCCGGCACCCCTTTGAAGGCCGTCTCAAACCCGTCCCTGACCCCTGGCCCGAAAACACACAAAGTATGCCTGAACACTGAAACGACTAGAGATGCATGAGATCATAATAGTGTGAATAGGAATGATGGGCAATCATTCAACATCAGGAAAATATACCCTGAGAGGAGGATGGCAAATCAGCACAATCATCGTCTGTCTTCACTACACCCTGCCCTATAAACCCTAACCCCGAACGAAGCCCTTCCTGGTGGACCCGAAAGAAACTCCTCTGAACCCTGCTGGAGCCAAGGATCTCTCCGGGGCGCTTACATTTAGAGGTTCAGGGGTTATTTAAATTAGTCAGCAACACCTGGATCCTTAGTCAGAAGGTTTAGATGCAAACCCTAAACCCTAAACCCTAAACCCTTAACCCTGAACCCTAAACCCTAAACCCTTAACCCTGAACCCTAAACCCTAAGGGGTTTTAGGCTTCAGCGTTTAGGGATGAGGTCTTGAGGTTGAGGGATGAAGGTTCATGGGCTTTTCGGGGTTTGAAGGTCGAGGGTTTCGGGCTCAGGGTGTCGATCTTAAGGCTTAGGATGGTTTAGGATTCAGGGTGCTGTGGTTGACTGTTTGGGGTTTCGGGCAGAAGCGGCTGAAGGTCGCCGGGGTTTAGGGCAGCAGGAGCGGCGGGCAGGTGCCCAACCGATGCCAAATCGTAAACAGTAAGCTTGTAGCTGAACCCCTCAAGCTTTCAGGCTAATTTAGGGGCCTGAGCAATTAGAATAGGGCTTTTGGTTACATTACAGTAGAACTACTATATGGGAGTTTCCAAAAAATAGGGAATCCCAATAAGGTACCCTAAATAGTAGGATCCTTATGAAAAGGACCCCCAAAATAAGGTATCCCTAATTTTCGGAAACTCCCACATAGGGCTAGGACTCATGACCCTCAGAGCACTTTCAAGCCGCCGAGCCACTGCAAAGCAGTCTCGTAGTTACCCCGCTGTAGCTGCACCTGCGTCATGCCATTGAAAGCTGAGCGGGGATGATTAAGGGGATGTACGATGATATACTGTGACCATTTGTCATCAACTACAAACTAATCTACGAGAATGAGTTGAATCTCGCCGGAGTGCTGCAACATAAGTTCAACTAGCATGCGCTTGTCAGCTCCCGCTAAACCCGAATCTGAATCTTGAATGCCCGAAGCATCCCAAGCTCCTGACCCTGCGAGCCACTGATAAAGCCAAAACCCGATTCTACCTGAAGCCCTTACGCATTTCCCCACAGGCTACAAATCCCGCTAACCCAAACCGAGAAAGACCCTAAACCCTAAAGCCCTAAACCCCACAATAGAGACCACAGAGTCTCATTCGAGCTGGTTGTTGTTGGGGTTCCTTTTAGGGTCCTTTTTAGAGCGGTGCCGCCTCATTTGTGGTTCCGAAACAGGGACCCAATGTAGAGAACTACCCAAGTGACCAGTGCTGGGATTCTCGGCGCTGTGTAGGGTTTAGGGTTTAGGGTATACCTTCAGGGCGTTAGGACTTTGGATTCTAATCAAAACCCTGACAACCCACACGCCCCGAAGTCCTTGAAAGCCTTACTTACACTCCTAAACACTGACCGAGCCCCGTGATTGAGCGTTCCTCATCAAAGAGGCTTCTCCTTGCTTCAGGGGGGCTTGGAAATGGCCCTGTAATGCTCCTTAATAGTGGGTATTGAGGGTATATTAGAAGGTAGCTTGGGGGGGGGGGTCAAAAACCCGACGTTCGAAGTCGACGCTTCGACCTACAAGCCAAGGCTCGGGCCATGGCCGCAGCATGCAGGCCCTTCGCCAAGCACCTGAGGATTATGCGGCTTGGGTTGCCCTTCGCGGGCTTCTGCAAAAAACCATCCTTCGATGTTGGGTTCCAGATTATTGTCCCTTGTTTTCTGAAATTCCCAAATACGGGCTACGCACGCGTGGGGGTTAGAGATCAATAAATACAACACAAAACCACTCCAAAAAGCCCTGTGGCAAACACTCTCACCTCCTATTGAAACTTACCTTCAAGCACTCCTTAAGCCCTGAATTATCCCTGGATCCTAAAGCCCACACCGTGCATCCTAAACCTTAATACGTTGCTAGCTCCACAAGCTTGAACCGTGAAAGGCCTGGGTGGTTCGAGTTGTTTGGCGTGTTGAGGGCTTGCTTGGATTCTGAGGGTTTAAAGCCAATGTGCGGATCTTGGTTTGTCATATGCCTAAGGCTTAGGGTTTTGAGGCTTTGATTTAAGCTCTAACGCGGGAGTCAGAGTTTAGGATGTATATATTTGGGCTTTTCTGTGTAACGTTTTGGGCGTCGGGCTGGGTATGGTAGGGTATGGGAATGGGATGGGTATGGGTAAGGGTCGGGGTTTATGGGCATGGGCATGGGTATGGGTAATGCTGGGTATGGGTATGGTTGGGATGGTATGGTACGCTACTCTATCGTAGGCTCTTAAACCAAATTTGAGTTTAAACATTCAATCGAGGACTATAGCTGGTTGCTGCCGAGTTGGCCAGGGATCGTTTCGGGTTAATTCAAACCTGCTTCCAGCTACCGAGCCTCCAGGGCTCTAAGGGGGTTTTCTTTAAGTGCCTTCTCTGTCGCACGAGCTCTGGAGCCCCTGTTGGGCAGGCTACGGTTCGCTCTACTTTAAACCCATCTGCTCTCACTGAACTCTGAACTCACCCGGCTGTCGATCTCTTCACGAGTCACGTAGTGCTTCCGACCATGTCCATGGAGTAGACTGCGAGTCATCCAGCTCGATGTTGAGCAGCCTGCCGCCCTTCTGCCCCTTCATCACCATGATCACCGACAGCACTCCCATGATTTCCAAGCTGTAGTGTTCCCCTATCCAAGGCAGCTGCTCTTATCCTCGTCATTCAGCAGGTGCTGTTCTTGCTCATTCTGCCCCGGACGTTGGTCCGGTTCAGTATCCTCCATTTGGCCCGGCGGTGGTGTATCCATGCCCACTTCTTCCCGTGGTTCTCCCCCGCCATGCCTTCGACCAAGAAGTCCTTCCATAGTGTCCACCCCATCCCCGTCCCGGTTCAGCTGAAAGAAGAACATCCATTCTTCACCGAACAAATTTCGGACCGCTTCATCAGCGATCCGTGCCGCTTTCCATTCCTTGTAGGCAGCCTCGAAAGTGGAGCTACCAAGCGCCAACCGGGCCAGCTGTTCAACCGGCGCCAGGGGGCCATGCACCCGCGGAGCTCGATCCTCATGGCGATCCACCATGACCGTATTGGCATTGCTGACCTCATTGACCGTTCCGTTTCCACTGTCACCGTTTGCATGGCGAGCTGGACCGTGAAATCACCTGGGAGAGGGAGCTCCATGTCGTCGTACCATCCTCGCCAGGGGTTGATGTCGAAACCATGAGTCTGCGTCTCTTTCGCGTATCTGCAGGAGTATGCAACACCAGACACCAGCCGTTGTTCCCAGTTTCGGTAGACAGCAGCAACTCTTCATCCGCTTGACTCTGAGCCACCACTTCTTTGGCTCTCCATAAAAGTTCTCGTCTACTCTCCGTTGGTGAGCTCGCTCCTCTCGCCGCTGGAGCCTTTTCATCCTGGAGTTTTTGCCGTTCACGTTCCCACCGGCCCCTCTTCGACCGCCACAGCATCAGTGTACTCGCGGTTCACCTTGATCCGATGGATGGTGTTGCCGAGGATGTCCTGGCTGGGGATGCACGTGTCGCTCGCCATGTCATCAGCTGTCGCAGTCTGAAGAAAGACGTCGTCACGTCCTCTGTCCTTATTCGTCTTCTCGTTCAGCTCGTTGATCGCCTTCTTGACGAGCTCATCGCGGCGACGAAAGTAAAGGCTGCTGCACTGGACGTCGCCTTGAAAGGACTCTTCCTCCGACAGTTCAGCCCATGTCTTCTTCGCAATCCTCTTCTCGATCTCTGTGGTGTTTTCCGCGAAGAAGACTGCGAGGTCATCTTCGGTCGACAAGAAGAAGCCATCACTCAGCTTGTCTACAAAGTGGCCGAAGGCCTCATGTTCGGCCCTCTTCGCCTCTGTCTTGGCGGCACTCTCAACCGCCGAAATCAAGGCCTTTAAGAGGTCCGTGGGCTCTTTCCAGACAACATGGCATTGTTGCCGTCAACGAATGCCTGGTCAATGCCCTCAGTCCTTTGATTGCTGTGAAACTCTGAAGCAACAGCGCCGCGTCAGAGGAACATTGGAGTGTCCCAACAGCGTGTCCACCGCTTTTTGGAGCTCCGTGTAGCAAGGAACCTGTTTGAGCCGAGCAATATTCTGCGTCGCGAGGTCCGTATCATTCGTCGAATCAAATGTGATCACTTCGCAATTGCCCGCGGATCCAGCAACGAAGGAGACCTTGGTAACTCCAGGAAGTGTCTTGGAGTCCAATGGCACCGACAAGCTGTTTTTCACTTGCAGGAGATCGTCATGCCGCCACTCAATGCTCGCAAGGCGAACCGAGTTCCGTTGCTCTTCCCCTTACCACGTCCATCCGCCATGACTCGGTGAGCTAGACAGCCCGGTGAGGAGAACCCAGAATGGCTCGGGAACCAAGTCGAAAGACTGAGCTTCTTGAGCCAAAATGGCTACGCTCTAGGAGGGATTAGGGTTCATGGGATTTGTTCTGGTGTTACTAGACTTAGAAGTCGCGCAAAGCTCAAGTCTTAGACCTTGCAACCCGTGACCTAACGAAAGCTAGGGGAACCTTGAACTCTTGGGTCCCGACGAAGAATTGCCAGCACGCCGGGCCACAAGGAGGCCCTCCTAAACACAGGGGTCGGGGGATGTGCGGCGGCTAGGGCCGAAACAAGCAATCTAAAAAAAAATGTCTTGAACTAAGGTAACTGGTGATTATAAAACATTTGGTTTAAGCATATTGTCTGATGAACCATTAAACCAAGTAGATAACCACCGAAAATCGAAACAGGTGCTTCGAGTTTAGGGCTCTAGGTGCGGCGGGCTTGCGGCTTTAGGGCTCTAGTGTTAACGTCGCTTTCACTAGAGCTCATGGACCAAAGCTGGTTCTGAATCCGAAAAAGACACCCTAAACCCTAAACCTGGAACCGTAAACCCCCAAACCCCAACCCTGAACCAACCGCAAACCCCAAATCCAAAATCCGAAACTAACCCACAACCCAAACCATTAACTCCATGCAACAAACCCCAAACCGTGAACCCCAAACCCCAGACGCTAGACTCCATAGCACAAACGCCAAACTCCAAAACCCTAAGCCCAAAACATCCCCGAACAAGTAGGAACCCTAAACCCTAAACTGTAAACCCAAAGCTCTCTTTCAAAACGGCGCCAGTTAACGCGTAAAAGGACACATAAAGGGCACCTTAAAGCAATTGAACTTCAATTGAAGCGACCGCCAAACCTCCCTGTAGCAGGAAGAAACCCAAGCCTGTATGACAAACCTTATGTACGAAAAATCTATGAAGGCCATAAACCCCCTCAAGAATGCAGTGAATCCATCAGCCCCTTCAGAAAACCTCCACAACATTCTTTTCGGAAAAAAGGAAAACCGCAGCTCCTTTGCCAGCTCCTCGGCCTTGTCCATGCGCGTCGCCGCGCGTTTCCGGCGCTCCGCGGTAGACTGGCACCGGACCGGATTGGGGTTTTGTAGGGTTTCATGCGGTGCTATAGGGGTTTATAAGGCAGAGCTCGCAAGGGTGTGCTAGGGTTTTATAGGCTTGTAGGGCATGGCACAAGTAGAGTCTGTACGTCTCTATAAGAGGCTTCTTGAATCGAAGGGATGTCTGTTTTCGGGTTTCGGGTTCTTGTGGCTTCTCTCTTAGTTTAGGGGATAAGGGGCTGGGCGGTTTAGGGGTTTCTTTGGTGGAGGACTTTATTCGATATGAGGCTCCTGCAGTCAGAAAGATAATATGACGACGAGCGCGTTCTAAGTAAGAGTGCGGGACAAGCAACCGATGACAGCAAGAACACTAGCCTAGAAAAGGATCTCAATTCGAAGCCTCCTGAGTATATGATATAACCATGCTCATGCTTTGTGGTCAAGTTGAAAATATGCAGGAAATAACTTCTCGGCAAGGCTCAGCCATTTGTGATTTTGTTCAGGCTCCTATACTCCAAATCGTCTATGCGCATAGATGGCATACATGTGTGGAGGTATTCTGCGGACACGGTTTTAGGCTTTAGGGGTTAGCGGCTACGGTATGGTTGGGGTTGAGACCCCATGACTTCGAATCTGCTTGGCTGGCACTTCCCGACCCAGTCAAAAAACGACCACAGAGCAGACTTGCGTGGCGTCCCGTGTCTCATTCTGTCGAAAAGTAACCGAGTCGTGGGCCCCGGGGGATCAGTGTAGGCGCCTCCACAAGGGTTCTTGCATATGATAATACGGTATAAAGTACCCCAAAGCCTTGTTCAGGCCTTTTCCCAAGTAATGCACTACCAAGGCCTCCGCAGTGAGAGACAACGAAAGATCCGAGCCTGATCTCCCTCATTGGCATTCGCCGCTGCAGTCTCCTTCACGTTGGGATTTTGGGAGGTTGAGGGCTTGGGTCGTTTAGAGTCCAGAGTTTAGCGTTTAGGGCTGTGCAGTCTGTGCGGTTTAGGGTTTAGGTCTAGGGTTTGGGTTTAGGAGTCGAGGGTATGGGGGGTCTAGGGCTTTGGGTTTACAGTTTAGGGTTTAGGGTCTTGGAGTGTAGGCTGTAAGCGTTTACGGCTGTTTAAGTGGATCGGGCCTTCGTTCGCTCACAAGGTTTGGAGTTTACTGGGCACCTGCTAGGAAGCAAGGAAACCCCAAACCACGAAGTAAACAGGATCCCTATGTCCAAAAACCGACATCTTGACAGTACAAGTCCTCAGGGTTTAGAGACGGAGTTCAGAGCTTGGGCTTACGGTTGAGGATATACCTTCAAGCACGCTGAGAAACGTGTAGCTTTCGTAATCTCGCTCAACAAAACTACTCGTAAGCACGCATGAGCCGCTACTGTAGCGCACAATAACACCCTGAAAAATAATCTGCTTGCTGCTGAACCCATCAACCCACCTGAAACGCAAGGCTTTACAAGTTCGGTACGAGGATTAGAAGAGGCCTTGTTGGAGATGGCTAAGTTGACCATCACCGCAAGGAGGAGGCATTTCGACTCCTCCTGGGCGGCTCCGATCTGGAGCTCGGGTTTAGTGCTCAGGTTAGGGTTTTTGGATTTCATGCTGGCTATGTAAAGCTTTAGATTCTATTCTCAGGTCCAGGATCGGCGTCGTGCGATTCTGAAACCCTTGGCGGTTGGTATGTGTTGGTCGATTGGGGAGTTTCCGAAAATAGGGGACAGTAATATAGTACCCTAAATAGTAGGATCCTTATTATGAGGACCCCCAAATAAAGTACCCCCTAATTTTCGGAAACTCCCATTTAGGGTTCAGGGCTGAGGATGATGTGGACCTCGACCTAGAGCTGATGGCTGAGGATTGCTGCGGGCATTACTTCGGCTTCGCTGCAAGAACTGCCTCTGTATGCTTGGTTGAGGGTTTAGGGTTTAGGGTATGCTTGGTTTTCACAGACATCGTACTTTGATGTATGGGGTTGCAGGCGCGTAACCTGAACCCAGAGCGATGAACCACAAAGAACAAAAGCTGATCACATGCATAGCTGTGCAACATGCAAAAGCCGGAGAATCTCAGGTCCTCCGAACACGGCCTAGGGCTACACTGAAACATCCTAAGTCACAAACCAACACCCCAAGTCCGGTCGGAATTCCCAACACCCGACAGCCGGCAATCTGAAAACTAGACTCAGCTGCCGAATCGCTGGACACACAACTCCGCAAATCCCGACCCGAAAGGCCCTACGCCCTAAGCCCTGAGCCTCAATAACCTAAGCCCTAAAAACCCCAAACCCATACCTCAAGCCCCAAAACGCCCAAACCCCAATCCAAGACCCTACAGCCATAGCCTTCTTGTTGCCCTCTTGCCGGGAGCACGTCAACGCCTTTCGCATGTGGTTTCCAAGCTTCGACTTCGGCATGTGGGGAGTATTTAAGGGCTTCTTGGGATTACGTAATACAAAGTATGTGTTATGTATAATTAGGGCTCTACATTGAACAATAAGGGAAAATAAACATATCCCAAATCGATACCTGGCAAAGGACTGTTTCTGCTCTCACCACGCTTACACTTTTCAGCTTGTAGGACCTGGGCTGTCGGGTTTTGGGGTTTAGGGTCTTGTGCAGGGGTCCTTGTAGAAACAAAATGCTGAGCATGGGAGATGAGACCTCTGCAGCAAAACAAACGGAGCAAAGAACAGCACTGTACCAGGCTCTCACCTTCTTCATCATCCGAAGGGCATCGTTGAGCTGGCCAGACTCCTTGGTAAGTTTGTGCTGTGGGTGTAGGGTTTACGGATTAGGGTTGAGACTGCCAGGTTTCGAGCTTGCACCTTATCGAGGGCTCGTGTTGTGCAGATTGGTGAACTTGATGTGGGAAAATGTAAGGGACTTAATAATTAGAATAGGGCTTTGGGGGCCCATTATACTGTAAGTATAATAAGGAAGCCCCAAAATTGTGTAGGTAAATATTGAGGCCCTTGTATAACTTGCGACCTGGCCATGCACGAGCCTCGCAGTCGGCCCGAAAGGCCCAAAAGCTGCAAGTAAGGTTTGCCAGTGTAGGCACCGAGTTTCAGCACTGTTAGGTTGCGACGCTGAAACCGATGCCCATGCAGCAAGCCCGAAAGCTCGCGATTTTGGCTTCCTGTGCATTTTAGGGCATCGGGTTGGAGCCTTCCCCTCACTCGAAGCTTCCAAAAGGTTCGACTCACGGACATAGGCGCCGAGCTAGGTGCAGGCCGGTGAGCATATGGTACCTCGGTTCGAAGGACGGAGCGCTACAGGGTCTCAGCGGGGCCTTGGTTGAAGGAGCACATCATGTAAAAACTACGAGGAACCTGACAGGGATGCAACTTTGAGGATTCGGGAGGTTGGGTTGAAGTGCATCAGTCATGAGGATCATGCAGCTTAAAGCTGAACTTCGACATAGTATCAGAGAGAGGGAGGGAGAGAGAGAGAGGGGGAGAGACCAAGCCGAAACCCCTGCAAACCTAAGCTTCAAGCCCTGAGAGATGGGGTGTGCTGGAAAAGGGCAAGCAAGGAACTGGCGACTGCGTCGTTGCCGTGCAGTGCTTTCCAGTGTTGCTCAAGATTTCGACGGTAAACACTCTGAACATGTTCCATATCTAAAACCCCCAGAATACGGCCAACCGGCTCGTAGAATACAGGAACACTGAAGGCTGCGCTATGTTGACCCTGGACACCTGGGCGCCCAAACGCGCTGCACTCCAGGTGCTTGCAGAATGCCCGCTTGGCCAGTTCCTTTTCATGTCTGCAGTTTTCCCTACTGTGAACTCTTATAACCGTATATAAACCCTAAACCATTGGCCGCCCGCGCCAGGCGGCGGCCGGTACCACGGAACGCTACCGCTTCGAGATCTGCTTGGCCAAGCAGATCGAGTCTGCCAGACCTGATTTGGCACTGCTAGCCATGGGGCACAATAGTGAAATTGAATCCTGGGAGACGGGACGTCCTGCAAAGAGCTTGGCGGGCGACCCTGGCAGGGATGGCGGGTGAGTCTGGCGGACGGCGGACGACTCTGGCGGGGACTTATTGGCGGACGACTCCGGTGGGGACTCCGAAAAACTCTCGCACTCGCAAGCAGAGCTTGGCGCACGACCCTGGCGCGGACGGCGGACGACCCTGCACGACTCTGGCCGGGACTGGCAGCGACTCTGGCGGCGAGACCCGGGGACCGGTGGCGCCTCTGGTGGCGAAACTGAAACCCTAGCTGGTGAATTTGGCGGGGACGGGGGACGACACTGGCGGGGACTTATTCGCGGACGACTCTGGTGGGACGGTGCACGATTCTCAGATTCCCTAGTCCCTTTCGAGCGGTTTGCGCCTTGATCTCAAATTCTCTAGTCTCTTTCGAGCGGTTTGCGAGCGGTTTGCTCCCTGTTCTCATCTCCCCTGGTCCCTTTCGAGCAGTTTGCGAGCGGTTTGCTCAAATTATCTACTCTCTTTCGAACGGTTTGCTCCCTGTTCTCAAATTCCCTAGTCCCTTTCGAGCAGTTTGCGCCTTGTTCTCAAATTCTCTAGTCTCTTTCGAGCGGTTTGCTCCTTGCTCTCAAATTCTCTACTCTCTTTCGAGCGGTTTGCTCCGTGCTCTCAAGTTCCCTAGTCGCTCTCGAGCAGTTTGCGCCTTGTTCTCAAATTCTCTAGTCTCTTTCGACCGGTTTGCTCCTTGTTCTCAAATTCTCTACTCTCTTTCGAGCGGTTTGCTCCTGCTCTTAAATTCTCTAGTCTCTTTCGAGCGGTTTGCTCCCTGTTCTCAAATTACCTAGTCCCTTTCGGGCAGTTTGCGCCTTGTTCTCGAATTCTCTAGTCTCTTTCGAGCGGTTTGCTCGTTGTGCTCAAATTCTCTACTCTCTTTCGAGCGGTTTGCTACCTGCTCTTTCGAGCAGTTTGCGCCTTGTTCTCAAACTCTTTATAGTCTTTTCCAGCTCCTTGTTCTCTAATTCTCTACTCTCTTTCGAGCGGTTTGCTCCCAGTTCTCATCGAGCAGTTTGCGCCTTGTTCTCAAATTCTCTGGTCTCGTTCGAGCGGCTTGCTCCTTGTTCTCAAATTCTCTACTCTCTTTCGAACGGTTTGCTCCCTGGTCCCTTTCGGGCGGTTTGCGCCTTGTTCTCAAATTCTCTAGTCTCTTTCGAGCGGTTTGCTCCTTGTTCTCAAATCGTCTACTCTCTTTCGAGCAGTTTGCTCCCTGTTCTGAAAAGTTTGCGCCTTGTTCTCAAATTCTCTAGTCTCTTTCGAGCGGCTTGCTCCTTGTTCTCAAATTCTCTACTCTCTTTTGAGCGGTTTGCTCCCTGTTCTCAAATTCCTTACCCTTTCGAGCAGTTTGCGCCTTGTTCTCAAATTCTCAGTCTCTTTCGAGCGGTTTGCTCCTTGTTGCCAAATTCTCTTCTCTCTTTCGAACGGCTTGCTCCTTGTTCTCAAATTCCCTAGTCCCTTTCGAACAGTTTGCCCCTTGTTCTCAAATTCTAGTTCTCTACTGAAATTTGCCTTGTCCGTTTCGAGCAGTTTGCGCTCCGTTCTCAAACTCTCTATCATCTCTTTCGAGCGGTTTGTTCCTTGTTCTCGTTTTGCTGCCTGTTCTCAGGGTCCCTGGTCCCTTTCGAGCAGTTTGCACCTGGTTCTCAGATTGTCTAGTCCGTCTCGAGCGGTTTGCTCCTTGTTCTCAAATATTCTACTCTCCTTCAAGCGGTTTGCTCCCTGTGCTCAAATTCCCGATGCCCTTTCGAGCAGTTTGCGCCTTGTTCTCAAATGGTCTAGTCTCTTTCGGGTGGTTTCTACTCCCTTTCGAACAGTTCGCGCCTTGTTCTCAAATTCTCTAGTCTCGTTCGAGCGGTTTGCTCCTTGTTCTCAAGTTGTCTACTCTCTTTCGAGCGGTTGTTCTCAAACTCCCTGGTCTCTTGCTTGCTCCTTGTTCTCAAATTCTCTACTCTCTTTCGAGCGGTTTGCTCCCTGTTCTCAAATTCCCTAGTCCCTTTCGAGCAGTTTGCGCCTTTTCCCAAACTCCCTAATCTCTTTCGAGCGGTTTGCTCCTTGTTCTCAAATTCTCTACTCTCATTCGAGCGGATTGCTCCCTGTTCTCAAATTCCCTAGTCCTTTTCGAGCAGTTTGCGCCTTGTTCTCAAATTGTCTAGTCTCTTCCGAGTGGTTTGCTCCCGTTCTCAAACTCTCTAGTCTCTTTCGAGCGGTTTGCTCCCTGTTCTCAAATTAACTAGTCCCTTTCGGGCAGTTTGCGCCTTGTTCTCAAATTCTCTAGTCCCTTTCGAGCAGTTTGCTTCTTGTGCTCAAATTCTCTACTCTCTTTCGAGCGGTTTGCTACCTGCTCTTTCGAGCAGTTTGCGCCTTGTTCTCAACCTCTTTATAGTCTTTTCCAGTGGTTTGCTCCTTGTTCTCAAATTCTCTACTCTCTCTACTCTCTTTCTTTGCTCCCTGTTCTCAAAACTCCCTGGTCTTTTTCGAGCAGTTTGCACCTTGTTCTGAAAATCCTTAGTCTCTTTCGAGCGGTTTGCTCCTTGTTCTCAAAATCTCTACTCTCTTTCGAGCGGTTTGCTCCCCGTTCTCATCTCCCCTAGTCCCTTTCGAGCAGTTTGCGCTTTGTTCTCAAATTCTCAAGTCTCTTTCCAACGGTTTGCTTCTTGTTCTCAAACTCCCTAGTCCCTTTCGAAGAGATTGCGCCTTGTTCTCAGCTTTTCTACTCTCTTTCGAGCGGTTTGCTCCGTGTTCTCAAATTCTCTACTCTCTTTCGAGCGGTTTGCTCCCTGATCTCAAACTCGCTAGGCTCTTCCGAGCAGTTTGCGCCTTGTTCTCCAATTCTCTACTCTGTTTCGAGCGGTTTGCTCCTTGTTCTCAGGTTCTCTACTCTGTTTCGCGCGATTTGCTCCCTTCTCAAATTCCCTGGTCCTTTGCGAGCATTGTGACTTGTTCTCAAATTCTCCAGTCTCTTTAGAGCGGTTTGATCAATGTTCTAAATTCTCTACTCTCTTTCGGCCGGTTTGCTCCCTGTTCTCCAATTGCCCCCTTTCGAGCAGTTTGCACCTTGTTCTCAAATTCTCTACTCTCTTCCGAGCGGCTTGCTCCTTGTTCTCAATCTCTCTACTCTCTTTCGAGCGGTTTGCTCCCTGTTCTCACATTCCCTAGTCCCTTTTCGAGCAGTTTGCGCCTGGTTCTCAAATTGTCGTCTCTTTCGACCGGCTTGCTCCTTGTTCTCGAATTCTCTACTCTCTTTCGAGCGGTTTATTCCCTGTTCTCAAATTCCCGAGTCCCTTTCGAGCAGTTTGCGCCTTGTTCTCAAACGCTCTAGTCTGTTTCGAGCGGTTTGCTCCTTGTTCTCAAATTCTCTACTCTTTTTCGAGCGGTTTGCTCCCCGTTCTCAAACTCCCTAGTCCCTTTCGAGCAGTTTGCGCCTTGTTCTCAAATTGTCTAGTCTCTTTCGAGCGGTTTGCTCCTTGTTCTCAAATTCTCTACTCTCTTTCGAGCGGTTTGCTCCGTGCTCTCAAAATTCCCTAGTCCCTTTCGAACAGTTTGTGCCTTGGTCTGAGATTCTCTAGTCTCTTTCGTGCAGGCTTGCTCCTTGTTCTCAAATTCTCTACTCTCTTTCGAGCGTTTTGCTCCCTGTTTTCGAATTCCCTAGTCCCTTTCGAGCATCTCAAAATCTCAAGTCTCTTTCGGGCAAATTGATCCCTGCTCTCAAATTGCCTAGTCCCTTTCGAACTGTTTGCGCCTTGTTCTGAGATTCTCTAGTCTCTTTCGAGCGGTTTGCCTCTTGCTCTCGAATTCTCTACTCTCTTTCGAGCGGTTTGCTCCCTGCTCTGAAAATACCTATGCCCTTCCGAGCAGTTTGCGCCTTGTTCTCAAATTCTCTAGTCTGTTTCGAGCATTGCGACTTGCTCTCAAATTCTCTACTCTCTTTCGAGCAGTTTGCTCCCTGTCCTCAAACTCCCTAGTCCCTTCCGAGCAGTTTGCTCCTTGTTCTCAATTTCTCTAGTCTCTTTCGAGCGGTTTGCTCCTTGTTCTCAAATGCTCTACTCTCTTTCGGGCGGTTTGCTCCTCGTTCTCCAATTCCCTAGTCCCTTCGAGCAGTGTGCACCTTATTCTCAAATTCTCCTAGTCTCTTTGGAGCGGTTTGCTCCTTGTTCTCAAAGCCTCCACTCTCTTTCGAGCGGTTGGCTCCCTGTTCTCAAACTCCCTGCTCCTTGTTCTCAAATCTCTACTATCTTTCGAGCGGTTTGCTCCCTGTTCTCGAATTCCCTACTCCCCTTCGAGCAGTTTGCGCCTCGTTCTCAAATTCTCTAGTCTCTTTCAAGCGGTTTGCTCCTTGTTCTCAAATTCTCTACTCTCTTTCGAGCGGTTTGCTCCCTGTTCTCAAACTCCCTAGTCCCTTTCGCGCAGTTTGCGCCTTGTCATCAAATTCTCTAGTCTTTTTTGAGCGGTTTGCTCCTGGTTCTCAAATTCTCTACTCTCTTTCGAGCGGTTTGCTCCCTGTTCTCAACTTCCCTAGTCCGTTTCGAGCAGTTTGCGCCTTGTTCCGAAATTCTCGCGTCTTTTTCGAGCGGTGTGCTCCTTGTTCTCAAATTCCCTACTCTCTTTCGAGCGGGTTGCTCCCTGTTCTCACATTCCCTAGTCCCTTTCGAACAGTTTGTGGCTTGTTCTGAGATTCTCTAGTCTATTTCGAGCAGGCTTGCTCCTTGTTCTCAAATTCTCTACTCTCTTTCGAGCATTTTGCTCCCCGTTATCGAATTCTCTAGTCCATTTCGAGCAGTTTGCGCCTGTTTCTGAAAAACTCAAGTCTCTTTCGGGCAAATTGATCCCTGCTTTCAAAATGCCTAGTCCCTTTCGAACTGTTTGCGCCTTGTTCTCAGGTTCTCTAGTCTCTTTCCAGCGGTTTGCTCCTTGTGCTCAATTTCGGTTTGCTCCTTGTTCTTGAAAATTCTCGACGCTCTTTCGAGCGGTTTGCTCCCTGTTCTCAAATTCCCTTGTCCCTTTTCGAGCAGTTTGCGCCTTGTTCTCAAAGTCTCTAGTCTCTTTCGAGCGGTTTGCTCCTTGCTCTCAAATTCTCTACTCTCTTTCGAGCAGTTTGCTCCCTGTTCTCACATTCCCTAGTCCCTTTTCGAGCAGTTTTCGCCTTGCTCAAATTTTCTAGTCTGTTTCGAGCAGTTTGCTCCTTGCTCTCAAATTCTCTACTCTCTTTCGAGCAGCTTGCTCCCTGATCTCAAACTCCCTGGTCCCTTCCGAGCAGTTTGCTCCTTGTTCTCAAAATTTCTGGTCTCTTTCGAGCGGTTTGCTCCTTGTTCCCAAATGCTCTACTCTCTTTCGAGCGGTTTGCTCCCTGTTCTCAAACTCCCTAGTCCCTTTCGAGCAGTTTGTGACTTGTTCTCAAATTCTCTAGTCTCTTTCGAGCGGTTTGATCAATGTTCTCAGATTCCCTAGTCCCTTTCGAGCTGCTTGCGCCTTGTTCTCTTAGTCTCTTTCGAGCGGTTTGCTCCTTGTTCTCAACTTCCCTACTTTTTTTCGGTCGGTTTCCTCCCTGTTCTCAAATTCCCTAGTCCCTTCCGTGCAGTTTGCGCCTTGTTCTCAAATTCTCTAGTCTCTTTCGAGCGGTTTGCTCCCTGTTCTCAAATTCCCTAGTCCCTTTCGAGCAGTTTGCGCCTTGTTCCAAAATTCTCGAGTCCCTTTTGAGCGGTTTGCTCCTTGTTCCCAAATGCCCTACTCTCTTGCGGGCGGTTTGCTCCCTCAACTTCCCTAGTCCCTTTCGAGCAGTTTGCGCCTTGTTCTCAAATTTTCTAGTCTCTTTCGACCGGTTTGTTCCTTGTTCTCAAATTCTCTACCCTCTTTCGAGCGGTTTGCTCCTTGTTCTCAAATTCTCTAGTCTCTTTCCGGCGGTTTGCTCCTTGTTTTCAAACTCTCTACTCTCTTTCGAGCGGTTTGCCAGCTCTCAAATTACCTAGTCCCTTTCGAGCGGTTTGCTCCCTGTTCTGAAATTCCCTAGTCCCTTTCGAGCAGCTTACGCCTTGCTTTCAAATTCTCTAGTCTCTTTCGCGCGGTTTGCTCCTTGTTCTCAACTTCCCCAGTCCCTTGCGAGCAGTTTGCTCCTTGTTCTGAAAAATTCTCAAGTCTCCTTCGCGCGATTTGCTCCGTGTTCTCAACTTCTCTACTCTTTTTCGGGGGGTTTGCTCCCAGTTCTTAAATTCCCTAGTCCCTTTCGAGCAGTTTGCGCCTTGTTCTCAATTTCTCTAGTCTCTTTCGAGCGGTTTGCTCCTTGTTCTCAAATTCTCTACTCTCTTTCGAGCGTTTTGCTCCCTCTTCTCAAGTTCCCTAGTCCCTTTCGCGCAGTTTGCGCCTTGATATCGAATTCTCTAGTCTCTTTTGAGCGGTTTGCTCCTTGTTCTAAAATTCTCTAGTCTCTTTCCAGCGGTTTGCTCCCTGTTCTCACATTCCCCAGTCCCTTGCGAGCATTGCGCCTTGTTCTCAAATTCTCTAGTTTTTTTCGAGCGGTTTGCTCCTTGTTCTCAAATTCTCTACTCTCTTTCGAGCGGTTTGCTCCCTGTTCTCGGTTTGCTCCCTGTTCTCAAATATAATCGTTTTTCTAGTCCCGTTCGAGCGCCTTGTTCTCAAATCTCAAGTCTCTTTCAAGCGGTTTGCTCCTTGTTTTCAAATTCTCTATTCTCTTTCGAGCGGTTTGCTCCCTCTTCTCAACTTGCCTAGTCCATTTCGTGCAATTTGCGCCTGTGATCTCAAATTCTCTAGTTTGTTTCAAGCGTTTTTCTCCATTTTCTTAAATTCTCTACTCTCTTTGGAGCGGCTTGCTCCTTGTTCTCAAATTCTCTGCTCTCCTGCGAACGGTTTGTTCCCTGTTCTCACATTCCCTAGTCCCTTTTCGGGCAGTGTGTGCCTTGTTCTCAAATTCTCTACTCCCTTCGGTTTGCTCCCGGTTCTCATATTCCCTAGTCCCTTTCGAGCAGTTTGCGCCTTGTTCTCAATTTCTCTAGTCTCTTTCGAGCGGTGTGCTCCCTGTTCTCAAATTCTCTACTCTCTTTCGAGCGGTTTGCTCCCCTCCCTAGTCCCTTTCGAGCAGTTTGCGCCTTGTTCTGAAACTCTCTACTCTCTTTCGAGCGGTTCTCAAATTCCCCAGTCCCTCTCGAAAGTTTGCACCTTGTTCTCAAATTCTCTAGTCTCGAGCGGGTTGCTCCTTGTTCTCAAATTCTCCACTCTCTTTCGAGCGGTTTATTCCCAAATCCCTGTCGAGCAGTTTGCGCCTTGTTCTCAAATTCTCAGCGGTTTGCTCCTTGTTCTCAAATTCTCGACTCTCTTTTGAGTCTTGCTCCCTGTTCTCAAATTCCCTAATCCCTTTTCTACTCTGTTTCGAGCGGTTTACTCCCTGTCCTCACATTCCCTCGTCCCTTTCGAGCAGCTTGCGCCTTGTTCTCAAATTCTCTACTCTCTTTCGAGCGGTTTGCTCCTTGTTCTCAAATTCTCTGCTCTCTTTCGAGCGGCTTGTTCCCTGTTCTCAAAATCTCTAGTCCTTTTTCGAGCAGTTTGCTCCTTATTCTCAAATTCTCTACTCTCTTGTGAGCGGCTTGCTCCTTGTTCTCAAATTCTCTAGTCTTTTTCGGGCGGTTTGCTCCTTGTTCTCAAAATCTCTACTCTCTTTCGAGCGGCTTGCTACCTGCTCTCAAATTATTACCTAGTCCCATTCGAGCGGTTTGCTCACTGTTCTGAAATTCCCTAGTGCCTTTCGAGCAGTTTACGCCTTGTTTTCAATTTCTTAGACTCTTTCGACCGGTTTGCTCCTTGTTCTCGAACAGTTTGCGCCTTGTTCTCAATTTCTCAAGTCTCGTTCGAGCGATTTGCTCCTTGTTCTGAAATTCTCTACTCTCTTTCGAACGGATTTTTGCTCCCTGTTCTCAAATTCCCTAGTCCCTTTTCGAGCAGTTTGCGACTTGTTATCAAATTCTCTAGTCTCTTTCGAGCCGTTTGCTCCTTGTTCCGAAATGCTCTACTCTCTTTCGAGCGGTTGGCTCCCTGTTCTCAAATTCCCTACTCCCTTTCGAGCAGTTTGCGCCTTGTTATCAAATTCTCTAGTCTTTTTCGAGCGGTTCTCCTGGTTCTCAAATTCTCTGCTCTCTTTCGAGCGGTTTGCTCCCTGTTCTCAAATTCTCTACTCTCTTTCGAGCGGATTTTTGCTCCCTGTTCTCAAATTCCCTAGTCCCTTTTCGAGCAGTTTGCTCCCTGTTCTCAAATTCCCTAGCCCTTTTCGAGCAGGTTGCGCCTTGTTCTCAAATTATCTATTCTCTTTCGAGCGGTTTGCTGCCTGTTCTGAAATATAGTCGTTTTCTAGTGCCGCTCGGGCAGTTTGCGCCTTCTTCTCAAACTCTCTAGTCTCTTTTGAGCGGTTTGCTCCTTGCTCTACTCTCTTTCGAGCAGTTTGCTCCCTGTTCTCAAATTCCCTCGGCCCCTTCGAGCAGCTAGTTTTTTTCGAGCGGTTTGCTCCTTGTTCTCAAATTCTCTAGTTTCTTTCGAGCGATTTGCTCCTTGTTCTCAACTTCTCTACTCTTTTTCGGGGGGTTTGCTCCCAGTTCTTAAATCCCCTAGTCCCTTTCGAGCAGTTTGCGCCTTGTTCTCAATTTCTCTAGTCTCCTTCGAGCGGTGTGCTCCTTGTTCTCAAATTCTCTAGTCTCTTTCGAGCGGTTTCCTCCTTGTTCTCAGACTCCCTAGTCCCTTTCGCGCAGTTTGCGCCTTGTTCTCAACTTCTCAAGTCTCGTTCGAGCCGCTTGCTCCTTGTTGCCAAATGCTCTACTGTCTTTCGAGCGGATTTCTGCTCCCTGTTCTTAAAGTCCCTGGTCCCTTTTCGAGCAGTTTGCGCCTTGTTCTCAAACTCTTTAGTCTGCTCCTTGTTCCCAAATGCTCCACTCTCTTTCGAGCGGTTGGCTCCCTGTTCTCAAATTCCCTAGTCCCTTTCGCGCAGTTTGCGCCTTGTTCTCAAAATCTCTACTCTCTTTCGAGCGGTTTGCTCCTTGTTTTCAAATTCCCTAGTCCCTTTCGAGCAGTTTGCACCTTGTTCTCAAATGCTCTAGTCTCTTTCGAGCAGTTTGCGCCTTGTTATCAAACTCTCTGGTCTCTTTCGAGCGGTTTGCTCCTGGTTCTCAAATTCTCTGCTCTCTTTCGAGCGGTTTGCTCCCTGTTCTCAAATTCTCTAGTCTGTTTCGAGCGGTTTGCTCCTTGTTCTCAACTTCTCTACTCTCTTTCGAGCGGTTTGCTCCTTGTTCTCAAATTCTCTACTCTCTTTCGAGCGGATTTTTGCTCCCTGTTCTCAAATTCCCTAGTCTCTTTTCGAGCAGTTTGCTCCTTGTTCTCAACTTTCGGGCGGCTTGCTCCCTGTTCTTAAATTCCCTAGTCCCTTTCGAGCAGTTTGCGCCTTGTTCTCAATTTCTCTAGTCTCTTTCGAGCGGTTTGCTCCTTGTTCTCCAATTTTCTACTTTCTTTCGAGCGGTTTGGTCCCCGTTCTCAAATCTCTTTTTCGGTCGGTTTGCTCATTCTTCTCAAATTCTCTACTCTGTTTGGAGCGGTTTGCTCCCTGTTCTCAAATGGGACGGCGGACGACTCTGGCGGGGACTGGCGGCGAGACCCTGGCGCGGACTTGGTGGGCGACCCTGGCGCGCGAGAGCTCTGCTGGGGACTTGGCGCACGACAAAAAAAGCTTGGCGGATGACTCTGGCGGGGACGGCGGACGACCCTGGCAGGGACGGCGGGGGACTTGGCGGGCGACCCTGCCGCGCACGGACTGCCGGGCGAAAAAAGTTATGGCGGAGACACCGCACGATGCGCACTCGCAAAAAGAGCTTGGTCGGACCCTGCGGAAACGGCGGTGCTGAGAGTTCCTAGCCGCCTATAGCCGCCTGCTGATACCGCCCCACGGCGGACCAGAGTGTCTGGCACGGGGACAGGAACGGGGACGGCCAGGACAACTCAGACGGCAGATGGCTCGATCTGACATGACAGCGGACGACTCTGACGGCGGCTGGCGGACGACTCTGGCAATGGACGCCGTGGACTCCGGCGAGGACGTCGCTGCTATTGTGACACATCACGCTGATGTCACCTCGGCCTTCCCCAACATTGCAACGTCTGTTCGGCTAGTGCAGCACGGCGAAGGGGAAGAAGCAGAACACAAAACCCATTCTAGTCCTGCTTCGGGTGGTTGTGGGTGGGTTCCACGTTACGAAGACGGCGCGACTCACGACCACTTCTCACTATGACATACCTTGAACCCTAAACCCTAAACCTCCTGAAACCCTAAACCCTAAACCTTAAACCCTACATCCCTACCTTTGGGGCTTGGTGGAGTGGGTGAACTGCAAGAGGCTTACCTTCGGATCCTCCGGCTTTGTAAATTTCCGCGGACCCCTGAACCCTATAGAGGGTTCTCATAACAGGGTCTATAAGGGTTACTATGAGGGCTACTATAAGGGTTTAGTATAGGCGCCTTAATCATTAAAGTAGGGTTTGGGCGTCTCCTTTTTATAATTCTAGTATAATATACCCCCAAAACTCTGTTCCAATTATTAAGGCCCCTACATTACCCCCAAACTCGAAACTCTCCAAACCCTATTCCCTAGTCTCGAATCCCCTTGCCCCTAGCCTCTACACCCTGAACGCAACATCCCTAAACCCCACAAACTCTAGACTCTAAACCCTCCTTGCTTCAAACTCTCTCGGATCCCCGGGTGCTGCGCTGAACCGCCCTGAAGACCAAAGCACTTACTTTAGCACGGAGAGCAAGATTGCGAACAGAAATCGCCCCGAAATTCCTAAACCTAATCCCCGAAGCCTACAAACCCCAAAGCCTAAACCCCAAACCCCAAACCCTAAACCCCAAAACTCTAAACCCCAAAAACTCTAAACCCTAAACCCCAAAACCCTAAACCTCAAACTCTGAACCCTAAAGCCTAAACCCCAAGAATCCTAAATACCCGAAGTCGATGATACCCTGCAGAGCCTGGGCTTCGACGCACATCAGAACGGCCCCGGCCTGACTCTAAAAGGATGCTTGGGTGATTTGAGGGTTTAGCGCTTAGGGTGTAGGGACAAAGATTCTGTAAGGGTTCTTTTAAGGGATCTATGCGATTTAGGATAGTGTAGAGTTATGGGTTTCAGGTTTTAGGGTGATTAAACCAGTCCACCCCCCAAGGCCCCCCTCATAGAGTCCTGATGGCCCTTAACAGGGTTTAGGGTTTAGGGGAGTCCTGATGGCACTTAATAGTGGGTATTTGGGGCATATTTGAGGGTGGTTGGGAGATTTAAGGTTTTAGTGCTTAGGGTGTAGGGAAAAGAATGCTGGGTTCGAGGTGTAGGGCAGGTTTAGGGTGTGGGGTCTGAGTGCTTTGGGGTGGGGCTTCGGATATGGGGTTGCCTTCTTGGGGCCTTGTAGGGTAGGTGTAGGGGTAGGGGTTTAGGGTTTAGGGGTTTAGGGTTTAGGGTTTAGGGGTTTAGGGTTTAGGGTAGTCAGATGAGATGGAAGTATGTACTCAGTATACAACCAGCTTAGGAACCTCAGAAGTTGCGTGGCAAAACCTCGGAAACAGCTGCCGAATCAGACAATCATCATGTGGTTACTGCATCATTACCCTAGAATGACTACGCCAGTTTTCAAGCATCACCCAACCATTGCGCGTAAATGTATGTATGCGTGCAGGCATTTGTATAATGTACATACAGCTACATTTGCATGAGACTTGACAGACCCAAACGCAAACAATGAATAAACCCCTAACCCTCAACCCCACCCCCATAAAACTCAAACAATCCGGGATTCCCGCGTGGTCCCCGGCGAGAGCTGCGAGCTGCACGGCCTGGAGTGCAGCCGATGCCTGCGCCAGAGCATCAGGTATCGGATGGGGCGCTTTTTTGCTTGGTTTTGGGCTTAGGGTTTAGAACATTGTTTTTGTGATTTAAGGTTCAGAGTTCTTTGACGGCAAGTGGAATTTTGCCAAAAAAGGGTGCAATGAGTCTTAAGGGTTTGGGTGTGTTTGGTGTTTTGGGGCAGGGTTTACCCAGTTCAGGTTTTGACACCTCAAACTTGGAACCTTTTATTTGTCGGGTCCGCATAGTGCGTCCCATTGTAAACCGACGTTCACAGGGACGACCGGGTCCAGAGATTTTGGATTTCGGGTCATAGGGGTGGGGTTTAGGGGTGCAACATGTATGCTGATCTTCATACATAATCACCGTGCTGGCGCGACTGGTCTCGCAACCGCAACCCGTCCAGCCGAAATCAACTCGGGAACTAAAACGTCCTGCGAATCCGAACTGCTTCAGCAAGCTACACTCTTGACGGAACCCGTTTACCTGATACGCAAATAGCTAGGATGAAGACCTGAAGACTTTGTCAGGTTCTTAACCTGAGTACTGAGTTCCAATGCCTCAATGCTTCAAGCCGCAGCCACTCATCACGGAACTGGAGTTGCACACTCCTGTGCTTCGATCGCTACACCCTGAGGCCTGAGTTTGCAGAACCCCTGCGCTCCTCGTTGACATGGTCTTCTGCACGAGCAAACAAGCGTCGAGCCTGCCATAAAGGTTCGTGTTTAGGGTTTAGGGTTTAACGGTTTAGGGTTTAGGGTCAATATGCTGCATGAGAAACTGCTTCTTTTAAAATTTGCGAAGCTTTCTTCCCTGCTTTTACATAGCGCCATTTGCTGGGGTATGCCTGTCGAATGTCTCTAGAGATACAGCTGTCCGAGCCCCTCGTGGCCAAAACCAAAATCCTGTTAAACCCTTACATCTATTCCTTAAAACTCCCGAAAACACTGCTCTAATTCTTAAGGCCCATGTGTGTATGTGTGTGTATATATATATATATAGATGTAGATTAGATATAGATTAGACCGTCTCAAGGTCGATTTATTGTAGAGTATTTGGCGTGCAAAGCTGCAGAGCAAGTCGAAAATGTGACTGTTGATACGGTTCAAGCTTCTGGTCCTGATTTTGGCCGGAACCCTATGGCCCTTGAGTTCCGGACCTGTGAACCCTAAACCTGTGGAGCCTTAGGCCCAGCCTGCGCCACCGTGTCCTTGGCATCGAGATAGCACTGCTGCTGGCTTTGGCAGTCCTGGGCATCCGTTGTGTGTAGGGTTAAGCGGTTAAGAGTTTCAGGTTTAGGGATTGAAGGCTAACGGATTGCAGCTCAAAGAGTGTTTCGAGTTTCAGTTTGATCTTTCTGTTTTTTGGTGCTACTACCCAGGCTTACACCGAGACCGGCCAGAAATTGGCACGCACCTGCGAAAAAACGGTTAGGGGTGTTTTAGCGTTCGGGCTTAGGGCCAGCAAGGTGTAATGCGATTCTGCGTTTTTTGGTTGTAGGTCCAGTTTCGGATACCGGGTTTTGGGCTTAGGGCTTATAGGCTTTAGCGGTTCAGGGTTTAGGGCAGGCTATACGTGATTACCTGGTCCATTGCCTCGACGCATCAATGCTCGTGACTCTCGCTGCCTCCGACTACAGATGGTAAAGTACTCCTGAACCTTCAAGCAACTGCCCAATCTTTCGCTCTCAGGCTTAAACTGTTTATTCTTACGGTTTAAAGGCATAAAGGGCTTGAGGGTTCAATTTTTTTGTTCACACGAGTATGGCCCAAGGTTTTGGACTCAGGGTTAGAATTCAAGAGTTCAGTTTCTGTTTGGTTTAGGGTTTGATGCGTCTGCGCCTGGGCTTGGGCAAGGCCCTTGTAATCCTGACTCTGGGTTCTTGTGAAGAAAGTTAGTTTAAGTTACCATAATAGGGATCTGTAGTAAACAATCTGATTTCCTTATTATGGTAACTTAAACTAAATCCGTTAACCCTTAAAGGAACCCTTATAGATCCCTTAAAGGGAACCCTTATATATCCCCAGTATGGTAACTTAAACGTTACATCCCTTAACAAGAACCCAGGACTTAGAAAAGGAATCGATCTCTGGGTTACACCATCAGCTTGATTCACATGTGGCGGATGTACCTGATGTATGTGGGAGTTTCCGAAAATTACGGGTGCCGTATTTTGGGGTCCTTATAATAAGGATCCTACTATTTGCGCTACTATATTAGGGTCCCCTATGTTCGGAAACTCCCACACACACCAACAGGAAGCAATGTACCTTTCACACATCGTCCTGACATGGATTTAAGTCTTCTGTAACATAGGAGTTGTTACTCTAGCTAAAGGGGAATATCTGAAGATTAAGACATGAGTTGTTACCCTAAACCCTGAACCTTAAACCTCTCAACCCAAAACCTAAAATCCTAAACCCCACTCTCGGTGCAGAAACGGGCTTCAGAACCTGGGCATGTCTGGCTCTGTCGTTGCATCTGGCATGTAGGCCCGAGCCCAGGCGGTCACAAAGACGCGCGGTTCAGGGTTTAGTGTGTTAGTGCTCCTTTTGGGGGTTCCCTTATGGGTTCCTTAAGGGCTAAGCATTTAGAGCTCCTTTCAAGGTTCAGGGCTTCGCGTCGCTTCCCTTAACGCGGGCTGATCCTGAACCCAAGCCACCCAGAAAAAAAAAAAAAAACGAAGCCCCGAAACTACATCGGCCCTGAGCTCCGCACGGCAAGCAGCTGCAATGCGACTGCCTCGACCAAGGAAACTGCAACTAACGATGCCCCCCAATCCCTGAACCCTAAACGCATATCCGGGCTAAAGAGACATGGACCTGGATCTTCCTGCACTACAGAAGCGGCCCTGCAAGCAACATCTAGAAAGGTTTGGGGGTGTTGGGTGTAGGGTTTCGGGTTTAGTGCAGCGTTTAGGGGTATCTTTTCCTCGAATCGAATGTGAAACTCATTGACATCCTCATGTGGGGCCATCGTGCTTCTTCCGATTGAAAAAACCTACAAGTAAAGCCCAAACCCAAAAACACCGGATAAGATCCTATAAATCCCTGAACTGTTAGGACAAACCTCCTAAGGGTTCCTTCAAGAGGTACTATAAGGGTTCTAACTATAAAGGCTCTATAGGGTTTAGGGTATAAGGGTCCATGTACCCAGATAGGATATACTTTGGCCCTAAAGTACCTATATAAGGATTAGTTTAAGGCCACCAATGTATATACTTTATGAGTACATGGACCCTTTATAAACCCTAAACCCTTATGGTACCCTTATGGAGCCCTTATAGGAACCCTTAAAGGAACCTTATAGGTACATGGACCCTTAAGGCAGTTATACACCCTGAGACTCCAGTATCCCTTAATTAAGGCATATACCTTATCTCTTGCTAGGGATCCTACTACTCCAATATCCCTTAATTAAGGAATATTCCTTAAATCATATTAGGGATCCTACTATAATTTAAGGTATATTCCTTAATTAAGGGATATACCTTATCTCTTGTTAGGGATCCTACTATAGGTATTTTCCTTAATGAAGGGATATTGGAGTCTCTGGGCACTCTGCGCCCATGCTACGGCCTGCTCTCGGTGGAGCCGCAGCTCCTCGGACAAGGCCGAGGCCTGACACACGCTGCTTTTAGAGTTTAAGCCAATTTAGGGTCTCAAAGAGGGGCCCTAAGAATTAGAATAGGGTTTTGGGGTATATTATGGTACATTATACTGGGTTACCTATACTATTGTCGGGGTTCCTTATATAGTTATAGTGTACATTATACTATAACTATATAAGGAACCCCCACAATAGTATAGCCAGTATAGGTAATCATTAAAGCCTCTATATTAGGTTGGAACCCTGGAGGCTCCTCTAGGTTTCTCGGTACGTTCATTATTCCACAGGGCTTTATAAGTTCCTTTTTAGGGTTTAGTTTAGGATTTAGGGTCTAGGGAATGTACGGTTTCGAAAGAGTTCGTATGGCAAGGGGTGAATCAAAGGGCTCCTCTGAAGGGTTCTGTACTAGAAGGGTTACTCGGACTACGTACAGCATGATGAAGCCTCTGTGAGAAGATGCCCTAAACCCAAAGCCTTAAACCCTCAACCCTGGACCCAACTCACGCTGAAGCCCGAGTTCCTGAAATCCCAAACCCAAACCGCTATCTAGCCCGCATCATCCGCACTGACTTGCAAAGAATGCCGAACATTTCACCCGAAAACAACCCCGAACCCTACGCTCTAAACTCCCGCCGAACTGCAGCCCCTCAGCCAATCCAGAAAGCCTTAAACCACCTCAAGTGCAAAGCTTCAGTCCTGAAAAGCTCAAACACCCGAAACCCTACTCTAATAGAAATAGGAAGAAAACTGAGAATATTAGTATAGGAACTAAATACATCATGTAATCATGTAATAACAATAATATTAGGAGAAGAAGAAGAACCCTATCATAATAAGAACAAGCAGGAAACTAAGACTAAAGGTAAGCACCATAATAATTACCCATAGGCTCCACAGTAGTTCCTTGTTGGGACCACCTTATAGGATTCTATTTAAATACGAACCACAA
Organism: Symbiodinium sp. clade A Y106; assembly: GCA_003297005.1. NCBI lineage: Eukaryota > Dinophyceae > Suessiales > Symbiodiniaceae > Symbiodinium > Symbiodinium sp. clade A. The sequence goes on from BGNK01000192.1 coordinate 281,537, forward strand.
AAAGGAACTACTATGGAGCCTCTGGGAACAAATCAGAAGAAGAACCCTTCAGGCGCCTCTTTTGCCGCGATCTGTCCCTGCTCGGTGTCCCCACAGTGGAGGCACAGCCGGCAAAGGGTGCGTAGCCTTGGGCGAAAGCCAGGCCAGAGCCAGGGCGTGCGTTTCGAAGTTTTTCTGTTCGTCTAATTGTGTTTTTGAGCTTCTTGGTGGAATCTGTTCGGATTTTTCGTAGTTTTTGCAGAGCTTTTGACACTGCCTTTAAAGAGTTTGAGGTCTATGTAGTGGCTTCCGGGACTGAAGGTTTAGAATTTAGAGGCATTGCGCTTAGGATTTAGATGAGAGCGTGCCCAATACCTCAAAGTCTTTGGGTTTCAAGTTTCCGGCTGAGGGCCGGAGATGTATGGTCTAAATTTAAACTTGAGGAGAGACACTCCGCAAGTCATAACAAGAAAACCTACATAATAATTTCGGAAACCTTCCGTAGGTTTACGGGGTTTGGGATGCCGTCAATCACAACAAGAAGCCCGGGTCCTTTGACGAATCTCTTCCCTTTCTCGGGGCCTTGGGCTCTCTGGGGTTCCTTGGTGCTCCAGCGTGTGTAGGGTTTTCAGGGTGTTGGGGTTTAGGATGCCGAATTTTTCTGCTTCATGCCAGTCAAGACATCAGGGTCTCAGGCTTGTTTGGGGGTACGGGCTTAGAGGCTTACGTACAGTTCCACCAGCTGGGATTCAAGGCATTTGTTGGCGTCGAGAGTTTGGAGGTGTTTTTGACAGCCTCCCAATACTGACCCAGATCTTCCAAAATCCCTTAGTTCAAGTTTAAGGGTCTCTGAACCAACCGCCCTCGATGCATCAAGCTATGCATCTTTATTTGCTGAACAAAAAGCTTGGTGGCGTACGCTCAAACCCCGTCCCCTCAGATGCTCTGAAAATTAGGCACAAGACCCGAAACCCTCAATGGTTCAAACCGAAACCCTGAAGCCAAGCACCCAAATCCTTGACAAAAACCCCAAACCCTAAACCCTAAACCCTAAAGGCCCAGAACCCTAAAGGCCCAGAACCTATGCCCCGGGAACAGCCCAATGGAGGTTCTGAGCTCTGGGCGAGCGGGACTGGGCCTTCTTGTCTTCCAGGCTATGGAAAAGCGCCATCTTCGCAACGAAGGGCCAAAGGTTGCTTAAGGCCTTTCGGGTTTCGGGCTTGCAGGCTGAGGCGTTGTGAAGACGGTTACAGCGTCTTTCTGCGATCTACACGTTTTTCAACTTCAAAGGGATCGTCCAGCGCTTGCAGAGTTTCGGGTTTGGCGACCGGAAATTAAGATCAGGGGCATGCATGGAGGCTTGTTGGCTGGGCAAGTGTACCTCGGATCCCATGTGCCGCCGATAGAATTCATCCACTAAGGAAGCATCCAACAGAGGCAAAGGAGTCGGCATTCGGCGATGGGTTACACAATTTAGGGCATTTATTTCTGCGGAGGTCCTCAAACCAGGGATCCTGCTACATTTAGTGTCTATCGTAGGGTGCTTCATGTTCTTAAACTCACAACTTTCTCAAACTCTCAACTACTCGCCAGATACTAATCCTAAAGTTGCTACAAAGCAACCCTGAGCACAAGCAGCTAATCTACCCGCGAGGGCGTGACATGGCATGAAGAGTAGGATTAGGGAGACGCTGTGAACCATACAAACCGTAGTAAACCCGCAGCCGTGAACCCATTAGCATATTCCCCAAAGCCCCCAAGTTCAGAGATTGAGCTTTCTGAGGAGGCCTGCTGCCTCGTTCGCTTGATGGCCTCCGCAAGGCACAGCAATTGGGGGCTTAGGGCTTACCTGCACCCCCAAATAACCGACCTTTTTAAGGACTTATACAACGCAACCATAATCAGGAACCCCGACAAGGTAGGTTTTCTAGGGTCTGGGTAGGGTTTGGTTGCGGACTTTTTGCTTGAGTGCCTTTGGACTCTGCACGAAGTGGTTGGGGATTTTAGGGTTTAAGGTTTTAGTGTTCAGCATGTAGTGGAAACGTCAAAGACTTGCGAGGAGCACTAAGCTTTTTAGGGGCTGATGTTTGGATCAAGATTTATTCCATGGTTTAGACTATGGTCTAGAAGTTGATTGCGGTTCAAGCTTTCTACGTGGTTATTTCGATGATGACCCTGGGTCTCCGAAGCCCAAGCTTTCCTAAACCATAAAGCGAACTCTCCACAGCCTGTCCGTGCTCTTCATGTCGAGACCGAGCTTATAGTCGAGGTTGAAGGCCATTGTGTGAAACAAATGGCTTGCCACAGATGGGCTTTGACGCGTTTTGGGTCTCGGCTTTAGAACGTTGGTGTGATTCAAATTCAACCTTTGGTATTCCGGCACTTCGCTTCGGATCTCCTCCGCAAGCATGCCCCGACCGGGAACACAATCCCAGAATAATGCAGTTTAATAACTTGACCACGGATTTGGGCTTCGGGTTTGGAGTTAAAGTGTTAGCTGTTAGCCCAAACCGAAACCCTGGATGCCCCAAGCCCTTCAATTGAAGATCCAACTTTTTCAACTTCACAAAAACATCAATATAAAGGTAACCTGTAAGAGTTAGACATTGATCATTCCTTTAAGCTGGGGCCTCGGGAACGTCGCCACTTTGGGACAACGCGAAGGCCATCATTTCGAGGGCCGTCGCCTGGAAAGTGGGCTTAGGGTTTACGGATTCTCGAGGCTTTGGGGTGCTACTCCAAAACCCCTTAATTAACGAATGTATCTTTGATCTTACTTGGGTTCCTACTATCATTTATGGTATATCGGTATATCCCTTGATTAAAGAGTTTTGGAGTTTCTGGGTAACACGGCTCCAGCAATGTATCTGAAATGCCATCTGTCACGTTAAGTTTTGAAGGCTTAAGATTTCTGCCCGGAGGCTTGAAGTGTCAGGGTTTCCCATCAGGCTTAGTTTCCTCAGCTTTTCAGCCTGAAATCAAATCGGTTGCAGGGTAGTTGAGCTTGCAGAACATCAAATTAGGTGGCCTGGCCAGTGGAGAATTTTATACAGCGTGTTACATCAAACTATCGTCCCAACCCTAAACCAAAAACCCTCAACCTGAACCCTGAACCCTGAACCCGAAACCCTAAACCCTAAACCAAAAACCCTCAACCTGAACCCTGAACCCGGAACCCGAAACCCTAAACCAAAAACCCTCAACCTAAACCCTAAACCCGGAACCCGAAACCCTAAACCAAAAACCCTCAACCTAAACCCTAAACCCGGAACCCGAAACCCTAAACCAAAAACCCTCAACCTGAACTGTGGCCCGAAACAGTCAACTCATACCCCTCAGCAGATGGCCTCAGCTCTGCTGTCGCCAAACTCCTGCACAGAGGCTTAGCCCTGCAAGATTAGGATATTTGGGTTGTAAGCGAAAGACACGGAGGTTCAAAAGCACTCTGTGAAAGAAAGGCTTTGGGCTTTTGCGCTGCGCCTGTACTTTAGAGTGCGGGGTCGCTTTGACTTTTTCGAGACTCCTCAGACTCTGATGGGCTTTGGTTTTATTGTCGGACACGCTGGGCTGTCGATTCGAATTAACCCGAAGCCCTGTAGTAAAACCATAACGGACGCCCGACTTTACCCTAATTTATATGGATTTCGATTCAGCATAGGTGGCTTAACCCTATAAACTCTAACCCTTTACATGTATCGCCCGAAATTATATATGTACTCGCTCAGGCTGCAGAAGTACGGAATCCGGCATTTGCAGGAGCGGCTCTAGAAGAGTGTACGTGCCAATGCCTTAGAGACCTAAACCCGGAAACCCTACTTAAAGGGTCACGGGACTTAGTAACTAGGGTTATACTTAGGGCAACTATACTAATAACTACTTAGAACCCCAATTAAGGTACTTAGAACCCGACTTATTAAGTCCCATGGTCCTCCAAGTACACCCCCCGAACCTCCAGACCCTAAATCCCCTGAGCCTCAATGTCCTGCAGGGGGACTTGATAGCTAGAATAGGGATTTGGGGTATATAATGTCAGGAACTCTAAGGAAGAATACATTAATTATAGCAAACTTATGAAATAACATATTTATCATGAGGAACCCTAGCGAGTAATGTTGCCCGCCTGGAAGCGCTCGAGAGAATCGGAAGCGGCCTCTAGCGCCCGCTTGAACTCCTGAGGGGGATGCTTCTCAGACTGCTGGAAGGATCGGTTTCGGATTTAGGGGTTTAGGGTTTAGGTTTAGGGGTTTAGGGGTTTAGGGTTTAGGGTGTAGATCCTTCATGGGACTCCCTATAAAGCACCCTGTTGTAGTATAGGGTAAAAATTAGGGGTGCTGCTTTCTGGATCCTCCCTGAAATCTGGTTTGAGGGCTACCACAAGAGCTCCTTTAAAGGGCATCCCCCCGAGGGTATCTGTAAGGGTTCCCGTAAGGACTACTCTGAGGTTGCCACAAGTCTACTATACATCCATAAATAAAGGTTCTTATCGGACTAATCCTAAACCAAACCCTAAACTCTGACGGCTCCTCTAAGATTATATCCGGAAGGGTTCCCAGAACTGACGGAGGAGGCCGAGCCCGAGTTTTCTGTGAGCTTCGGGCCCGGGAAGCAGGGCTTCGGCCGTAGGATCTCGAAGACCCAAACCCTGAACTCTACACCCCAGACCCTAACTTAGTTGCTGAGTTCATAAGCCCCAAAAAGTGTACACTTTTAGTTTTATAGTGGGTAGTATCATCCAAAAAAGTGTAAAGTGTATCCACTCAGCTACTAAGTGAACTCTACACCCCCAGACCCTAAAACAGCAACAGTGACCCCAAACCCTCAAGGTCCTTGCTGGCACAATATGCTCTCACCAGCGTCTGTAGAACAGCCTTGGCACTTCGTTTTGAGGGGTGTGGGTGGCTTGCTGATGTGCTCTTTCCGTCTGCGGGGATGGAGGTTTTCAAAGGTCTCGGTGTAGAGGGTGTATCTCCAAGGCATCTCCCTCCAAGGGTCGCACAGCCTCGTCGCGCCTGCAGGGTCCCTGCTCCTGCAGAGCTTTAGGGGCGTCGCTCGTAAGGGCTTTGCGGATCGATCATGCGAAATGCCCAATCATGGCCCTTTCAGCTACGAGCTGACACACCCGCCGCGCAGCTGATGCCATGAATCTGAAACAATGGGCGGGCCAGCAGCCCTTCAAACCCCGAACTTACCCGAGACCTAAACCACAAGCAGCCCGAAAGCGAAACTTACCCGAAACCACTTCCACGTTAACACTCCGCACGGGCGCGCGCACGCCTGCGCGTACAGTTCCAGGGCATCGTCCGCTGACACGGCCGCGCCCTCGGCATCCTCGCAGGGATGATGATCAAGGGGCATGCCCTCATGTTCTTTCAGGTGCAGAGTTGAGGGTTTAGGTATCCCTTTTAGATTTAGTCTCTATTAGAGTGTGCCCAAAGCCCTCTTCCGACTATGCTGATCATACAGGGCTACATATATCGTGGATAGGCTTTACGAAGAGTGTAGGTATGAAGCTTCTGGCCGAGGGCATTTAGGGCTAGGGGTGTAAGTTTCAGGCGTAGCGCTCGGGCTTAAGGCTTGGGCTTGGTTAATCTTTCATTTTTAAGCATGAACGGTTTAGGGTTTAGGGTTTAGAACCCTTAAGAATCTAAGTTTTCAGGGTCCAGGCAAGGCTTGACCTGGGGCTTAGGTTGAAGCTTGTATCAGGGGGCTTCTCGTGTCTCTTTATGAGGCCCCTTGGGCTCCTCATTATTACCAGAATGATACCTTCGTGGGAATCCAAGAGAGAAGACCTAGCTAAGAGAACCCCTATACAGCGTATACAGACCCAAGTGCATGATGTGTTGGGAGGATCGGAGCTCTGCGGTCTAGGTATGAATCAAGTGCTGAGGGAGTCAGGTTGTTTGTTGTCTTCGGCTTGCCCAAATCTTCGGGGCGTGGAGCGTTACGGAAAAGACTTGAAGGCGTGTAAGTCGTGCTATGTGAAAGGATAGCCACGACCACTTTTAACTCTAATCCCAACTGAAGTGCTCATAGCACTGCTTCTAAGTTTCAATATTGAGGTTCAGCACATAAGGGTCTTTTCTGGCTCAAGGCTGCCTTCAGGTTACCGGGTCGGAATGCTACAGACCAGATTTCAGACTAGCTACTTTACTTGGAGGGTCGGAGGACTTAGTACGTAGTTGTTTTGGAGACTTATAAGTATGATAAGTATGATAACCCCAACCAGGGTCCCTTTTAGAGTACTTATAAGTCTACTTATTACCTACTTACTAAGTCCGCCGACCCTTCAAGTAAGTTACCATAACAAGGAAATCACATTTACATCTTGTGACAGGCCTCGTCGAGCAGCTTCCAAACAGCGACGCAGTGCCTTGGAACACCAGGCCCCCAAAATGGCTTAGGGTTTACCTTAACCCCAAATAACATGCGTTTTTAAGGACTCTAAGGAAATCATAAGAAGGAACCCTAAAAAGGGAGACTTTATTCGGGTTTAGATAGGGTCTTGGGGTCCAAACACTGAACCCCCAAACCCAGCTCGCATCCGCAGTCCCCAAACTCCAAAGGCTCGGACCCAGACTTGGGAAACTCTCTGCAACGAACGCCCGAAACCCGGTCTCTAGGATTCACGAGGTTTAGGGTTAGTTGGGTTCCGGCGTGGGGCATCGCGCTTGGGCTGTAGGACTTCGCTACGCCTCCGTGTGCCTATGCAATATAGTACATACTGAAGCCTTCAAGTACCACTACAGGAACCCCTGTTGGCCTAAGTATATGCTACATGACATGGACCCTTAGGGTCAGGGAGAGAAGGTCCTTCCTTCAACCGGAATGCCTTGGGAAGAACTCCAGCCCACAAAAAGCCCGAAACCCTGGATCCTCAACCCTAAGTTTAAACGCCGAGAGTTCAGGGTTTTTTCCATAACCCAGAATCCGAACCTCCTAGCCCGACACCCCAAACCCCCCCCCCCGAAGCCCAAACTTCCTAAAGCCTAAACCCTCATCCTCGACTCATGAACCTTCATCCGACAATCCTCACCCTAAACCCCCGGCCAAATCCTACACCCTCAACCCTAGACACCCTAAACCCAAATCCCAAAACCACTAAAAACCCTAAAAACCCTAAAAACCCTAAAAACCCTAAAACCCTAAAAACCCTAAATCCTAAACCCAAATCCTGACTCAGGCTCCCTCAGCTCGAAAGCCTCGAGTCTCGGCAGTTTCGCCTTTCGGGCTTTCTGGGGTCCAAGCTGTCGTGAGGAGATGTTGGGGTTTAGGATGAGGTTTAGGGTTTAGGGTTTAGGGTTCAGGATGAGGGTTCTGTTTCAAATTCCTTTAAAAAGGGCTCCCTTTAAGGGATCTAGAAGCTTCAGAGTTACGTCAGGGGTTTGAGGTTTAAGCAATTAGGACTATGGGGCTGAAGTTTGTAAGGTTTCGAGCCTTTAGAGTGTGCACAGCCTTAGTGAAGGAACCTGATTAAGAAACCCTGGGCCTTTATAAGGGTGCCTTATATATGAATCCTACTACTTTGGGGTTATAGGCCCAGGGTTTGATAATCAGGTTCCTACGTTAAAATTCAAGAGGGCTCAAGGCGCGCGGACTGCACGTTGAATTTGGGAATATGTGGAAAGGGCTTTGTGCCTCTGGCTTGCAATGTAGAGACGTAGCATTCCACATCGTTCTCGAGACAGTGCGTGAGACTAGCTCTGGAGGACCCAGTAACCGCAAGTTGGATACAGCATTGAAAAGATAGCTCAACAAATGAACCCCAGTGGCAAATATTCACGATAAGAAGAAACCCAAACCTCAAAACGGCAACCCTGAAGCGCGATCAACAAAGGTCATCTGAACCTAATTAATAGCCTGAAGCCAAGTCTCCGACATCCTCGGAAAGGTTCACAATTTAACTCATAACAGGGTTTAGGGTCTTATGGCTTCCTGTATATATAAATCCAGCTCTGCCAGCCTCCCGAAAGAGCTGTGCAGCCTCCATGCCCGCCACATGAGCGCCCTCCTGGAAACCAGGGTTTTCAAGATTGAGGAGGGCTCTAATATAAGGGGCCTTAATGATTAGAACAGAGTTTTGGGGCCCATTATACTGTAATCATAATATGGAAGCCCCCAAATAGTATTGGTAATTATCTAGGCCCCTATAGTAAGTCTGAGTTGGGGCAGACGGGATTCTATGCTTTGGTGGTTTGGGAGCTCTCTGTGATTGTGGTCTAGATAGATAGTCACGTCGCGTTGGGGGGGTGAGGACTGGTGCACAAAAAGGGAATTCATTGCTGAAGCCTTGCAGCCCGAAGCTCCCAAAAAAACTTGAATTCCGAAAACCCCAAAACCCTTCGCCCAGACCCAAGGCAAAACAAAAATGCAACCTGTTTAAACAAGCAACAACAACACCGGCTGCCGAGGGACGTAGGCTGCCAGAAGCGCTTTAGCACAGGCCTGGGAGGCGGTCTTCGAGGTTCGGCTTCTGTAGTTTAGGGTTATAGGGTTTAGGGTTTAGGCCAGCGATTAGGGCGTAGAGCTTTAGCTTGCCCGGACAACACAAACCTCGCTGTGGCTTAGCCACACTGCCGAGATATCCTTCATGTTGCTTTCGATCTTCAAGAAGGCTGGGTTCTGTGTGCATCTGTTTGCGTCAGGGTGGTGTGCCAAACAGCTTAGGAGCGTGTAGTTTCCAGGTTCATTTAGCTTTTGCACAGGACTTGGGGAGCAGGGCCGTCAACTCTCTAGGACATGGCATTCCGCAGATTTTGGAATTGCAGTGTCACTTTTGAGTATATGTTGTGAGATCCTCAGTCGTAGGATTTAGGGCACAAGCTCTGGAGCGTAAGATGGGGCGTAAGATTGAAGGACTAGCGTTGAGGAGCCCGCGCTGGGTCTAGCATCATTCAGTTCTTGCAATTTCAAGATCATGTTTCAACTCTCGGATACTTTGCACCGGCTCAAGCCCTGTCTGCATCACGTAAAATTACGAAAAATCGAAACCCTAAACCCGAAAGGGTTCATGTCCCTGGCTCCTGACCTGGGCTCCTGCCTCCTTTTATTGTTGAATCCTTCCTATATAGTCTCCATTGTAGTTCCTCTTTTTGGTTTGACCATATTTATGTTGAGGATCCCATAAGGTAACCCATGACAGGAACTACAATGGAGATTGTAGGTACTACCCAGGTTGACATAGAAGCGGGCGTAAAACCTGAACTGAACCGCAAAAGAGTACAGGTCCTCAAGATTGAAACAGCTCCGTAACTGAACCTGCCATGCTCCTGCAAGACTCGATTTTTCGATCTCACTGCAGCCGCTCTGCCCAGATCTTGGCATACTAAACCCTAAACCTCAACCTACCAAAACCTACTTTCTTGTAGGTTCTCATTATAAACCCTAACATGGAATTAGGAAGGACCCCATAAAAAGTAGGTTCTGGTGGGGTAAGGTGGACCCTAAACGTCCGTAAACCCCACACCATACGAGAAAAGCTATTGAAGCCAACTCTGGCGTTGCGCAGAACTCTTGAAAATACTCCAACCGTATACCACCTAGTGACCTTGTGCATCTTTCAAACAAAACTCCACCGCGTCTACCAAAGCAAAACGTTTTGAGACCGCGTTCTCCTCATTTTTAGTGGCATGCTGACAGTTCTCGGCACCATAACCTTTAAACCCTAAAGCCTTATCGTTGAATAGTCCGGGGAGGTCTATCGACAGATCTGGGTCTGCAGAGGTCCTGGGAGGCTCCGATGCTGCAGACTACGAGCCTGGCACGGCCAAGAACCCTGAACTGGGTTTTTGGCATCTTGGGTTTCAGGGAAATGCCTAGGAATGCGTGTAAAACGGTAGCTTTCAGGTTTTGCAGAGATTCGAGGTGATGTGGAACAGTTGCGTGTCTGGCTGTCTGCGGGTTGGGCATGTACGAGACGCAGATTTTTGAGTGGCGCGTAATTCTGAACCGAGCCAGGCACTGATATGTTCTCCCTTAAGGTCCAATTGCTCGCAAAGTGCAAAACTTTGCTATCACCGCACTTTCTGTTTGTTCAACCTGAGTGAATACTCGCTCATTTGGACCTCTGCGGCTTTCTTGTGAGGATACACGGATTTGTTGCGGCCACGGGTGGATGCACCGCAGGCTGAGAGGTCGGGGCTAGAGTCTAGAGCTTAGGGCTTCACGTAACGTGGGGAGGAGAAGAGAGTTCCCTCAAGGGTTCGATGCGGGTTACTATAGCAGGTCTACGATACTGGGGCGTTCATGGTCAGACAAGGGTTTTGGTGTACGATAGAACACAACTCGAAATTACATATTAAGGTCCAATTACGAGTGCCGAACCCTGAACCCAAAGCTAGCAGCTTAGTGGTCTGCCAACCATAATGAAACCTGACCTTCAAGAAAAAGTAAACTAACTCCGGGCTCCGGAGATGAAGGGCACTTTATGTGTTTCCAACCTAGCCGGTAGAAGGTTAGGCTTGGGGTTTGGGGTTTAGGACTGGGTTTTAGGATTTGCGGCGTTTGTGCCCTTCATGTGACTGACAAAGTATCTTTCTTGTGTCTCCCTGTGTCTATCCACTTCCCTACAAACCGCCAGGAAGTTCAACTACCAGCCGCTTTTGCTCCACCCGTGGCCCCATCTGGAATCGTTCCAGCCACTCCAGCCTAAGGCTCCGCCGTTTCGGAGTTTGAGAAGCTTTTTCCGGTGTTCGCCTTTGAACCTATCTACGGGTGTCTACGGTTTCGGGATTATGTAGAGGGTAGGAAGGATGTGGATGCTACAGGTTTAGAAAACCGCAACTCGCCTGGAGGCTGACCAACAAAACTTGTTACCAGTCTGCAGCTCTGCGCCCAGGTTTCTGATCCCAAGCCCAAGAACTGAAAGCTCTGAACCGAAAGCTCTGCACCCTTCGTTGATTCAACACTGATTCCTGAATCCCCTAAATCTCGCAGTCAGGAAACAAACCACAACCACAGCGCGCAAGCGCTGGAAAGCCAACCGCATGAAGACATCAACGGACTTTGCAACTCAACAAACCTTCAAAAGCGGCAGTCTGTAAACTCTCAAGCCATAAGCCATTCTGGTCTTACTTTGTTGGCTTTTGCATCCCTGCAGCCCACGTGCTTTCCAGAAAAGACAACACAAAGATAACACAGAGCCGAAGCGAGAAGCCGTACGCCTAATCGCTCAACCGATGCCGGAAAAGCCCAACTCGAAACCCCAAACATCCCCAAATCCCAAAACGCCGAAAGCTTAGCTACTCGATTCCCAAACCGTAAAGCAGCATTACCAGGCAAGGTTGTAGCAGCAATGGCGCTAGTAGTGTTAGTTCTAGAACTGAAGGCACTGCACACTGGCTAGGTTATTCAGTGGCCCACTGGAAAAGTGCTACTTCTTTATTTTCGAGACCCAGAAAAAAAGTAAGTAGTAATACCACAGAGCAACAGGCAACCGAGGTTACCATCATTTACCATCCCTAAACTCCGTAACCCCAAACCCTATACCCTAAACCCCTAAACCCTAAACATCCCTACACCCTAAACCCCAAACCCTAAAACCCTAAACCCTGAAACCCTAAACCCTAAAACCCTAGATACCATCCTCAAGCTGAGGCACCGCCATCTTTCCACCTGCTGTCGCCTTGGGAAGTCCATCCACCGCGTCCTTCGCGGCGCTTTGGGATCGAGAGTAGTTTGGGGTTTAAGGGTTAGGGTTGGGGTTTACGGTTTAGGGTTTCGGGTTGAGGGGTTTAGGGTTTGCAGGTCATTAAGCCTTCAATTTCAGGGCTTTCCACCTTCGGGGCTTGACGCTTAAGGCCAGCATGAAGGGAATTGAAACTTGGCTCGTTGAAATTGTCTTGTTCTGAGCTATCGATGGTCGAAGGTCACCTGGATTACTCATGGGCTCGTTTGGTCTGCAAAGGTCTGAGGATTCCTGATTTCAGGATGACGAGATTGCACTTTCGCGGCGCACGTGTTGGGTTTTTTTGGGGGGGCTTTGGGCTTGTACCTCATGAAGTATGCTCAAAGCTGACAAACGTTACGCTCAGGATCGCACGAGACTGATGCAAAGATGCAACTTACAAGAAAGGTAGCCAGATGTATACAGAAACACAAGAGCTTCAATAACCGTTCATGGCCTTCCTCAAAAAGCATCCCTATCTAGCCTTCCTGACCCAAGTGTAATGTAGCCCCGGACGGTGAAAAGTCGTCAACCTTGAACCCTCAACCACCGTACAGCACTCCCTAAACATCCCTAAACCCAAACCCCGAACCCTTAAAACCCCTAAACCCTAATGCGGTGGCATGCTTAATCCGGTGAGCCTCTTTAATGCGTTTTTTCCTTATTGAAGCCCGTACCAAAAAAAAGGTGGCCTAATTAATGCGGTTTTAGGTTAGGGGATTTTCTCTACTTCTGTTCTGCTACTGTCCTACTACTGTACTACTAGTGTACTACTGCACAGTACCAGGCCTCAGACGTGGTCGATTGTGGAGGGGAGTGTAGGTTGGAGGCAAAAGTCTTCAAAATGAACGGGTTTTAGTCTTGGTAGTCATCTTGGAGAGATCGGGGCTTTGGCTTCCAGCTTTTCATGATCCCCAAACCCCGCTAAACTGCTCCGGCTACTAAACCCTCGTACTGTACTACTGATGTACTACTACTGTACTGCTACTGTACTACTACTGTACTACTACTGTACTACTACTGTACTACTGTTGTACCACTGTACTAATATTGTACTACTACTGTACTACTACTGTACTACTACTGTACTACTACGGTACTACTACTGTACTACTGCACTACTACTGTACTATTACTGTACTAGAACTGTACTATTACTGCACTACCACTGTACTACTAGTGTACCGTAACAGGCGTCAGACGTGGTCGATTGTGGACGGGAGGGGGGAGTGTAGGTTGGAGGCAAAAGTCTTCAAAATGAAGGGTTTTTAGTCTTGGTAGTTATCTTGGAGTGATCGGGGCTTGGTTTCGAACTTTTGGTGATCCCCAGACCCCGACCGCGGCATTCGCACAGAACCGCAGACCCTCCACCCAAGCCAGCCCCCAAACCGCGGGACCCCGCAATGCCCTTCTAAGTTAATCAAAGCCACCCAGACCCTAAGCCACCGGAACCCCGGTCCAGGGGGTCACGGACACCAGACTATTCAAGCCAAAAGTTTTGGTCCAGGGGGGGGGGGGGCCCCCCCATTTTTAAAACACCAACTTAAAACCAAAAAAACCACAAACAACCCCCACCCCAAACACCCACGCCCCCCTGTCTCTCGCTCCCCCCCCCCCCCGCGGCCTCTGGGGGCTACCGAGACGCCGGCGAGCGGTCATGGCGACCTAGGGGCGAGTGGCAGAGTGACACAGGCGAGCTAGGGTTTAGGGTTCAGGGATGTTTGGCGATGTTTAGGGTTTAACGTGGTGGGTTGAATAGTANAACCCCCCAAGACCGATCCCCCCCGAGCCCCTGTACCGGGGGGCCAGGGAGCTCAGTAAATGAAACAAAAAAGTGTGGGCCCGGGGGGGGGGGGGGGCCCCCTACTATTCAAACCACCACGTTAAACCCTAAACATCGCCAAACATCCCTGAACCCTAAACCCTAGCTCGCCTGTGTCACTCTGCCACTCGCCCCTAGGTCGCCATGACCGCTCGTCGGCGTCTCCGTAGCCCCCAGAGGCTGCGGAGATGGATCGACCTTCACATCGTCTTCGGGCTTAGACTTTAGGGTTTGAAGTTTAGGGTTTAGGGTATGGGGTTAGTTTTGGCGTTTAAGTCAATTTACGTTCTGTGCTTGTTTGCATGCAATGCCCTTTGAGGCTTTTCTTCAGAAGCCCAAAAGTTCCAAGCTTTGAGGCCCCTCGGCCAGGCCCCCCCAGCCCAAACCAACAGGCACCAAAGGGTCCAACGTAGGGGCCTTGATACCTCGAAAAGGATTTGGGGGTATAGAGGGAGTATCAGGGCATAAAAGTTCTAGATATTGCCAGTCATTCCGACCCGTGTAGTATCCTAGGATCTCAAGCTCAGGATTTCTCAACAATCAACCACCCCAAAAGCCGGTACCTTAAAACCCTAAACCCCTCAACAGCCCTAGAAATCCTCAGAAAAAACAAGCAGCACCCCAGAAACATAACCCCAAAGCCCTCAAACTGATACCCCAAAACCCCCTACTCCCAAAAGCCTGAACCTCCTGGGTTCTCGCAGCGTGAGCAGACGAACACTTTCGCCTTCGGCATTCGATCACAGAGGTTTAGGTTTCTATTTCGGGTTCCTTTCAGGGACATTACAAGGGGTCTACAGGCGCACCTTAAAGGTTTAGGGTTTGGGTTTCAGGTTTGAGATCAGGAGCTTCAGGGCTGAGGCTTTCCAGGCTTTTCGTTGGAACTTTACTGGTTTAAGGGTCGGTCTAACCTCTCTTCTGTGATGAAGTAATTTGTCTTTGGGACCATCAGGGTTTAGTGTAGAAGCTTAGGATTTAAGGATCCGGACTTTTCTTGTGAAGAAGGGACTTGGGATGCTTAGGCTCACTAGAACCGCCATGGGACCTTCATGGAACATCGTAGGACCCTGAATGAAGCCGCATTCAACCCTTCAGCCTTCAGCCTTCCCTCGGCGGAGGCGCATTCACTTGGGACGTTTCTGACTCGAGTGTTTCTGGAGCCGCAATGCAGAACGCTTGAGCCTATGATTCAAGGTTTAGGCTTGTTTTACTTGCGGCTTGAGACTTTGGGGCTTCGCCGGAGGCTTCCACATCGCAGAGACAAGTCCGTGAAACCCCAAGCTTGCTGGGTCGTCGTGTCGTCGAACCGACAAAACACACTGCAACCTCTCCCTCAAGCGCTCACCTCACCTATCCGCCAGTCTTGATGGCTTCGCACAGATTAACGATGCCGGAGCCGACATCACCCGAAAAAACAGAGCAGAGAACGCTGACCTCGCCTCCACTGCAGCGTTGTCTAGCGGCCGCGTGCACTTGCTGCACCTTCGGAATGGAAGCGTATACAGCTTCCGGAGACTACACCCTGGTGCTTCATGGGGGGCATGGATTATGGGGACTGTTATTGGGGATTATATAGGAACTACTACAGGGATCCATCCCCCCATTCCCTACTAAGCACCAGGGAGACTAAGCCTTGGCCGGTCCAAGATGTAAAGTCTGAGGCTATAGGGACCAAGTTGCTCTGCGGCCCAGAGCCGTTTAATCCATCCGATACCAGCAACGCCGGAATGCTAAAAAAGGACTGAGTCTGAACAAAGCAATGACATCATCCTCTTGCAGTCCCTATAACTATACTACCAGAGATCCCCCGAAAAATCACTTCTGATTGTTCAGGCACTCATGCTCACCGTGGCTCTGAAGTTCTCCCGGGGCCTCGCGACTTTCTTGGCGCCGTTGCCCAGGAGGAAGTCTGTCTGCGCAGAATCGTCCTGCACGCTACAGGGTTTAGCCCTAAGGGTCCAAGTACCTAAATAGTGGGGTTTCACGGTCCAAAAACCGCTCAGAGTATGGATTTTGGGACCTAAAAACCTACTATTTGGGCACTTGGACTCTCTGGGTAGGGGTTTAGGCAACAAGAACTTCATTCAAGTTGCCATAATCGGAATACAAGCTTTTGTGGCCTCATATGGTGTTCTATACGGGTTTTAGACGGCTTTGATGGCTTACTTTAAACAACTTCATTTTACGTTGCCGAAATCAGGATGATAAATACTCCTTACCATGACAAGTTAGTCTTCGAGATCTCAACTCAAAACCCGACTTCCTCATGCCGGAAATGGCTTACTACTCGTCTTACCCCACTCCTCATCCTCCTACCTCCTAGTCCTCCTCCAACTCCTCCTAGTCCTACTCCTCCTCTCCAACAAGAGCCTCTAGACCCTAAACCCTAAAACCTAAACCCTGGACCATAAACCCCTACAGTAAACCCTGTAAACCCGTGGATTTTCCAGACAAAGCAGCCCCGGAGCTCCTTCCCCGGAAGCTCCGCGTGGACGCTCCGGGTCTCTGCGCCGTTCTGTTCGGCCTTCAGGTCAGCACTGAGAGCTTAGGGTTTGGGGTGTAGAGTTTAGAGTTTAGGGTGTAGGGCGTAAGGCTTAGAAGATTTAGGGTTTAGGGTGTAGGGCTTCAGGGTTTTTTGATTTGAAAGTCTGGCGGGCCTCTCTCTCTGCAGCAGGTCGATCGGCTCGCCCTGTAGGGCTCACACTAGATATGAAGAATTTCACTTCACAACCTGAAAAACACTTCACTTCCTTCACTCTCCTTCACTCACATATCACAGGGTTTTTGCTTAGGGTGTGGGGTTATATAAGGGCTTAGGGTTTACCCTTTAAAGGACCCGTTTCTCAATCTTTCAAGGAGCCTGATTAAAGGAGCCCTTGAGGAACCCGGGTGGAAAACCCGCCAAACGGACCACTTTAAGGAACCCTTGAAAGGAACCCTGAAAACACGTCAAGGAGGCCTTAAGCGAACCCTGATACAAACTCTTTCCACGCCCTTCGAAGTTGAATACTTAAAATCTTGAAAATCAGGAATCCTCAAAAGCCTGAATTCTGAATTCTTAACGGAACCCTTATAGAAACCCTTTCATAGCACCCCTTTTTTTGAACCGCGGCCTGGCGGGCCCGTAGCCTCGAGTTCGCGCCGCGGTCCAGGCCCTGGGCTCGCGAGTGCGAGCGGGCGCTTCTCGGGGTCTCTTAGGGCGCCGGGCTTCGGTTGGGGCTTAGTGTTTAGTTTTTAGGGTCTTTTTGATTTTTTAGGGTTTAGGGTTTGTTTTAGTTTTTAGGGCTTTTTTTAGTTTTGGGGGTTTAGGGTTTGCTTCAATTTTTGAGGTTTAGGGTCCAGGGTTTACGGTTTCTTGTTTTTTGTGGGCCCTTTGCCGTCGGCGTGAGCGTTCAGAACCCAAGTTCTCGGGAGCCTGTTGGTCGGAGCCTTCCGGGTTTGGGTTTAGTGTTTAGGGCTTTGGGGTGTAGCAAAGCAGCAAGGAAATAATCAGAACAAGAATCGATAGGGTTTAGTGTTTAGGGCTTTGGGGTGTGGCAAAGCAGCAAGGAAATAGTTTTAAGCTTACGGCTTAGGGGTTTAAGCTTACGGTTTATAGGGTTCGGCGTTTAAATCTGCGGTTCAGGGCTTAGGCTTTCCAACTTACGATATAAGTTATAAAGCTTCGGGTTTCGGGTTTAGGGTCCAGGGTTTGTTTGGAGGGCTTGGGTCTGTTGTTTAACGGATTGGAAGACTATATACCTGTGCATATACACCGCGGATCCATTCTCTAACCCCCGAATCGAAATTCAACTTTGGTTCCGGGGTACGCGCCTTTCCTGGGACATACTTCTCGTCGCTGGCCATGGCGTCGCGGAGCGTTCAAGTTGACACCGCTTGAATTTCTACTCAAGGATCGAGACTTCTTTAAACCCGAATCTACTGCTTTCGAAGGCATACTTGCTGATGAAACACACACACACTCTCTCTCTCTCTCTCTCGCCCAAGTACTGATTGACTGCCATTGGTTCTCAGCTGTTGCTTTGGCCACACGATATATTATTGTTTCTGTCCGTGCTCCGTTTAACCCTCCTTTCTCTGTTAGATTCATGATGTTGTTGCATTCACTCCACGCTGCCGCTGCTTGCTGTTCCTGCATTCCAAATCAAACTGCACACGACTGCTGCTGTGTTGCTCACGGCTTTTGCTCTGCTTCTTAGCCCCGTGAAAAGGCTCTCTCCGTCGGGAGAACAGCTTGGGAGAAGATGCCGCAGAAGACAAGATCTGGGTAGTTCTGCAAATTAGGATCCCTTTTGGGGTCGTTGTTTTAAGGGAGCCATACTATTTTGGAAACCTCAAAAAGGGACCCCAATTCAGAGACCCATCTACATTCCGCGAAGGACCGGTTTGAGGCTTCGAGCTTCTAACAACCAAGAGAGAGCTCCAGTCACACACAATGAGTCAGCATAGATTGCGACTACGGTTGATGATATAAATCCTGCATTACCCATAACAAGGAATATGCCATAATTCCCAGAGTCTTGGGTCATTAAGGTAATGCAGGATTTAGATCATCAACCGTATGGACTACGGCTAAGGTCTCGAAAGACCAAAGCTTTTATGCTGTCGGAGGCCTGATATCACAATGGGAGCACATACTTCTACGATCTTGATACCTCGGCCTTCAAAAGATCGTCATGGTGTAGGATTCAGGGTTTGGGATCCAGCTTGCAATCTAGACTCCTGACTCGACACTGGGCTCTATGCTCACAGAACTCACAACCTTTGCACAAAAACTGCAGAAACGCCTCCAGCAGCCAGAACTGCCATCAAACCGTGCTTTCCCGATCCACCACGCAACCCTGACCTCCGAAACCCTGCAACCGGTTTGGGGTGTCGGGGGGAAACACAATAGTAGTAAGGAACTCTTTCCAAAAAAGCGAAGCCTGAACCCCAGGAACGAATGCTAACGAACCCTTTCTCTGTGGTTCTTTCCAAAAAAGAAACCCGAAACCCCATAAAGAATCCTAAGGACACCCTTTCTTCTGGGCTCCCGGCCAAGCCGTGCAAAGCCACAGCCTCCCCCCGGAGGTCACCGGCAGCGCGGAGCAAAGGCACCGCCGCGTTCACCAACTGCCGGCTGTTTCGGGTTACTTGGGCTGCTTGGTTCCTTGCTCTTGCCCGATTCTTGGTTTAGGCTTTAGGAATTATGCAGAGTTTGGAAGGGTTTGGGAAGTTTAGGCCTAAAGCTGCAGAATTCAGAGCACAACTATAGGCTTTGGGGTGAGGTCCTCGTGAGTTTGTAGCTCCTCGCTTTAAGCGACTCTAGACAGTTTTGGTCTCTGCAACCACTTCGTACACACCTGAATCTCGAAATCCTCCCAGGAGTCTGAATCTCCCCCGAGCCCCAAACCCAAACCCTGCGCGAAAACCCTAACCTCCCAAAACCATTCAACTCTCATAAACCCCAAACAGCCCTTATGGAACCACGCAACCCTCTAATGACTAATCATCAGAAGCATCAGCTTTCCAAGGCCTGCTTCACCTCCTCTGCCGCAGCCAGGCGATCGCCGCGCTGCTTCATCATCTGGCAGATCATCGGTTACAGGGGATTTACATAGAGTTGTGCTAAGGTTATTTAAGGATATTTAGGTTGGTATAAGCTTATGTACGGCTATTTAGGGTTATATAAGGTTATTTCGGGTTGCATAGGGTTATATAAGTCTGCATAAGGTTACAGGCTATACCGTTCTGGGCCTGTAGGGTTCTAGGGCTTAACGCTTAGGCAGATCAGGATCAGGGGATAGGGGCCGGGAATGAAGTCATGAAGTGAAGGTTGAGGGAATAAGGTCAAATAGGGTTTGGGGGTCTTAGAACTGGGGTCAAGGAACGAAGAAAGAAGGTCGCCTTACAGTGATCATTACAGCTGGACAACTCCGTTGAAGATATTTCACCGCCACATTCTGACCGGCCCGCAGGCAGTGTTCGAACAGCTCATTGTCGGCAGCCGCACCAGTAAGCGGCCATGAGAGCAGTAGAATGTAGTAGACAGCAACATCTCAGTGAGGCCAGGACCTCTCTCCCCCAGGCTCAAATGACCTGGACTTCTGCGCCTCAGAACTCCCCAAACCCCAAGAAAACCCTAAGCCTCAGGCCTCGACGTCGTCGACCAAACCCTAAACCCGAAGCCCGAGCCCCAAACCCTAAAACCGAGGAAGGTCTGAACCCTAAACCCTCCACACTAAACCCTGAAGCCCTGATCCGAACCAACCCCGAAACCCCATCTCTGGGGCCCCAAGAAGGCACATCAGCAAAAATTAGGATAGGGATAGCCCATATAAACCCCCTTATAATAAAGCCGAATAAGGCAGGGATATCCCTATAAAATGCGTATGCTTATGTGCCTTTTTGGTCCCTACATCTCACCGGATGAGGCAAGCAGGGCAGCGGCACGATGTTCACCAAGGCCAAGAGAGCTTGGGCCTGCTAAGGAGTTTGGAGTTTAAGGAGTTTAGAAGGGTTGTCAGCGGAGTTTCCGAAAATTGGGGTACCTTGTTTTGGGGTCCTTATAATGAGGATCCTACTATTTAGGGTACTAGATTAAGGTCCTCTATTTTCGGAAACCCCCTCATGGGTTCTGAAGGGTTTAGAAGGGTTTGGCGAGCTTAGGATTAGGGTTCAAGGATTGGAGTTAGGGGTGGGGCTTTGGGGTTTGGGGTTGATCAAGTTTAGGTTTCATACGGGCCTAATGGTTTAAGACGTCTTGAAGCCTTGGCCTGAATAAGGGTTTCTGGCTTTGGGTAGCATGGTCTAAACTGGTCTAGCCTTTACGGATGTTACCAGCAGTTCCAGAAAAATCAACCACGCAAGGTGCACGGGTTTTCGCCGGTATGCTCCAAGAAAGCACAAACTTGTACCATCACGCCGCAAACCTCTCGTGCAAACCTGCCACACCCTCATCCCGAAAGACAACACTGTGCTCTTGAATGAAACACCAAACCCCTAAACCTCCACAGCCATAAATCTGGAGTCCCGACTGCGTTTTTGAAACTACAACCCCGAGTCTCTGACCCCATAGCGTTCCCAGAAGTCTTCATATTTCGGATCAAACCCAATCTTAGCTCCTAAAGCCCTCTAGAGAAACTTCTGAACAAGGATCCCCTTGTCCAATTCCGGAACCCTAAACCCCTAAACCCTAAATCCTAAATCCTAAACCCCTAAACCCTAAACCCTAAATCCCTGAACCCTAAACCCTAAACCCCAAAGCAAACGCCCCAAAAGGATCCGAAAACGCACCCAGCGCCGGGCCTCAAGCTTCGACTCGCCCGTGTCCGCGAAGTATCGCCGGGCCTCGGCGGCCCACCTGACTCTAAACCCGAGCTGACTTTAGAAGATTGGGTTTAGGCTTTAGGGTTGAGGGTTTTTTATTTTTGGGTTTAGGGGTTTAGGGGTGAGGGGTTTGAAAACCTTACCTTTGGTTAGTAGGGAATGGAGGAATGGGGTACAATTATGACTACTATTACTACCATTCTTCCATTCCCTACTAACCAAAGGTAGGTCAAAACCCGGGTTTAGTGTTTAGGGTTTTGGGGGTTCGGGGGTTCGGGGGTTAGGGTTTAGGGATTTCGGATTTAGGGTTTAGGATTTAGGGTTCAGCGTTTCGGGTTTCGGTTTCGGGTTTAAACGTTCAGAGAGTTTAGGGTTTCGGAGTCTTGCCTTAAGGGCTTCTGTTACGGGTGCCCTGAAAAGAGCTCCTTTAAAGGGGCTCCTTTACGGCTGGAAGGTTTTGGAGTGTTTAAATTTAAGGCTTCTTCCCTAAAGGGTTCTCTATAGGGGGTTCCTTTAAATGGCTCCCTCGAAAGCTCTATAGGTTTTAGGGCGCTACGCTGAAGGGTTCCTGTGGAACTTCCTTCAAGGGTTCCTCAAGCAGTTTCTGAACCTCCTTAAGGGTTGTAGACGGGTTCGGGGTTTAGGGCTTGAGCGTTTTAAGGCTTTAGAAGCTTCTTTCCAAAAGAACCCCCGAGAGACCCAAACCTCTTGGAAAAATGGTTCAGACGGTGAGGGCCCGGGGATTTAGGGTTTAAGGTTTAGGGCTTAGCGATCCGGCGCTTTAGGGTTTAGACATTGAGGGGTTAAGAGTTTCGAGATTTCAGGTGCTCCATAAGGGTCAGTTTCAGGGGTACTAAACACGGTTGCTACCAACCGGATACTGCATGTGTCTCTGCGGGCCGTACTAAAACGATATCTATAATGATATCAATCAAGACCCCAGGATTCCCCTTCAAGGTTTGCTGGGCCGCCCAGCGCTTTTGCACGCTGCCTGTTTCGGCTGCCGCGCCTTAGGCATGTAGGGCTTGGGGGGAATGTTGATTTGAAAAAAAATCGAGAGTCGCTGGCGGCTTCAAGTTTTAAGAGATCCGAGGTTCCCCAGTAGACCGTCAAAGAATAATGGTACCCTCTTTCCTATACTATTCGGTTTTTATAAGGAAACTCAACAAGAAAAGGGCAGAAGGGTACTAGTGCGGAACCTGGGATCTTACAAGGCTGCGTGGTAGCTTTCGGACTTGAAGGCTGAGGAGTCCGGGGTTTCTTGCGGATCTCGATTCCGAGGGTTTCAGCTCTCAGAGAGGCGTTGCGTAATGATTCGAGGGATGATACAGCATCAGGCACAAACTCATAAACCCTAAACCCTAAACTCATAATAACCCCCAAAAACCCAAACCCTGTGCTTTTCAGGCCCCCGGGCTTATCGGAGTTGATGCCAGCCAAAAGCAAAAGCATCCTTGCCTCGCGGTGATCAACAGCTCTTGAGAATTGGGAAGTCCTGAAAAAGAAACATGGGTATTTTGCGGTATGTCTGAAAAATCAAGATCCCGTTTCGGTCCCCAAAGTAGTACGGCACCCTTGCCTAAAAAGGACTCCAAAAGGGACCCTACCTTCGAGAACTACCCATGCATACAGCAAAAAGGCGGACGTTCAACGAACATCAGAGTACAGGGCCCGTACTGAACCGCCCTGTTCAGGGTCTTCCGGTGGCCCCCGGTAGGCGAATAACGTGGGCCCCGAGTTCGGGAAAGGGACACCGACAACGCTACCCACGAGCATGGCCACGATGACGAGGACGACGATGATGATGATGATGGTGATGATGATGTTGAGGATGATGTTCATCGTGATGATGATGATGATGATGATGATGATGATGATGATGATGATGATGATGATGGTGATGGCGATGATGATGATGATGGCGATGATGAAGATGGTGATGATGATGATGCTGATGATGAAGACGGTGGTGATGATGATGATGATGAAGAAGAAGATGACGTTGATGATGATTATGATGTTGATGCTGATGATGATGGTGATGATGATGGTTCTGATGATGAAGACGATGATGATGGTGGTGGTGGTGATGACGATCATGCTGATAACAGTACCATCGCGGATAGAGAGAAGTGGCAAGGCCGAGAAGGCCTCAGCAACAACCGAGTGAATGGAATCGCCGACAACCGACAGCTTCTTCCGACAGAACGTCATGACTCGAAGCCGGACGCCCACAGCTCACACCCGAAAGCTGAAGACATTCAGCGCGTGAGGCTTCTACAAGTGCTTGGTCATTAGGCTGTCTTCCACGCCCATACCTTAACCCCCAATACCCGGAACTTTTGAGCACTCATAGTAAGAACCCTACAGTACCCATGTTAAATCGAGTAAGATTTTTTTTTGAGCCTACCACACCTGCCTCTCCCGCTCTGTCCCCGGAAGCTCGGAACGCCTCGAGCTGGCCATTCGCCTCAGCTTCAAAGTCCTACTGCCAAGCAGTCTTACCATTACTGTTGATACTATTGGTAATGGTTTAGGGTTCGGGCTTGATGTGATTACGGCTTGTGGCTTGTGACAGGATGTTGATACTGTGAAGCCGTGCTACACGCTTTTCATGATGAAGGTGATGATGATGGTTAATGACTCGGTCGGGCCCCCCTGATATCAATCCCTACCTTCAAACCGACCCCAAAGCCCGAAAGCCCTGAATTCATAAACCGTGTCGACATGGCCCCACAGAGCACTAGCAACCCTACAGAGCCCTGCAGGATCCCGCATTGCAGCGGCCTTAACCATAAACCCTTGCATCCTAAACCCTAAAAACCCCTAAACCAAGGCTTCTGCGACTTCGTGCGCCTCCTTCAGCCGGCCCTGGCCGCCCCGGAGCATTGAGGGTTTAGGGCTTCGGGGTTTTAGGGTTTAGGGTTGAGGGTTGAGCCCTAAGTTTAAGGTTTTGGGTTTAGGGCTTGTGGGGCTCTAGGGGTTTGGAGTTTTGAGTTGAGGATTTTGGGGTGAGGGAGGTTATGTTTAAGCACTTATTGGGTGTTGTTGGGTTTGTGGGTTAGGGTCTTGGAGGGCTTTGTAAGCACTGATTGGTAGATATACATTAGCAACAGCTACACAACATGTGTATATATATATCCGCCGACCCCGCTGGGGCGGCGCCCAGAAGTTAGACTAGCTTCGGCGTCAGTTCCATGATACTCAACCCTACTCAACCCCACTCCGCCCCACGCCACCTTACCTCGGCCCCACGCGGCCCTAACCGGCCCCACGCGGCCTAGACTTGCTTGGGCGTCAGTTCCATGATACTCAACCCTACTCAACCCCACTCCGCCCCACGCAACCTTACCTCGGCCCCACGCGGCCCTAACCGGCCCCACGCAGCCCCACTCGGCCTATCCTTGTCGCTATCTAGTAAGACTAATTTGCATAGGCTTTGGTAGAAATTCGTAGTCTTAGAGTAATTTTATTGAATCCCAATGCATGCCCAACCCTTCCCCAAGCCCCACTCAGCCCTAACGGGCCCTACTCGGTTGTTTCAGAGTAATTTAATTGAATCCCAATGCTTTAGTAGAAATTCGTAGTCTTAGAGTAATTTTATTGAATCCCAATGCATGCCC